>OY720453.1:41977893-42060393 GCA_963082715.1 Harpalus rubripes
CCTCATGAAGTCAGCGCTTCGCTGTCGAACCGTCGTTTTTATAATAAAATTTTGCAGAAGCAGAAATATACTCAGACATTGTTTTGTTTATATTATGAGTTCTGAAAACTTCTTTTAATATTTAAATCAAATTGTTTAAATCATATACAACCTGCTAATCAGGTGGGTTTGGTATACTCTTTTTGATTTATTTCTAAATAATATCTAATCCATTATAGTACTCAAAGTCCTTATGAATGTCAGTCAAATTCTCAAAATGAGGTGAGTATAGTCATTAAGACACGACAGTATACAGTACCTAGCTATTTAATAATAAATAAAAATAATGTAAGGGCATTGATGTCATGGACTTATTTTCTAAACGAAACTTTTATTGTAGCTGATGACAACAGTGAATAAGTACGAATTAGGGTCCCCACAACACGTTTTCACTATTTTTACGTGTGTGTGTGTGTGTGTGTGTGTGTGTGTGTGTGCGTGCGTGCGTGCGCGTGTGCGTGAGCGTGCGCGTGCGTGCTCGTGCGTGCTTGCGTGCGTGCGCGTGCTCGTGCGCGTTTGTGTGTGTGTGCGTGTGTGTGTGCATATATTAGATTTTGGTTAAAAATGATAAACCGGAAGTGATAATTTACTTGAATCTCTGAACAGAATTTCGTGAAAAATATATTATGTTATATTCCGAAACTTTTCAATTTTAGTATTTAAGAATTTTATATAAAAAGGAACAAAATATTAGATTTTGAGTAAAATACATAAACCAGAAGTGATACTTTACTTGAAGCTCTGAACAGATTTTCCTGAAAATATATTCATATATTCCAAACCTTTATAAATTTAGTATTGAAGACTTTTATATGAAGGGGAACAACATATGTATTAGATTTTAGTTAAAATTTATAAACCGGAAGAGATACTTTACTTGAAGCTGTGAAAAGAATTTCGTTAAAAATATATTATGATATATTTCAAAACTTTTCAATTTTAGTATTTAAGATTTTTATATAAAAAGTAACAAAATATTAGCTTTTGAGTAAAATACATAAACCGGAATTGATACTTCACTTGAAGCTCTGAACAGATTTTCGTGAAAAATATATTGATATATTCCAAACCTTTATAAATTTAGTATTGAAGACTTTTATATGAAGAGGAACAACATATTAGATTTTGGTTAAAATTGATAAACCGGAAGAGATACTTTACTTGAAGCTCTGAACATATTTTCTTGAAAAATAATTTTCGTGAATATTGAATTGGCGAGAGGTTGTGTTGCGCACATCAGATATTTTCCTTTTATTTTTGTGCTGTATGAGATTACGGTGACGCACTTAGGACATATCGAAAAAAACTAGGACATTTACAATTTTTAAAAAGAGGACAAACAGAGGGCATTTCCACAAAGTATTTTTTTAATACGGATAACAAAAAATTCTTCTAAATAATACATTAATTCTGTAAATTGAAGACTGAAATATACAATTCAAGTTTACAATAAAAAAAAATATTTATTTCAATGAATAACTATTTTATCTAAGATTTTTTGATAAAATTATTTAAAAAATTAATAAATATAATTATGCAATTTCTTTGAAAAACTAGTACACTTTGTAAAACCCGAGAGGACGTCCGAAGACGCCTTCAAAAAGAGGACATGTCCTCGTAAACTTGGACGTCTGATAATTCATATTTTTATAGTCTGATTTTATATTCAGCATTTCTAAAGTGAGCCTTTTGTGTTGTCAAAATCAAATTCATAGTTCTCATTGTTACGTATGTGATCTACTAAGGCACATTTCGTATTGTTTTTGTTTGTATTGTCTTTAATTTTATGACAATTTAATCAAATTTGTATTAACAGCAATAGACATGGTATTTCAAACCAATACATACACAATTTTTTGACATTTTGTCATAATTTGTTAGCTATGATTTTTTGTGTTATTTTACTTATAAAAAAATAAATTAATAAAATTATAACATTTGCACAAGTTGTAGATTATATTATAACGCATTTTGACAAATAGAGTGTCAAACATTTGTTTATCTATTTGTATGTATTTGGTGTCATTTAACGCAGAACTTTTTTATCTTTCTATTGATACCACACCATTTTCGGTGTTAAAAACTGATTTTCAGACGATATTTGGATATGATATTGGGAACGGATGTGTTTCGAAGATGGAAAATGACAAAGGGGCAACAAATATGGTTTACAACGCGCGCGCGCACACACACACGCACACGCGCACTAGCACACCCACACACACAAACACACCCGCGCGCACACACACACGTGTGCATGCGTGCGTGTGTATGTATGTATGTATGTATGTATGTATGTATGTATGTATGTATGTATGTATATATGTACGTGTGTGTGTGTGTGTGTGTGTGTGTGTGTGTGTGTGCGTGTGTGTGCCTGTGTGTGTGTGTGTGTGTGTGTTGTGTGTGTGAATGTGTGTGTAACTTCTATTTTCCGTTGGTATTTAATATTTCTACATTCATCTAAAGAGTTGATTAGATTTTTGTATTTAAGACTTTTATATCAAGGGGAACAATATATTAGATTTTGGCTAAAATTGATAAACCGGAAGTTATACTTTACTGAAAACTCCGAACAGATTTTCGTGAAAAATCTGATATAATACAAAACTTTTCAAATTTGGTATTTAAGATTTTTACATTAATGAGAACGATATATTAGATTTTTGCTAAAATTGATAAACCGTAAGTGGTATTTTACTGGAAACTCCAAATAGATTTTATTGAAAAAATATATAACATAATTTAAATGTATTTGGTGTCATTTGATGCAGAAATTTTTTATCTTTCTATTGATAACAACCACAATCATTGTTGTCATTCAAAAAGGGGGGTGGATGTAGTTTGCAAAAAAACGGTTTAACCGTCAGTGACATTAACTTTCATATTTCAAATGAGACACTCTATACATATAGGTATGTTTTTATATATTTGGAAACTTGAATCTACGTTTAATTACGAATTCAATAATATGCTTACATTGAATATTTATTGAAGAAATAAATTATAAAAACGTAAAAAAAATTATAAATAATTAACCCGGTAAGCTATGATATCAGGTGGGGTGTGAAAAAAATAATATTAATAATAATTATAACCATAATAATAATAATAATAATAATAATAATAATAATAATAATATAATCATAATAATAATATAATCATAATAAAAATAATAATCATAGTAACAATAATAATAATAATTATTATAATGATAATAATGGCAAAATATCAAATGTTAAGAAATATTAATTATCTCAATTGTTTTCACAGCCTGCATAATATGCCTTACCAGGTTAATTTTTCATAGATTTTTTTTAACTTTTATGTTATTTATTCTAATATGTTATTCCCCTTTATATAAAAGTATTTAATATTAAAATTGAAAAGTTTTGGAATATGTACATCATAATATATTTTTCACGAAAATCTATTCTGTGCTTTCCGGTTTATTAATTTTAGCCGAAATCTAATATGTTATACTCCTTGATATAAAAGTCTTAAATACTAAAATTATAAAGTTTTAGATTATATTTTAATATAGATTTTCACTAAAAACTGTTCAAGTAAAGTATCACTTCCGGTTGTCCAATTTTACCCAAAATTAATCAGCTCTTTACATAAATGCAGAAAGCTATAAATACGGAAAGTAGAAATTTTTGGAGGTTCATTATAAGAGTTATCGTACAGGAAAAAATCGTCACAAACACGCACGCACGGACACACATATAATAATACAATAACTTTGAACTATTATCTCAACTGTTTTCACAGCCTGTATAATATGCCTTACCAGGTTAATTTTTCATAATTTTCTTTAACTTTTATGTAATTTATTTTTCCAATAAAATTTCACTTCAAGAATACCGTAAGGCACTATGTGATAATCCTATCTCACCCTGCGGGCTCGTAGGGCAATTCACAATACGCGCGATAATAATGTCTATATCTCTCATATATACTTGCTAAAAATTAGCCACTAAGTTACGGAATATTTATAAGTGGTCAAAACCGTTACTGGACTCATTTACCTACTTACTTTGCCCAAAAACCATATTTCTTTTATAAAATAAAAGTGTTTATTTTGTGCAGAGGTAATAAAGAAATTGTCAAAAACTGTACAGAAAATGATTCATACCTATTTCTATTTTAATAACACTTAATCCAAAATCGAGTAGACTTGGCGCACTCACTTTGTGTCACTGAAACAAAACACATGCGCACCACGTGAAAGCTACTACGATACTAAAAGTTAAAATCACGAAAACTTATATTACAACAAACGTTCATCGTTAAACAAATAATATCACCAGCGATTCCCAAGTACTTGTAATAATTTAATCTACTAATTTTTACAATATATTGTCACTATTTATATCATTTCGATTTTTGATATTAATTTGTTTTATATATAATTACAACAAAGTTTGAAACGTCTCACCTTGGGCTCAATTTTTCTTAGAATGTTCTGTTATTCAGCATAATTATTTTGGATTAGGAATTGCGTCAAATTAAAATTAAGTAACGTCGCATTATTGTAAAACTGATTTATGTTTTGAATAATAGGTATTAAAGAACGAGGTTTAAAATACATGTTTTTTCAGTACCTACGCGTCAAAATTTAGAAAACGAACCCCTGCGGAGTTCTCTAAATGACACGTGCGAAAAAGAGTGTTATAAAATGAGTCCTTTGTACTATTTTTATATTTTACGTCTTTTATACAGAATGTTCATTTTATTTTGTCCACTATTGCTATCTCGAGAACCATAGAGTTACGAGGTCTGTTAAATTTCTATTTTACTAAACTATTTTAATGAGCATAAAATTATTTTTTTCAACCAGTGATTCACATACTGTGCAGACCAACTTTGTTATTTTAAATGGGACTTTATATCTTATTAGAGAATTTTATTCTGAATTCAGTAATTTAATATTTGTATACCCTTAGATAACTTTTTTTTTTTCTGATAAACGCATATAAAGTTTTATATTAATTTCATTAAAATATGGCTTCAAAGGACAACGCATACTTCAGCGACCGAAGCCAAGCGCGGCAAAGAAAAGGTATTTCATTCAATGTATTATGTGTATACGCGCACTTAGAGCAGCGAAGAGCAGAGCAACGAGGTGACTATACACATAAGAAAATATTGAATGAAAAAACTTCCTTTATCGCGCTTCGCTTCGCCGCTCTTCGTCTCGCTAAAGTGCATGACGGCCTTAAGGTGCCACGAATGGAAAACATGAATACATATTATTTTTTCTACACAGAATAGGAGATAGGAGTGCCTTGACAGAAGGAAGTGAATATTTTCTTCTTTTCATTTTCATTGACCATAAATGTCAACGCAGACAAAATATTCACGTATTTATTCCATATCATTCTAATTCTATATATAAAAAATGGGATGTGGACAGCACATGACCTCTCGCCAATTCCATGTTTATCATAATATATTTTTCACGAAAATCTGTACAGAGCTTCAAGTAAAGTACATCCCACTACCATTGTGGCGTCCCCGATGTTATTTTCTACATTTAAAGTGACGTCCTTGTGCATGTGGCGTCCGGTATACGGACGTCACTTTAAAATGCCTTGTAATTTAGTTTTAGTTCAAAAAAATGCCACTTGCGGCGCTAGTGTAGTCCGGCGCGTATATACTGAAGTTTCGTTCCCCGACATTCTGAACTCCGTATACTTGGCAACAATGGACAGTAGATTAGCGCGCAACTCTTTTGAATGTATTTAAAACTATATTGTGTACTGATAATATATTAAATCAATATTTATATAATCAAATTTTTGTTTTGTATTTGTAAAATCCTCTTAGTACATACAAAATTGATAAACGATGAAGTCAAAATGTATTGTTTGCAAAGGTAATTATTTAAATATCATAAAGTTGAATTATTAATTACAAACTATTGTGTAAATTGTAAATAAATGCTAATATAAGGATAATGTGACAAGGCGAGGGTAAGCACAATAACAGATAAATAACTTTTTATAAACTCTTCTAAATTATAGTTTCAATATTCATATTTTAACTCTGTTTATCTGTTTAAGTTATAAATGTCAAAATTCAGTTTAGAAATTCTTATCATATTATGATAGTCACGACATTTATTTGTTGATCTTAAGTCTGGAAATTATTATATATACGAACGTGACTTTAGAATGACCTCGCCTATGCACCCCATACCCCTAAGATAATCCTATCCTGGAGATAGCGTTTTTGTTTTAAGGCAGTCTGCATTAGTTAGCCATGGGATAAACATGGAAGAGTCGGCATTAGTTAGCCATGGGATAAACATGGAAGAGTCGGCATTAGTTAGCCATGGGATAAACATGGAAGAGTCGGTATTAGTTAGCCATGGGATAAACATGGGAGAGTCGGATTAGATACTCGTAAGAGTGAATATGTAGTTTTTAGTTTTTTGGGGCGCCCGCCCGCTGTATTAGTTAAAAATGTAATCATTTAGTTTAAATGTAAATAAAATAAAGTTTAGTTTGTAAATCAACAATAAGTTGTGTTCATGTCCGTAGTGTTCATTAGTGTAAAGTGAAAAAAGTGAAAGTGTCCGTGTGTTCTTCCTTCTCACAAGCCGTGGACGCCAGCCATCCGAGGCGTCCACCAGTCATCAAAGTAGTATCATCATCAGTCAGCTTAGCTTCAGTCAACCCCTCCTCGTGTTACAGTGGTGCAGTCGGTAGAATCTGCCGCCAGTTCCACCCCCCTCGTGTTACAGTGGCGCAGTCAACGGGTAGGATAATGAGAGTAATGATTTACTCTTTTTCATCCGAAAAGATCTTACGTTATTAGTTTTAGAATTATTAGTTTGTGACCGAGGACAGGGTACTTGGTGTACAATATGTACACATTTACGACCACGACACCAGCGATGATACAGCAACCCAGGCCGTATCAGCCGTCACCAGATATGATTGACGTATTGCTTGAAATAAATACGTTCTCTGGTGATGGCAGTGTGGGAGAATATATCCACAACATGGGAGCAGCCAGCAGACGATACGGCTGGGATGAAGTTTTTCTCGGCAGCGCAATAGTGTTCAGGCTCAGTGGTAAGGCAAGGGAATTGTATTTTGAAATTCCTTTATGTAAGCGGCCTACCACTGGCACAGATATGGTGCGTTGGTTAGAAATAACGTATGCAGGACGCACCATATTACCACCGTCATTTTTTCCGGCTTGTACGCCAAGTTTTTATGGTCCAGCATGGACGCACCAGGTCTTCGCACCGCAGGTGCCGTTAGATTCGTTGTCTCCAGGGCATGGAGTGCACGAGTTGCCAGTAGGGAGGATCAGTTTAGAAGAAATTGAGTCCTTGCTGGCAATAGAGGATCGTTTTGCGGTGGTAGACATACCACGACCGGAAAGTCCGACAATAGTCGTCACAGAGAGTGACAAGGGCGTACAAGAAGGAAAAATGATTGAAGAGAATTGCCTGCCGGAGGAAACAGCGAAATGTGAGACTGAGGAAGAACACAGCGAAGTAGCTGATGAACTGGACATGAACACAGTATATGACGACAACCTGCACGAAATGGATCTGCAAATGGTCAACGAAGAGGACATCGAGAATGGCGACTTGGGCATGAACGTCAGAGAGGACAACTTGGCATGCCCACCTGTGCAAGTTTTACGCCGCACCCATGGAGGACACGCCACTGGTGATATCGTGTTACATTCCAGGAACGACGTTATCACTTGCAGAAGTGTTCCCAAATTTTTTGTAGTGCCATCCCTTAGACCGCTTAGGTGTGAACACCCCCCTCCCTCGTTCAGTGCAGTGACCTTTGTGTTGTTTTCATTTATGACGATTATATGACGATTTTTGTTAGTGTTTAGTTTTTTTGGTTAGTTAAGTTGCATGTTAGGTTAGTAATTTTTATTAGATAGGAAAATAAAATACCCTTTTCCTTTTTTTTAGCATTTGAATTTGGAATTTGTTAAAACGTTTTAGGTACGTTTTTATTGAGTTTACATTATGTTTATAATGTTTTATGTTTGTATGCTTTTGCATTTGTAATGTCATAGGTTTTATACCTTTTGTCTGTTTTTAACATGTTATGTTGTGTTTGTACATTTGTACCTGTTTTGCAATTTGTCTTGCGATTTTTGTATTCTATGTTTTATGCTTTGTGTCATATTTGTAATATGTATGATGCTTTATGTTGTTAAGCCTTTTGCTCTTGTAATGTCTTAGGTTTTATACCTTTTGTGTGTTTTATGGTATTATGTTAATTGTGTTTGTACATTTGTACCAGTTTTGCAATTTTTTTGTATTCTATGTTTTATGCTTTGTCTCATATGTGTAATATGGGTGATGTTTTATTTGTTTTATGTATGTGTTTTATGTTCTGTGGTTGCAGAATTTGGAAACTATCTTCAGTTCAGGATTTAAGAATAAATATATTGATGTTGCGATATATTTATGTCTTAAGGGGAGGATAATGTGACAAGGCGAGGGTAAGCACAATAACAGATAAATAACTTTTTATAAACTCTTCTAAATTATAGTTTCAATATTCATATTTTAACTCTGTTTATCTGTTTAAGTTATAAATGTCAAAATTCAGTTTAGAAATTCTTATCATATTATGATAGTCACGACATTTATTTGTTGATCTTAAGTCTGGAAATTATTATATATACGAACGTGACTTTAGAATGACCTCGCCTATGCACCCCATACCCCTAAGATAATCCTATCCTGGAGATAGCGTTTTTGTTTTAAGGCAGTCTGCATTAGTTAGCCATGGGATAAACATGGAAGAGTCGACATCAGATAGTCGTGGAGTGAACATGTAGTGTTTTTAGTTTTGGGGCGCGTGTGCAGAACGCCCGTCCGCAAGGTTACAAAATGTAACAGTTTTGTTAGTTATGTTTAATTAAGTTATATTTAATCATGTAAATAAAAGTATTAGTTTTTAAATAAAACCAAGTATTTGTTCATGTTCGTAGTGTTCATCAGTGTAAAGTGAAAAAAGTGTTAGTGTCTGTGTGTTCTTCCTTCTCAAGAATCCATCACACGAAGTCGTGGACGCCAGCCATCCGAGGCGTCCACCAGTCATCAAAGTGGTATCATCAGCCTGTTCCACCCCCCTCGTGTTACAATAACAAGATTAATGATTAGATGTATGGAATAAATACAAGGACGGTATGCTCCAATAAATTTATAAGAATAAAATCTTTGTAAACTTTTGTTCAAAAATACCAAGATCTAAATATTAAACAGCGTAGAAAAAATATTATATAAAAAAATTTAAATTAATTGACTCAGTATACTATAGACTATTTATCAAAAATAAATTTAATTACTCTATTTGGGTACCTCTTTCTGCTTCCCATCTACTTATCGAGATGTTTAGTCAAAGTGAGTTATTGATTAGTTAGAAAATATTTTTATTTTTATACTTACTGGTAAAATAATCAATTTTTGTCATTTTTTAAAACCAATTATTTTTATTTATAAAATATTGTTATCCATTTCAATGACTGTGTAAATACAGATTTTTTTCCATATAAATTATTTAAACTATTTATTTTTCGTTCCGGATCAACATTCTTAATATGTACTTGGTTATAACAATGAATTGATTACAATAATCAAAACATTGATATAATAAAAATGCATTATATTTTCTTTTAATCTTAATAAAACATGATTGAGATAAAATGAATATGTGTATGTATTGTGTTTTTACTCTAAAAGCTGGTGTTATAGTTTCAATTCTTATGCTTTTGTGTCATACTGACAATTACTACTTCCATTGAAATTAGTATTATATCATGATAGAAACTTATTTGTAATTATTTAACTAATTCATCCATATTAATATAATACATAATATCTTTAATATAATTCGTAATTAATTCATAAATAAAAATAATAATGAAAAAACTGTCTTGATGGAGATTCGAATCCCAACCTCTATACGTCCTCTCATTCCGCAGACAGCTACGCTAACCATTCACCTACAATGACAATTGCAAATATTTTGATATTACGTAATAAAATATTGAAACATATTTATTTACAGATATTTATAATTTTCTCTGACTTACGCAATGATAATAATGTAATTAATATTAAATAAGGGACACGAGGTAATGTACTATTATCATGTTAAATAGCATGGCTTAATTTTATGCCGGACACTTTTTATTCACAAAAATCAGTTTTCCCATGTTAAACGATTGGGCATATAATTCCTCCCCTTGAAGTTCGAGGTTATCAGGGTGTCACATAAAGTGTTATATTGAAGTTAGCTCTATTTTTCTGGTTCTGATTTATTCTGATTTTTAATTAGCTTATTCTTCAACATATTTCTATTTGTTACAATAAAATATATATTATACATTGAATGATTGTAAATATCATAACATATTGATATGTATGGTGAGGTGTATCCATAGTATGAGGCGCCGTTTGAGCCAAAATAAAAGTTTCTGTAATATATAGAAAATTTCGTGATATATAATATTTTGCCATGTTGATATATACAATTTTCATTGTGATATATATTTTTTTAGTTCTATGAAATACCGCAATATAATGAGGGCGCTCACTTTTGTGTTTTTATCTACTTATGTTGATAAAAGCACAAAAGTGAGCGCCCTCATTATATTGCGGCATTTCATAGAACTAAAAATTGTATATATCACAATGAAAATTGTATATCAACATGGCAAAATATTATATATCACGAAATTTTCTATATATTACAGAAACTTTTATTTTAGCCCAAACGGCGCCTCATACCTTAGTGTATTCTGTTAGTTTCTTTAATTCTAACATGTTTAAATGTTTGAGTTTGATAGTTTTCAACTCTTCATTACCTATTTCGTTTATTTGTCTTTGAGGTTTATTGGTTTTCATTATGTCTAGAATGATTTGTTTTCCTATTAATTTGTTAGAAAATTTCTGTTTATTAATTTGACGGTTATTGTTGTTTAATTTGAATATTCCTTGAGTTTTTAATATTATATTCTGCGTGGAGCATTTTATTTCTTGTGGTTTATCCATTGGGACAATATATAACAGATTTGAGTTTTCAATTGGGATAATTTTATTTTCTTTATCGATTTTCCTATTATTACAATTTTTATTACTATGATTTTCGAGAAGTGTTTTTGAACAATTATCTATTACATCAAATTGTGTTTCGCAATAATTTTCCGTGTTAATATTTATAATTCTATTGCAAATATAATTTTCTAAATTTATTTTGATTACTGTTTGTTTCTCAAAGTTTAACTCTAACAGATGGTCATTTTCCAGGAAGGGAATAGGAGTAATTTGTTTCAGAGGATATTTTGTTCTGGAATATTTGGGTATAATAATTAAATATTTCAATTCTTCGTCTGTTATTTTGCAATAACTATGTATTAAATTTAAGTAATTCAGGTAGTTTTCTTTTGATATTTCTGTGTTTTGTGTGATGATTGTTTTTAGTTCTTTTATATTTTCATTTTCAATTAGTGAAATATGAAAGGTGTTTGTACTACAGAATGATAAGGTTATTTCTATATTACTAATTATTTCTTGTAGTTCCATTATATTATTATTAACTAAATCTATAGTGTTGGTTAATATGAATATATTTTCCCAACTGATTTGTTCTTTCAATAGAGATTAAACGTTTTTCAATTTGGATTGTATAATGATTTGATTTTCATTTATTATTTTGAATTGTTCTTTTCTCTGTTCTGTTCTTTTCTCGTATCTTTCTCGATCATTATCATCTAGATTACCGGTGACTTGTTTTATTATAGATCCTAGGCCGTTTAATAACCCTCGTTTTTGACGTGTGGGGAATAGTATACTGATTCTAGTTTGCAATTTTGAAAAGTGATTTTGGGTATGTTGTATTTTGACGTTTAGTTCATTTTGGTATGTTTGATTGATATCCATAGTGGAAAGGGTCAACTGTTTTATTTGATTTTCTATTATCTTGTATGCATCTGTGATTTTGTTTATTTTGTAGGTATAGTACACGTACGTTTCATTTTCGAAGATCTTTGTTTCGGCTAGTTCGATTATATTCACGCCATTGTTGTCTATCTCCAATGGTGTAGTGTGGGTAGCGTATCTGTAGTTTATCGATTTTTATCTTTCTGATTCTTTGTTTACCTATAACTTTCGCGGTCTTTCTTTCATCATCAACTTTTAATATGTTTACCTTTTCGTACAAGGGTTTTTTTATACTTTTGTATTTATCTTTTATTTTGTTTCAGATATGCAACTTTCTTTAATCTATTTATGGGTGGATTAGGTGTGAATCTTTTTTCTTTTTTATTTATTTTTATTTATTTATTTTACTGGTACACCGAAAACTGGGTCATTAGTACCCGGTACAGTTTTATTATATAATATATATTATGTTGTGTTATTTATATACATTCTAGAAGATTTGTTTCATGTAGGTAGTTGATCACATTGTTCAGGGTAGTGATGTCATTACCCAAGGCTTCGCTCATGGTTGGTGGGATATTATTCTTTCTTCTTTGGCTGGAATATTTTGGGAATTGTAGTAGGATGTGTTTGATACTTATTGGAATGTTGCATATCGTGCAGACTGGTGGGCTCTTTCGTTGGAATATATGTTCATGTGTTACGATCGTGTGTCCAATTTGTAGTCGAGTGATTTTTATTTGTTTCCTTCTTTCATTAATGTTAATCAATTTTTCTGTATCTGGTTTAATGTCTTTTAGGTGGTTATTTGTGGTGTTGCGCCATTGTTCGTCCCATAGCATTTTTATTTGTTTTTTCGCAGTTCTTTTGAAATCAAGTGCTGGAATGGGTATTTCAATTATTTCTTCATTTGTTTCTTTGGCTGCTTTATCTACTATTTCTTTGCCTTCAAGGCCTTTGTGGGATGGTACCCATGTTAGTATGATTTCTGTCATTTTCTTTGTCTTAGTTTGGTGAATTTCATCTTGGATTTTTTGTAAGATTGTTTCTTTGCTGTATAATATCTTGATGTTATTTATTACTCTTAATGAGTCAGTACAGATCATATATTTGCTATGAGTTTGTGGGTCTTTGTTTATTTCTTCAAGTGCTCTCAGGATACTATATGCCTCAGCTGTATTTGTGGCAATGTCTTTGGGAAGGCCGAAACTTGTAACTTTATTATTTATTTTTACTGCTCCTCCTACCTTGGTTTTTGTTTTTGATCCATCAGTGAAAATTAGTTGGGCTTTCTCTTCAATGCAGATTTTTTCGAATTCTTCTGCGTATGTACTGGATGTTGTCGTATTTTTGTTATACTCTGTTAACTTCAGTATGTATTTTGGTTTTTCTCTTCTCCATGGTTGTGTTTGATCCTTATGTTTAGTTTCAAAGGTAGGTAGGTTTATGTTTAGTTTTGATATAGTATTGAGGATTTTTTCTTGGAAAGGTATTTCTGATTTAATTTTATTCTGATTAGGCGGATTTTGGAATATGTATTTGAAAGCTGGACTAGTTTGGTCTTTTGCTATCTTGGATATATATATATATATATATATATATATATATATATATATATATATATATATATATATATATATATATATATATATGAAATAGTGGTTTGGTATCTTCTATTTTCTAAAGTTGTCATACCAGATTCTCTGAAAATGCTTTCTGTTGGACTTGTGCGGTATGCCCCAATAGCTAATCTAATTGCTTGATTTTGTATTGAATTTAGCATTTTCAGATTTGTGATTTTAGCAGTTTGATATGTAACTGAACCGTATTCTATTTTGGATCTGATTTATGCTTCGTGTATGTGAATTAATGTTTCTTTGTGTGATCCCCATTTATTGTGGCTTAAACACTTTAATAGTTTGAGACCGTTTTGGCATTCATTTTTTGTTTTCTACATGTGGTTTCCATGTTAAACGTTGATCTAGTATCATTCCAAGAAATTTTATACTATTTGTATAATTAATTTTGTTATTATATATTTTTATAATAGGTTCAGCAGTTTTGTAAATATCATTATTTTTGTTTTCTCCGGTGAGAATCTTAACCCTGTGGTGTTCGACCATTCTCTAGTCTATTAGTAGTTATCTGTAGTTCTTTTTTGATTGTTTTTAAATTTTTGTTTCTTGTATAAATTACTAAATCATCAGCAAATAGTGATACATGGACACGTTCTGTTGTGAAAGTTGTTATTTTATTCATAGCGATGAGAAATAAAGTCACACTTAGCATTTCTCCTTGTGGAGTTCACTTTTCTTGTGTATATGTTGCGGATAAGTGACCTTTATATTTTACTCTAAATTTTCTATCACTAAGAAAGTTTTGTATGTAACTTAATTTCCATTTAATTCATATTCTTTGAGAGTTTTTATTATATAGTGTTTCCAGACTGTATCATATGCTTTTGTAATGTCAAAAAAGATAGCTACTAGATATTGTTTGTTCTTAAATGCATATTGAACTTCGGACTGAATTGCAATGATTTAGTCTATTGTTGACCTACCGTGTCGGAACCCACTCTGTTTTTCGTCTAGAATGTTCTTCGATTCTAAAAACCATGTCAGTCGTTTGTTTATAATTTTTTGTATTATTTTGCTTAGACAATTAGATAACGAAATGGGCCTATAGCTCAGTGGATCAGTTTTATTTTTATTGGGTTTAAGTATTGGTACTGTTAAGACCTCTTTCCACTGTGTTAGGTAGGTATTGTTGGACCATATATTGTTGTAAATTGTAAGAATATAATCTATGGTTTTTTCTGGTAGCTTTTTAATTATTTCGTATGTTATTCCGTCCGGGCCTGGGCTAGACGATGTTTTAATATCTTTTCGCACTTGTGAATATTCTTGTTTTGTTAATGGGTTATTTATTTCACTACTGTCCTCTTTATCAATGTCTATAATTTCCTTTTCAGTTTGATTTTTGTATGTTATTAATTCTTGTGAGTATTGTTGGTTGCTAGAGTTGTACTGAAAATGTTCTGCTAGAGTATTTGCTATTTCTTTTTCTGATGTTATTATTTTGTCTCCTTTTATTATTATGTCGCTACGGTAGATTTTTCCTTTTCCTTCTATATTTCTAATTTTTTGCCATACTTCTTTTGATGGTGTACTTGGATTTATTGAGGATATGTACTCCCTCCCTGAGTTCCTTTGGATTCGAGTATTGTTCGTCTTGTATATACTTTTGTTTTTTTCAGGTTTATAAAGTTTTCTGTTGTGCGATTTTTTATATATTTTTTAATGCAGTTTTGCTATTGTTTATTGCTTCCTTGCATTTGCTGTTCCAACAAGGTACTTGTTTTCTGTTGTTCTTAGTTTTTCTTTTTATTAGTGCTGTATTGCTGCATTTGTGATTAAGTTTGTTAGATACTCTGTTTGTTTATTTACATCGTTTGTTTCTGGAATATTTTTGGCTTTTGCTAATTTTGAAAATAAATACCAGTTCGCATTTTTTGTAATCCATGTATTCAGAGTTTGTTGTTGGTTGTTAGTATATTCTTCTCTTGTTGTTATTTGTATAGGGAAATGATTTCCCGTATATGATAGTTCTAATACTGTCCATTCTAGATTTTGTACAGTATTTGAGTGTATTATTGTTAAGTCTATGGCTGAGTATGTTCCAGTGGACGTGCTTATGTGTGTATTTGAGCCGTCGTTTAAGATTATTATTTGATCGTTGTCATTTATTCTATATCTCGTCCCCTCTTGTCTGTATTTATGCTTCCCCAAATTGTATTATGAGCAATGAAGTCTCCGGCGATGATAAAGGAAGTTGGAAGTTAATTTATGAGCTGTTCGATTTCTTCTATATTGATTGGCTGGTTGGGAGGTAGGTATATTGAGCAGATAGATATTCTTTCCTCTTCGTATGTACTTATGGCAACTGCTTCTAAATTAGTGTTTAGATTAATTTCTGTTGTTTGTCTTGTGTTTTTTGCTAATATAGCTACCCCGCCACTTGCATTGTTCGGATTGCATCTATCTTTCCTATATATTTCGTAGTTTTTTAGTGTTACTGTTTGGTGTGGGTGTAGCCGTGTTTCTTGCATACAAATATAATGTGGGTTAGTTTCTGCGATGATTTTTTGTAATTCAGGTTTATGGGAGTGAAAACCGTTCGAATTCCACTGGATAATATTCATGCTTGTTTCTCGCTTTTTGTTTGTTCTTCTTGTTCTTCTTCTAATTGTACGGCTATCTTGTTTCGTATTCTCGTGAATCTGTTTTTCATGATACGATGTTTTAACACAGGATATAAATCATTTATCATTTCCATTAGTTCTTTAATTTTGGTAGTGTAGTCTCTTGCTATCTGTAGAGGGTTTATGCTGTTTTGTGCGTTTTCTATGAAATCTTTAAATCTTTCATAGCTTAGGATATATGTACCTGTTTTACTTTTTTAAATTAGTAGTTCATTGATGGTGAAATTATAGCTCGGACTGATTGATCTTTGTTTTTTTGCGGTCTTGTTTTCGATTGGTTTGGATATTTGTCGTTTGTTTGGATTATTTTCGTCTGTATTTTTGTGCTGTGTTATTTGTTGTGTGTTAGTACTTCCATCTGGGTTCTTTTTCTATGTTATTTTGTTGAGGTACTCTTGTATGTTTATCATACTACTTTGTTCTGGAGTTTGGTTTTGTGATTCAATATTTATTGTATTTGATGTAAGTGGCTGTGACAGATATGTTTTTTTCTTCAGTCTGTGTTAAAATGTTGTGTTGTGTCGCTTTCATATTGGAAGTTGTTTGTTGTGACAAACATAATATTTTGTCCATGTGTCGGCTTCTTGTTTGTTGTTCTATGCCCTGTTGGTTTGATTTAGGTTCCACTGTTTGGTTGATTGTATTGTTGATCTGGAAAGTTGTTCTCCGCTCTAATATTTAGTTGACACTGTGATGTTATGTGGCCTAGTTTTTTGCATTTAAAGCATAGAAATTGCTTTATCCAGTATTTCTTGTATTTTTAATTTTGAATTTGTTTTAAATAATATTCTTAAGTGTTCAATCAAGGTGGAATGAAATCTTTCTATTAAATTAGATTTTAGATTGTTTACACAGGTAAGACGTAGTCTTATTTCGTTATTGTGACAATATGTTTTTAGTGTTATATTATCAAATTCTTTTCTTGCGTCACATATTAATTTTGAAGGGATTTTATATGATTTAAAGAAGAGATCTAGTTTTTTGGTGATTTCTTGTCCTGTCTTTGTAATGAATATATTTGTGCGAATTGATCTAGGATTGTTAAGTAAGAGTTTTTATCTAAGGTAAGCAAATCGGCGTTTATTATTTCGAAAGGTCTGTTAGGTGTTTCTGTAAATATGTCGTTTAGTTTTATCGGTTTCCTATCGTATTTACAAGTTTTGCAGATTTCGCAATTATTGATAAAATTTACTATAGCATCTATCATTTTAGGCCAGTAATATTTAACTTTTAATTTTTGATATGTTTCATTGATACCTCGGTGGTTCTTTTTTTCGAAATGATAGAGGAATACAAGTTCGTCTTGTTCTTCTTTACTTTCTAAGTCTTGGACTAATTGATTTACCTTGACTAGATTCATAGAGTTATGTGCAAAATTTTGTTGTATAATTTTATTATTTTCTTTTTCTAGTGTTTCATTTTTAAAGATGCAGAAATATCAAATTTCTGGCACTATATAGTTTCTAAGGAATTCTAGAATTTCTTGTTGCAAATTCTCTTTATTAAAAGTTACCGCTAATCTTTGTCTTGTATTATTGAATAGTTTCTTTATTTTGATTTTATTTTCGTTATGTACTTCGAATATAATTTGGTTATTTGCGTTATTTAATCTGTTTTCTAAAATTTTGATTCCTCCGATAGGATTTTCATTATCTGAATGTCGAGTTCCGTTTGTACTACTGTTTTCATTTGATAAAACGCCTAGGTCATTATTGGTGTTTAGTGATATGGTTTCAAATTCATATATTTTGATATGTTGGAGTTTTCAAAGGTTTTATATAAATAATTTAGTAATTCTTCTCTATTTAATTTATCTAATCCGCATGACAATAAAGGTATGTTAATTTCGTATATGTCGTTCATGATCAAATAATCTCGTAATTCTTTTAATGATTTTTGGAATAGTTTTTTATTACATTCTTCTAAGTATTGTTTTTTTTGAAAATAAATGAATAATAGTTGTATTATTGTTGGGTTTTTGTATTATGATTTTGTCATTAGTGTGTTTTTCACAATATCGTTTACTTTGAAATTTATTGTCTATTTGTTTTGCTAAACCTTTCCCGAATTTCAAATCTTTACTGATACAATGTGCAAATATATTTGTTTCGGTTACGTCTCCTTTGTGCTACGTTATTCTGTGAGGTTCTCGTATCCGTGATAAATAATCAGCTATTTTATTTGTTTTGTCTTGTATATATTTAATTTTGAAGTTATATTCTCCAAGTTCTATCTTCCACCGCATTAGTTTTTGATTAGTGTTTTTCATATTAAAAAGCCAAATGAGTGGTCTATGATCGCTGCGTATGATAAATTTCTTCCGAATAGATAATTATGAAAGTTTGAAATCGCCCAAACTATTGCTTTTAAATCTTTCTCAACCGTGCTATAGTTTATTTCCGCGGAATTAAAAGTTTTGCTTGCGTAGCAAAGGGGTTTTTCTTCTCCGTTTTGTTTTTGAGATAACACAGCGCCCATTGCGTAATCTGAGGCGTCTGTAGTTAATATAAATGTTTCATTAAAATCCAGGAATGCAAGGATTGGGGGGGTTTGTCATTAGTTCTTTTGCCTTTGTAAAAGTGTCTTTATATTCTTTGTTCGTAACGTCAATCATTTTGCCTTTTTGTAAACACTTGGTAAATGGTTTTGTTAATTTTGAGTAGTTCGGAATTAATCTTCTGTACCAACTCAATTTTCCTAGAAATGATTTTATTTCTTTTGGAGTTTTTGGAATAGTTATTGACTGTACGGCATCTATCTTTTTAAGGTTTTGTTTTAAACCTTCATTCGAAATTATGAAACCTAAATATTCTACTTCTTCTTTAAAGAATTCACTCTTATCTATTTGAATTTTTAAATTTGCTTCTCTAAGTTTTTGAAAAACTCGTGTTATGTTTTTTATATTTTCTTCTACGGTATTGCCAAAAATGATTATATCGTCTAAATAAACTAAACAAATTTCATTTACTAATTCGCCTAATGCCGTTTTTTCTATATCTTTTTCCTTCATTTGGATTTGATAAAATCCACTATGTAAATCTAAAGTAGTGAAGTGTTTGGGTTTACCAATTTTGTCGAGTAACGTGTCTATATTGGGTATGGGAAATTTGTCTTCTTTCGTTTTTGAGTTAAGTTTTCTAAAATCTATAACTAGTCTAGTCTTTCGTTTTCCTGAAGCGTCCATTTTCTTGGGAACTATCCATATAGAAGAATTATAAGGGGAAAATGATTTTCGAAATACATTTTCTTGTAACATTTTACGTATATGTTCTTTAATGTCGGTTTCATAGATTTGAGTTAATTTGTATTTTTTTGTGTGTATTGGTATATTGTCAGTCAATTCAATTTTGTGTTTCAATATATTTGTATGTGAGAGTTTTTGCCTTCTTTTGAAAAAAGATATAAATTTTGGTTGAAAAGAATTTTTAATTTATTCTTAACACTGTATTCCATATAGTCATCTCTGATTTGTAACATATTTTGTTTTTCTTCGAGTTTTTTTTATTAAATTTGTATGTTTTATTCAGCATGCGTAGATTTTCGTTTTTGAAATCTATTTTTACGTCTAGTGTTATTAATATTTAATACCAAAGAGTACGTTGTATGTCCTGTGAAAGTCATGAACAAAAAATTCAAATGTGTGTTCTCTTAATTTTGTTGCATTATTTATTGTAACTTTTCCTTTTGCTGTTTTAAAAGTTATGGGTTTATGAGTAATTTTAGTTTTTATTTCTTTGGCTAATTTATTATTAATAAAATTTATATCTGAATCTGTGTCTATTAAAATGTCAAATGATTTATGTGTGATAGTGGGGATGTTTCCTGTGTCTGACGTCATTACGTGTTTGAATCTGTCGTGTAGTTCTAAAAAAATTTTAGTTTGTTCGTTATTTCCTTCATATGTGATTGACTCTGTTTCGGAATAATTTTCTTCTTCTATTTTGTCTAGTCTGTATTGACATTGGTTGTGTGAGGGTTTGTCTAGTTTGTGTAGACATAGGTGTAGGTTTAAATGTCCTATTTGTATTTTGAAAGTTTTGTAAGTTTTGTGTGGCTATCATATTTCTACCAGCATTGTAAGGTTGTTGTGGTTGTTGAGGATTATTGGGTTTTATATATTTAGGTTTGCTAGGAAATTGTTGACCTGAAAATTTCTTAGGTGGAAGTTCAAATTTGAAATTTGGTTTTGAATTTACAATTTGTTTCATAGGTGATTGATGTAATAAAAAATTAAATTCATTATTTATAAGTGATTCACAATCATCTAAAGTTTCAGGGTTTGCGTTTATATATGCTCCTTCATTGTGGTAAGGTAAAGAGTCAATAAAATGATGTATAATAATTTTTTGATTGTTTTATTAGATATTTGGTTTTTTCTTTATTAGTTTCTTGAGTTTCCATTTTATATCTTTTAAAAATTTATAAATATTATTCTGTGCTTTAAGAGTGATAATTTTGTAAAATAATGGTTCTGGTTTAAGTCTATCTTCAAAGTTGCTCGTGAGAAATGTTTTTAATTCATCCCAATTTTCAAAATTATTTTCTGAAATTATTGATTGTGCGTTTCCTTGGATTTTTGCTTTAAAAATGCGGAAAGCGAAGTTCTTTTGTATATTATTTAACGTGTATGTTGTTTCTAATATCGTTTTCACGTCTTCACATTCTTTTAGAGGTGGGCGCGTGAGTAACTTTTTGTTCACGATCACGCACGCTCACGGAACTAAAAATGTAATCACGACCAATCACGCACGACTTTTTATGTTTGATTTACGATCACTCACGCTCACGATTTTATTTTGGCACTCACGCCCGATCACGCCCGGCGGGTCACGTTCGTGTCACGTAATTGTTTCTAAATACATTCAAGTTGTTATCAAATTTGTTAACAAATTGGTAATAAGTTAAAGAATTGTATATCTTTAGTGAAATCGGAGCAACTGTGTACAATTTTGGGTACAACAATAACACTATTTTTATGCAAAAAATACTGTTGATGACATATTTGGATATAATAATGATAAAAAAAAATGTAAAGTAAAAGATAGAAATTGACAATTTTTTTAATAAAAAATAGAAGAAAACTTGTACTCACGCCCGATTAAATTTCAATCACGCCTGATCACGCACGATAATTTTTTAGTGCCTCACGCTCACGTCCAATCACGACGCAAAAATTAAATTATACTCACGATCACGCGGGTCACGTCGTGACCCATCGTGACCCGACAAAATCACGGCCCGCGCCCACCTCTACATTCTTTGATGATTGAAGTTTTATTTTTATTCTAATGTAATTTGAAAAATGGGCTATATGTAAAAGAATAATTTTCAAAAATAATAGCTTTTAAAAATACTGAATTTTATTGCAACCTACAATTTAAAGGCCATAGTCGATAAACCCACGAGAGGACGCCGGTGTTTAGACCAGATCTTCACAAATATACCTACTCCTAACTATGAAGTTATCAGTAATTTTGTCTCTGATCATAGAACAATTTTATGTGAAACAAAATAATTTTTGCCTCGAAAAATTAAGCAGGTAAGTTCGATGAAAAGATCTTTCTGCCAAATTAATAAAAACAACTTTATTTCAATGCTATGTAAGGAATCCTGGGAACCAGTTTATAATGAACTAGACCCTAATCTTGCGTTTGATACATTTTACAACACATTTTTAACTATATTCAATGCATCTTTTCCAATAAAAAAATACTCCAATCTAAAAAACTCCCAGCACTGGGTAAATGATGAAATAAAAATCTCCAGTGCAAATTTAAAATCATTATTTCTCTTACAGAAAAGCTATACAATTCTTAAGCCTTTCTACATTGAAGCTAAACGTAAACATGCAAATCTGATAATAAATACAAATCGAAAATTTGTTCATAACAAAATAAATTGTTCAGATAATCCTACAAGGAGTGCGTGGCAATTTATCAATAAAAATAAATTTGAACAAGACACTTATATTACTAAAATCAATACACAAAATGAATGCGTAGAAAACCCCATACAGATAGCAAATTGTTTCAACGTCCACTTTAAGAATGCACCTATGGATACCCTATAACTTATTCCAAAGTCCAATAATAGTGATTTAAACATATCATTTAATAATAATAGCTTGTTTCTCTCTCCAATATGTGAATCGGAAATAATCAGTATAATCCACAATAAATAAAAAAAACAAAAAGTCCGCAGGTCCAGATGAAGTACCTAGTTCTATAATAAAATTAGCATGTGATTTTATAGCTGAACCTTTATCGTACCTAATAAATTTATCATTTAATACTGGTGTTTTTCCTGAATCACTTAAATTAAGTAAGATAATTCCGGTACATAAAAAGAATGATAAAGAAAATTTAAATAATTTTAGACCTATTGCAGTAGCCTCAATATTTTCAAAAATTTTTGAATATTCTTTTTTAACCAAACTTAATGACTTTTTAAAAACTAATCATACCTTGATCCCAAATCAATTTGGTTTCAGATCCAATTTATCTACATTAGATGCAATACATTTTACATATGATAGAATAGTGTCGCATCTTGAACAAGGGGAAAAACCCATAGGAGTTTTTTGTGATACAACAAAAGCTTTTGATTGTTTAAATCACAGCAGACTTCTGAATAAGTTAGAAGCTTATGGTATAAGAGGTGTACCTCTTCATTGGATTAAAAGTTATTTAAGTAATAGACAACAATTCGTTTCCCTAAGATATAAAGACAATGAGACACTTAGCAATATTCACTCTGATATTGTTAACATTAATATTGGAACCCCACAGGGGTCCGTGCTAGCTCCTGTATTATTCATTTTATATATCAATGATATTAGTGAGTATTGCAAAATGGATGGGGTAACCTTAACTCTCTATGCCGATGACACTTCTATCATCATTTCAGCCAATGATGAGACTCAGTTGCAACTTAAATGTGATACTGGCATGCAATTATTATCACAGTGGTTTAATGATAATTATCTTTATTTAAATTCATACAAAACAACATATTTACAGTTTCATAATTCCCATAGTATGAATTATGATAATCTAAATATAAATTTGAATGATAACCATCTTGAAAAATCTAAAGAAACTAAGTTTCTAGGCATGTGTATTGACGAGACAATGTGTTGGCGTCCCCACTGTGAAAATGTCATTACAGCTGTGAATCGAGCATATTATCAGATTCGCTATCTTCGTAACTTCCTTGGGCCCTCACACTTATTAATGTTTTATCACGCATCAGTAGAATCCCATTTGAGATATGGCATATATATCTGGGGCTCCTCACCCCCTGCTAAACAAGTATTCATAGCACAAAAACGCGCAGTTAGAAATATTTTTGGTATTCCTTCCACTTGCTCTTGTAGAGATTTATTTGCAAAACACAAAATATTAACTTTGACATCTCTTTTTATATTTGAAATATGCAAATACATATATAGCAATAAAACTACCTTCACCTTAAACAGTGACATTCATAAATTTAACACAAGACAGAAAAATAATTTCAGAATTCCTTACACTAAATATACCACAAATATGAGAGCACCTAATATACTTGGTAAAAAGATCTTTAACAATCTCCCTGCATCTTTAACAACATTGCAAAACTATAATACATTTAATACAAAATTTAAAAAATATTTATTAGAAAAATCTTTTTACAATTTAGAAGAATTTTTCAATACAAATGACCAAGGAAAATGACTGTATATCGTACGTCCTTCCTATTCTCATCCTAAATTTATATTCTTGACATTTTTCTATATGTATTAATTATATCGCTGGAAATAAAGTATTATTAATTATTAATAACTACTATTAGATAGAAACGCGGAAAAGTAATTTGTTTGTGGGCAACAATAACAAATTTATGTGGTTTTTGAAATATACTTTCTGGAAATAAACAGGACAGTTCTCCATAATAGTATATCACGAATTTAAATCATGTGGTTTTTCATTTTACACACAAGGGGCTTAAAAAGTCTTAGTGGTAGCTGAGCTATGTTAAAAACGTGATTGTGATTCACAGCTAAATTTGCAAAACGAAAGCGCAGAAAAGATTCAATTTTCCATATGTAAATTTTATAATCGTACAAATTATTTATTTAAAAAATAAGTATATTGATGCTTTACGGACAATTTATGTAACATCAAATATCACTGGGGAACACTTATAAATATTAACCTGAAAAAAAAACTCTTAGTATGTAACTTTTGAAATAATATTATAGTATAATGAATGGTCGGGGTAATTGGTTTATTATATTTTCGAGATCTTTTTTGGTGGTTCTTTGATCTGAAGGGATGTATAAATTACAAATTGTTATTTTTTTTGGTATTAGGGTTGTTAGGGCAACTACTTCTAGATCAGATTGTATGTTGATTTGTTTTGTGTGTTGGATGTTTTTACTTATGGCTAGTCCACCACTGACATAGATTTTATTTTAATAACTATACAATAACATAAATATTTCCAAAAAGATTTTATTTTTATAACTATACAATAACATGAAAATTTGGTTTTGTTTAATGTGAAGTTTTAAGAAATATTTATTATCAGAAATGAGTGTTATTTTAAATAATAAGGAATAAAAAGAAGCATATTTATTGTAGATACAAAAAGATTTTATTTTAATAATATTTAATATGGGGTCTCTTGGCCGCGTGCCTGAGTGTCTGGTCGCGAATCCGGGGAACCGGGTTCGATCCCGACCGACGCCAAATATTTCGAATTTTAAATGGCACAAAATTGACCCCTGTGGTGCACTCTCCACGCCAGCAATGAGTGCCCGTGAGGTGACACCTGGTAAACGCCCGCACGGTACAAATATGTCATCATCATTACCGATATCTGCGAACAAAGCAGATTGGCACACCCAGCAATGGATAATATGCCGTGATGATATATATATATATATATATATATATATATATATATATATATATATATATATATATATATATTTAATAAAATTACCGTTTAATAGTTTACGAAGCACGATACTTTTTTATCGATAAACAATTAATTTTAAGGTCGTCCTCAATTTTTTATGGATAGACGATGGACAATCTACCTACTACTGATTTTTAAATTAAACTGGAATCTCTGTCGGTATAAATAGGTCATTGTCAAATGACTTAAATTATGAATTTTATCTCCAAGAATAATTTCTCAATGTATTTATGTAATTAATATATATTTTCATTTCATATATAGAAAAGTTGCTTATAATAATTACAACCATTTATGTAAATGTTTAATTGTATGGTAATAAACAACCTTTTGATGATATTATATAAGAATTTTTTATTCCTCGGAATGTTGTTTATATACGAAATAATTTATTTTATAAATAAATATTCAATCATTATTTTTTAATGTCATTGAAAGTTGAAACCAACAAAGAAGAAAGGTCATATTTAATGCTTGTTCTATAACATTTTCTCCTGAGGTACCTAAACAAAATTATTTTATTGTATAGATAAAAATGTTTTGTTACGTAATATAATGTTTTTGTTATGGTGAGAAAAGATTTTTTTTTTCTTTCCGTGTTTTAATAGGTAATACTTTTTTATATATAAATAAAAATAAAATTAAACAATGTTCAGCCATGCAACCAGGCATGAATCCTGTAAAGTATGTATACTGTATTTGGTTTAAGGTGATTCTATCATGACAGTCAAAAAAGTTTTCCTAAGTAAAAGAATTTATAAACATAGATAATCGAAATTTTAATATGTAGTTAGGATGTAAATGTAGGGTGGGCACAATCAAAAAATGGGTGGGCATTAGGGGAGAGGGGGTTATAATAGGTCATGCAGAAGTAAGTAGAAAAAAGGCGCTCAGGCAATTTTTTTTTTATTCTACATCAAATGCCTTTTAAATGAAAGTTACATTTTTTTCAAGGTATGTAAAGCTGCAAGTTTTTTCTCTTTCATATACAAAAATAAATTGCCAGATCACGGAGCATTTTAAGAAAAGTGAATACATTTAACGGATTGTTGACTTACCTAGATAAATTATCTAAACTGCTGTAATTTCTTCCCTATTAATTTTAGAACAAAAGCGTAAATAAAAATAAGGTTCAGAATTAAAAATAAAATTTTATTTGCAAATTTTATATATACACCAATTATTATTTGTGTGTTGGTAGTAGGTGGGCACAAGACTTTAAAATATTATGTAGATTCAAACCGAAAGACAAGAATAAATGAATACTGTAAAGAAAGAATAAGCAATGAAATACATTAATACTTTCGCGGTCATGTATCAGACGCTAATTTAGAATACCTATTTGTTAAATTTAAATTTGAAAAAATATACTCGTATATTAGAAAGTTGGACGACCGCGGGACACGCACACACGCACGCGCACTCACGCACGCACACACACACACACACACACACACACACACACACACACGCACGCACGCACACACACACAAACACACACACACACTTACACTCGCGCACACACACACACATCGAATTTTTGGCACAATTTTTGGCACGATTACATTACCTCCCTTACCTATGGTATGACGGGAAGTAATAATAATTGAATATTTATTTATAAATTAAATTATCTCGTATATAAACAACATTCCGAGGAATAAAAAATTCTTATATAATATCATCAAAAGATTGTTTATTACTATAAAATATTCACTTATATAAATGATTATTGTCATTATTATGAAATGAATATATATATATATATATATATATATATATATATATATATATATATATATATATATATATATATATATATATATTAATTACATAATTGCATTGAGAAATTATTCTTGTAGATAAAATTCATAATTTAAGTCATTTGACAATAACCTATTTACACCGACAGAGACTCTAGTTTAATTTAAAAATCAATAGTAGGTACATTGTCCAACGTCTATCCACAAAAAATTGAGAACGACCATAAAATTAATTGTTTATCGATAAAAAAGTATCGTGCTTCGTAAACTATTAAACGGTAATTTTATTAAATATTATTAAAATAAAATCTTTTTGTACCTAAAATAAATGTTTTTTTTTTGTTCTTTATTCTTTAAAGAACAAACACACTGATGATAAATATAAATTAGGATTTATACTCAAAGAAATCCTTTTTTAAAAAGTTTATTTTAATTGGAAAATGAACAAAGGGTTATACATAAGTCATACAACGTACTTAACTTCAGCCTTCAAGCTACAATCTGCTGGTTACAATGAGAGCAGGCTCTTTCATAGACTAATTACAATATTCAGCACTTCCTTATCGGAAGATGATGAAATGTGGTGCAATCAAGGAGTGTCTCTATATAATTCCTCCTGCACCAGATGAAAGTATATCTCTGTGAGAAATAGTTTCATTGTTAGGTTCACATGCCTTCTTATAATTTTCCATACATTTTCTTATCTTAATGATTACAATACAAAGAATAATTATTACTAATATAATGATTACACAATAATTAATTATCTCAGAACGTGAATAAGATTCATTGAATTTGATTAAATTTTGTTCACTCACATGAATTTTTTCTAGTGATTTGATACTTATAGTTTTATTAATAATCCTATTAGGAATATTACTATTAAGATTAAATTCAATTACTTTACCATATGATTTTTGAAATTTGACTGATTCGTCATTTAATTTACAATTATTAATAGAATATAATCCTTTAAGTTTCTTTTGTATAATTTCTTGTTCACATTCTATTTTTATATTTTCCTCTATAGGTAAATACAAATACTTAATATTAGTATTCGGTATCTGGAATACCTCGTTCTTAATATTTGCTTTTACATAACTGCAACTATTAGTATGATGGTTGCAATATAAATTAGTTAAGCAGGTTTCAACAATACTGCTTTCTTTTTGACAAAAATACATTAGGTTTTCCAATTTAACGCATTCTTTTAATCTTCTCAATTGACGATTCTGTTCCTCGTAATATCCGGGTACAATGTCTAAAGTATAATATTCGTCTGAGTGTAATGTAGGTATAGGTGTGAATGGGAGCGTTTGAGCAAAGCTTATCGCGAGGGGGTAACCAATGTAACAGTCCGTTGTACACTTGCGTATCAGTATGACTGTAAGTCCAATCAGTCTGTGTCAGTAGTGGACAGTCATGTCAGTATAAGTCAGTATTTAGTCAGTACGCTTAGTCATCTTGCAGTCTTGTCAGTACATGTCAGTCTTCCGCCAGTCTTTATCAGTATATAGTCAGTATTCATTTTCTGCCATCTATCGGAATTTAAAACATTTAGCACAATATGGCGATGTGATTGCGATTATGACGTACAGTGACATGTTTTCACATGCAGTTTAGTAAATACATGTATTATTAGTGTTTGTTGTAAGATTTGTTTATGTTTTTACTGTATTCTGCCCTCGATTCGGCTATTAACTTCTTCAGTGTGGTAAGTAAAATAGATAAAACATTTTTTCTACGACCACTACAGAAAATTGTACTTTTTCCAAGTTTTCTAAAGCCCGGAAGTTATCCATTTCCCACAGTCGTGGGTTAAAGTGTGAGAAATATTTGTATATGTATTTTTAGATTCATAAATTACAAAATATTTCGTAATTACTTAAATGTTTATATAAATCTCAAATTTTATACGAGAATTACAAATAAACTATAATACGAGGCGGTATCCAAATATAACGAGAATTGTTTTCTTGCGGGTGGTAGGACACTAGTTCCTATTTCTTCCGATAGATGTCTTTACTAGACACCCTTTTATAAAGTCCTTAGATTTAGTAGCGCCATCCATAGAGCTCATGTGTTAAAGAGAGATAGCTAGTTCATAATTGGCACATACGTGAGCGGAATTCTTAGTTTCTTCACTCATACTAATGTTTCTTGTTTAAAAATTATTTATCTAAAGAGTGTGGTCGTAGAAAAAGTAAAGTGTACCACTCGTGCAGAAACACCTATTGCCCAGACCTCGTGCTGAAACTCTCACACCTCGTGTATAATAGGTGCTTTTCCGCACTTGTTCCAATTACACAATATACTATTATTGAATTACTATTTTTCTATTTTTTTTTTCTTAGATTAGAATCAAGAATAATGACTGAAATTTTTAACGATGTAGAAAGGGAACTTAATATTAAAATTCCTACATATTTAAAAAATATTTTAATACTATCCGGTTACGACGAGATATGCACAATTCGTGGAATTACAGAAGAAAACCTAAAAGAAATTGAAAATTTTGTCCGAACAGATATACAAGATATGGAGTCAGTGAAGTACGCAGAAAATTTAAGTGATTATTTTGGCAATTATGCAAAAAATATATCAAAATTTAAAATTTTACCAGGACATAAAAATTTAATGAAACTTATAATAAGTCACTTGAATGAGAAATATTTAGCGGAGAAAAAGGCACAGAGTGTTATAAATAATTTAGAAGAACCAAAAAATAAAAGACAGAAACTTAATTTAAATTCGAACCCTGAAAATAACGAGAAAGTTAGTAATATGGCTACAGAAAATAAAAATTTACTTATTCTGGCCAAAAAATGGATAAAAAAGTATTGTGAATCGATAAATGAATCTGCTGAAAATAAGGATAACATCATGAATTCAATAAAAAATCTAGAGAAATTAGAAACAAGCGTAGAATTTCACGCAAATAAAGAATATAGCGGTTATATTGTTTGCATTTTATGTTCTTTAAAAGTAAGAGTACAGATGTGTAGAAATTTTTGGGTAATTTCTAACTTTAACAAACATTTTAAAAACCATTTTGAAAAGAAGGAAAAAAATAATAAAAAATATTTAAAAAATTCTTCTTTAGATACATTTATAAAATTAAATTCTACACCTACACAATCTATCGGAACCTCGGTCGGAACGTTAAGTGAAACCGGAAGTGAAACACATGTTAGTATAACTACAGACGAAGATTCAAATTTTTAAGTAAAGGGTTTACTGAAGGGGAAAGTAAATCCTTTGAAAACTCGGAAAATTCATCTACGTCCCCTAAAAATGATTCTGCAGTTACTACTAATACAGTTGGAACTTTCAATGTCGGAAAAAATGAAAGATATAGTCGATTAGCCCGAAGAAAACGGAAAAGGGAAAATTTATCTAAAAACCAAACAAAACTAGATGAGTACTTTCAAATACTGAATAGTATTGAAAAATTATGTAATGAAAATATGGATTTGAGAAAAATGTTACAGAATGCATATACTAATATTTCGTATACATTAATTGTAAATAGAGAAAAACAAGAAAATAATAATTTTCCTAATTTTTTATACAAATTACAAGAAAATGCAGTACAAAATTCAGATAGAAAAAGAAATAAGTATGATGATAGTATAAAATTATTTAGTTCCTATTTGTTTCTTGTGGGCGGGAGATTACTTTACGAAACATTACAAAGTAATTTAAATGATTCTTTACCGTCAGTTAGCAGCATACAACGGTGCATAAAATCTCGAAACGATATTGAAGAAGGTATATTAAGAATAACTCAGTTAAAACATTTAATTACAAAAAATTATCCCCTGAAAATTTGGCTTAGTGAAGACCAAACGAAAATAACTGGTAGATTGGAATATGATTCAAGACGTAATAAGATAGTTGGATTAAATTTGCCATTAAAAAATAATGGATTACCTAATACTGACGCATTTCATGCCACATCCGCTCTCAAAATAAAAAATCTGATGTGGCCAGCACATTGCCTTCCGTCAGTTCTATGTATTTTGTACAAATTTCATACAGAAATTTCCTTGCTAAAGTTATATTTCTTGTACTTTACCTTCCGGCAGTTGCATGTATTTTATGCAAATTCCATACAGAAAATTTATAGCAAAAGATCCTATATTTCCAGTAAAATTATAAGACAAACACACTATAGGTACGTTCCATCGGTGTCAGAAATCTTACTACTTCTTCTAATAGAACCACAATGATCGTTCTTTTGCGTCAAAAAAATCTGAAAATTCCTACGAATCTTTCCAACTTAAGAGCTGGAAGCGCTAGTTGGAAGATGTATAGATTGGAGATAAATTCAAAATTGTACTAGCCGACTGTCGCGCGTACCTTTCTGTTACATTTATTTGTCAATGTTCAGATTAGACTGTGCTCAAAGAAATACCTCCTTTACATTTTTATTATTTAATATATTTTTATATAATTATAATCTCTGTAATAACAACATTTTGAAGTTCCAAAATAAACATACAAAGTTAGCTTTAGTTGTTCACTAACAATAACACATAAACACTCTCACTGTTCTATCGTATTTATTTTTTACTTGACAGTTATTTACCACTGAGCGTTCTATTGCTTTAAGAATATTCTTATTCTAGTAGGAATATTTCTGACACCGATAGAACGTACCTTATGTCAATTTCACTTGACACTGACATCTTTCAATCAAAATTTTCTTAATATAGTAGCTGTTTCCATAGCTATGGCTACTTTATGAAATTTAATTTCTTTATAATTTTTACCTTCCGTCACCTTTAGGTAAGGAAGGTATTGTCTTTGGTCAAAAAATTCGAAGATGAGTTTTTAATCAATAAGCACGTTTTAGGGCCCCTAGAATACGAATTTACTATTTTTACGATGATGTCTGTATGTGTCTGTGTGTGTGTGGATGTGTGTGTGTGTAACAAAATTTTCGTCTGCGATAACTCTAATACTACAGTTTCAAAAATTATAATTTTTCGTATACTTCTTCGCTACATCCATATGAAGAGCTGATTAGATTTTGGTTACAATTGGTCAACCGGAAGTACCATCATTTGAAGATTTTAACAGTTTTTCTTGAAAAAACTGTGTTAAATATCATTTATTCACATTTAATGTTATTATAAATATTAAAGGATATTTTATTCTCTATACGATTTGACTGCATTTTATACTTAATATTAAATGGATATAGAGTTAAAAAATTGTAAAGAAATTAAATTTCATAAAGTAGCTATAGCTATGAAAACAGCTACTATATTAAGAAAATTCTGATTGAAAGATGTCAGTGTCAAGTGAAATTGACATAGTGTGTTTGTCTTATAATTTTATTGGAAATATAGGATCTCTTGCTTTCTGTATGAAATTTGTATAAAATACATACAACTGCTTTAAGGTAATGTACAAGAAATAATAATAATAAATCTTTTATTTCTGCAGATACATTACACTGTATATAGAAAACGTCACAAAATAATAATTTTCTGTATGAAATTTGCATAAAATATATGCAACTGCCCGAAGGTAATGTACAAGAAATAGAATATGTATTTAATTTAACAAGGAACTTTCCGTATGAAATTTGTACAAAATACAAAGAACTGACGAACTGACGGAAGGTAATGTGCTGGACACATCAGATTTTTTAACTCTGTATCCATTTAATATTAAGTATAAAATGTAGTCAAATCGTATAGAGAATAAAATATTCTTTAATATTTATAATAACATTAAATGTAAAAAAATGATATTTAACATAGTTTTTTCAAGAAAAACTGTTAAAATCTTCAAATGAGGGTACTTCCGGTTGTCCAATTCTAACCAAAATCTAATCAGCTCTTCACATGGATGTAATGAAGAGAAATACGAAAGAATTAAAAATTTTAGAATTGTAGTATGGAAATTATCGTAGACGAAAATTTTGTTACACACACACGCACGCACGCACGCACGCACGCACGCACGCACGCACGCACGCACGCACGCACGCACGCACGCACGCACGCACGCACGCACGCACGCACGCACGCACACACACACGCACACACACACACACACACACACACACACACACACACACACACACACACACACACACACACACACACACACACACACACACACACACACACACACACACACACACACACACACACACACACACACACACACACACACACACACACACACACACACACACACACACACACACACACACACACACACACACACACACACACACACACACACACACACACACACACACACACACACACACACACACACACACACACACACACACACACACACACACACACACACACACACACACACACACACACACACACACACACACACACACACACACACACACACACACAAACACACACACACACACACACACACACACACACACACACACACACACACACACACACACACACACACACACACACACACACACACACACATCATCGTAAAAATAGTAAAATCGTATTGTAGGGACCCTAAAACGTGCTTATTCATCAAAAACTCACCACCGAATTTTTTGACCAAAGACAATACCTTCCTTATCTAAAGGTAGAATCTGCAACACCTAGCAGCTATGTATATGTATTTATGGCACAGCCACTTGTAGAAAATTCATATGCATACTGCATTTGCGCTTTTGGTAGTGATAATTCGTTTACGTATAAGGATGTACTACAAAGATGGAAAAGTGTTATACAAATTTGTGAAGAGCACGGAATATCAGTCGAGGGAATATCATCCGATGGTGATACGAGATTGTTGAAATCAATGAGATTAATGTCGCAATTATCATTATCTGCTTGCGAAAATTCATCTTTTTTAAAAAATTATCCGTGGTTTCAAATGAATTTAAACATAAATTCTACTCCGTTATGTATTCAAGACACTGTGCACATAGGCACTAAATTAAGAAATCGATTTTTGAAACCATCTATTGTATTACCAATGGGAAAATATTTAGCAAGTGTTGGTCACCTAAAAATACTAATAGAAACTGTTTCAAAGGATGAGCATTTATTAACAAATACTTGTATAGATAGTACTGACAAAATGAATTTTAATTCTGTAGAAAAAATGTGTTCTGTTAGAGTAACTGAATCTTTACAAAATGTCAAAGACAGTAATGGTACCATAATGTATCTAAAGATATATATTAGATTCATTTTTGGATAAAAAAAATGAAAATCCTAGATCGTATATATAATATGTGGTACGTCACATTTTTTCTAAGAATTTGGAAATTTTGGATAGAAAATAATAATTATAAAATTGCAGAAATTTTTATTTCTATCAATGCATACACATGCATAGAATTAAATGCACATGCACTAATTCTTTTAATACAAATATTAAGGAATAAAAATGATAGTTCCTTATTTCTGCCATGGTTACTCAGTAGTCAACCGTGTGAAAAATTATTTCGGGCAACAAGATCACTTACAAGTACATTTTCCACTATTGTAAATTTCAGTATGTTAGATTTCCTACATAAAATAAACAGAATTGATTTAATAAACGAGACAGTGACGGATTTAGAAAAATCATTCATTTTTCCACGAGAGCAATCCAGAAGATTAGGAACTAAAGTTTTTAATGAAAATGTAGAGGATCTTCCAGAAATAGATGAGATGTTGATAATAATGGAAATTGCAAAAAAAGACGCTATTATAAGTGCCGAAAATTTGGGAATACATATTACAGAATTAGAAGAAAATATGTGGAATAAAGTTAATATTACGTCATATAAGGATAGTGATTTCAATGTATTAAACGAAGACGAGAACGAAGAGTTAGCGGATGAAATGCAACACAACGACATAGAAGACAATATTAATTTCGATATTAATACACGTATTAAAATAAATGACACGAACGAAAACGAGTTTCTTCATTTAGAAGATCTCCTTTTTTCAAGGAATATGGACGAAAAACAAAATTCTGATCAAAATCCAATAAATATGAATCTGAACATATCGTTACAAAAAGAAAATAACTCGGAAAATAATGATGAAATAATAAAAGAATATTTTGAAAATGGGCCATTCTTAAAAGTTAATTTGAAAAATGGGGATACAACCATTATTAAAAAATCTAAATTAATTTGGTTATTGCAGTCAAAAGAGAATCGAGTAAGTAGTGATAGACTATATCGTTTTTCTGGAAGTCAAAGAAAAGAAAATCTTGCTATTGAAAATAAAATTCTTTTGAAACCTGAAAGAATGGAACATATTAACATTGGAAACTGGTGTCTTTTTAAATTTGGCAAAGTATCAGTTCCTTTTTTTCCAAAAGATTACGTTATAGGCAGAATACTAGCCTTTAGTTATTTAAAAGGAATTGGTAAAGAGAGACAATATTCTTTAGAATCAGCTCCAGTTACAGTACCCGTTAATAAATTTAGAAGGAAGGGCATAGGTTGCCTTTGTGTTATATATGATATTAAACCGGAGGAAAATAAAATATTAATTCATTTAAGCCAATTAAACAAACACGGTTTTATAGATATAAATAATTATGTGTGTACTATTCCAAATCCTGAAGTAGAACAAAATATGTTAATAATAACAAATATAATCACGGAAAAAATAAATAATTATTTATTAAAATCTAAAGACGAGAATATACAAATCAGCGAAACTTTCAAAGACACGATTTATTCTGATAGTTCTAGCGATACAGAAGAAGAAGCAAATTTAACAAAAAAAGATTCTAGTAACAATGAAGAAATAGATTTAAATGAAGATACTAATATAAAAATAGAATTAGAAAAGTATTATTCCGTGTACTACGAGACAAACTGGTATATTGGAAGGGCAGTCGAAATAATAGATAAGAAAACTACAAAAATTAAATTTTTAAAATCAGAATTAGATTACTATGTTTGGCCAAAAAGTATCGATGTTCAGAATGTTACTAACTTTTACATTTTTTATGGGCCAATAAACTTAACTGGATCTGAACCATTTTTCATAAACAGAAATTTAAAACAAGATATTATAAAATGTTATAAAGATTTAAAAAAATCTTTACCTGAATAAAATGTGTAGTATGTGCCATAATTGCCTACTGCAATTTTTATGTAGGTATATTAAAAATATTTTATAGTACAAGAAGAGTAACTTTTCTTTTGTTATGTGTAAATACTTGTTATTTTATTTAATAAATACTTTATAATTTACCTTTCTTTTTCATTCATAAATACCATATTTCAATTAGTACCTACCTTATTTACAGAAAATGATTTTCTTCTCATTCTTAGTAAGTACTACGTACATATTATTTAAATAGGTAAGTATAACAAAGTATATACACACATGCATTTGCATAATACATAATACGGTAGTCCAGAGAAAACTTTTAGTCTTGTCAATAAATAACAGTCAATTCAGTCCTTCAATCAGTATTTTCCAGTCCGTCAGTCCGTATCAGTATTATTAAATATTATCAGTATGAAATCAGTACTATACAGTACTATCAGTACAGATGTCAGTACAACACAGTATTGTCAGTTTAGTCAATATTTTCAGTATTGTACGGTATATTGCCAACTGGTTACCCCCTCGGCTTATCGTAGATGGCAGCAACGGACTAGCGACCTACGCCCGGGAATATTTGAATTGGTATCATCAAAGTTGTAACTTTATAACATGTGAACTATTCAATATATATTGTATGTTTAGTTCATAAATAATATTAATTTGAATAAATATATTATTGTTGAATATTATCTTTTCACTTTAATTAGTTTGTAATAGTTCATTTTGCATCTTCGTTCGTTTATGTACAAAGTTTTGTTGTGATGTTATTTAAATTTTGTGAGAATGTCGGATAAATATAATTATAATTTGTGGAAATTAGAAACGCTGAAAACTGCATGAAGATGCCGTGGTGCGAGTGTAAGAGGAAGAAAAAGTCATTTAATTAACAGCCAGGTCATTTTGTTTTGTCTATGTAAGGTGAAATTTAATTGATTTTTTTTGTTTTGTACTTCGGGGAAAATATTATTGGCACTGCACCTCTTCTCAAAATTCTCCTTGTATTCATGAAAATTTAATTTACAAATAATTAACATAAACAAGTTTTAGATATTTATAAGCCTCGCGAAAGTCTTACCAGTATCATAACTTTCTGTGAGGAAATCTGTTTTCTCAAAATGCTGAGAGCAAACAAATGTCGAGTTTGGAGCAATTTTTTTTAATTTATATCGTATAACCATAACTTTCTTTCTATTCTATCTTTCCCATGCAAGTTTGTTTTACTTTTACAAACACAACAGAACGCATTTTTATTTATGGACCTAACCCCGTTACTAGTGTTGGCGCGAACTATCAATTTTCTTAACAAATTCTGCAAATTTAGTTACAGTTTATGCTAGCGCGCTATACTACGTGTACGTATTTCACTACACACTTCCAGAAAATATGCTAGTCCAGTGCTGCCATTAATTCGCACAATGGGCACCAAACACTCCCATTGGATCAGTGGGCTTATATATTCTGGGATAGGGATTGATACTAACATTTTAATTTCGAAATTTTCGTATTCGCAATATGTCTTAATTAAATGGTTATTTTCCCAATTATTTATAATTATTTTATTTATGGGTTCTTTAATTTTGATTTGAACTATATTCATTAATTCATTACGTGATAATAAGCCGAAATGTAAAGTATTTAAACTGCAAAAAGTAAAAGTTTCTTCAATTTGATTTAATGTGTTAAGCAAATCATTAGCTATGAAATTTAATTCGGTAAAAATATTCTTTATTCTATACATCTCTTCTTCATCTAAATATTTCCCTATTTGTTTCCTTAATAACATTATATTTTCTTTAATATTTTCATTATTTAAATTGATAATTTCGATTTGTTCGTTAAATTGCTGGGTTAAATTTTTGTTATCTAAAATTAAGTCATTCATATTATCTTTGAGGATGTTTTGATTACTAGATAAATCTGATATGAGTTTTTCATATTTTTCGGCATCCGATGCGTCAAGATTTCCGCTGATACTTTTTATAATCGTTCCTAGTCCGTTGATTAGCCCTCTACGAAATCGTTTTGTAAAAATTTAATTTTTCGATTCAATTTTGCTTAATGTATTCTCTAGTATCGTTTTACTTCTTGTTGTTTTATTTAATGTAGGGTCATATTGTTCGAGTTCTTTATAAAATTTATTCTTATTTCCTCTGAGATTATAAATTTGGTCAAATACGTTTGTTAAATTAATATTAATATAAATATATTTCTCATGAGTTTGAATATAGGTAGACCCTAATTTTACTACATTTACTCCGGGGTTTGTGGTCTCATTTTTGAACAACTGGGTTGCTCCAATGGTTGTGTATCTGTAACAAGACGTGGTCTTTTAATTTGGTCATATTTGTGATTTTTGTTCTTATCATCTATGATTTGACATCTTTCTGGAATTATCTTTTCAATATTTATAATTTTGAACTTTGGTTTTTCGCACTTTTCAACGTTTCGTTTATGTTGTTTTAAATATACTTGCTCCGGCAGATTAATTTCTTCATTTTTTTTCCGCTATATTTTGCTTTATTTTTCTCTATATTTCTCTTTATTTCGTTATAAATTTCGTTCATTATTTCTTTATGGTTCTGAATATACGAATCTACGATAATTTCTTCAGTTAATTTAAGATCATTTAATTTTAAGTGTCCAAATAGTATATTTAGTGGGGTTTCTTTAGTTACTGAATGTATCGAGTTATTGTAGGCAATAAGGGCATAATTTATTCTTTCTTTTAATTTTAATTCTTTAAATGATTTGTTTTGATTAAGGATTCTAAGGTGTTCTATCAGAGTACTGTGGAATCTTTCAACGATACCATTTGATTTCGGGTTGTCTATACTTGTGAAGTTTACTTTAATTTTTCTAAAATTCAAAAAGTTTGTTAATAATTTATTATTAAATTCTTTACCATTGTCAGCGATTATTTCTATAGGTATTCCATAATGTGAGAAGTATTTCATTAATTTGTTTATAATAGTAATTGCATTTTGATTTTTAATTTCGTAAGCCTGTGCGTATTTTGAAAAACTATCTACTATTGTTAGATATTTTACTTTTTCTATTGAGAGTAAATCTATATGTATTTTTTCTAGTGGTTTATTTGCAGTGGGTGTTAAGATGTTAGGTATTTGTATTGGGTTTCTCTCATATTTATTGGATAAACAAGTCTCACATTGGTTAATAAAATTTTGGATATCCTTTTGCATATTCGGCCAGTACATTCGTTGTTTTAATTTTTGGTAAGTCTCTGTAATACCACGGTGATTGGTTTTCCCTTCATGGTAATTACGGATTTGTGATAATTGTTCGTCTTTATCTTCGACATCAATTACTATGTTTTTACAGGAAATTAGTTTATAACTATTGGCACGAAACATGGTTTGAATGACTACATTAAAAGGGTTTTTGAATTTTTCTGGTATTAAGCAATAATAATTTATCCGGGTTGTAAATGACTTTTAATGAATTCTAAAATTGTTTTATTACAATCTATTTTATTCAGGTATAAGTATATTCTTTGAATTTTGTTTCCGAAAAGTTTTTCAATTTTCTTATGATTTTTACCATTTGTTTCTTTTATTACAATGGGGTCTCGTGGCCGCGTGCCTGAGTGTCAGGTCGCGAATCTGGGGAACCGGGTTCGATCCCGACCGACGCCAGATACTCGGCCAGATATTTCCAATTTTAAATGGCACAAAATTGACCCCTGTGGTGCACTCTCCACGCCAGCAATGAGTGCCCGTGAGGTGACGCCTGGTAAGCGCTCTCACGGTGCAAATATTTCATCATTACCGAATCTGTGTACAAGCAGATTGGCACACCCAGCAATGGGTAATAAGCCGTAATGATATATTTATTTATTTTATTTATTTTATTACAATTTGGTTTCTACCTACGTTAATGGGGGATTCAATATAACTTAACCCATTTATGGGTTGTTCATCATCTGAATGGGCAGTAAGAGTACTTGAAGAGTCTGTCATCTGGTTCTGCTATAACTGAGCTAGTGTAATTTTGTATTAAATTGTCTTGCGGTCTCTCGTACACATTAAATGTAATAGAGGTGTTTTGGAAAATGCCTTCTATTAAGTTTTTTATTTTTGGCCATTTTTGTTTGTCTAGCCCTGAACATATTTTTGGAAGGTCAACTTCATAAATGTCATTTTGAATTAAATATTCTAATAATTTATTTAAACAATTTTTAATTCTCTGTATAGTAGGCTGTTCGTCATATTTATTTTTAGTTATTAAGTGAATTATAGTTCTATTTTTATCTATTTGTACCGCAATTTTATCTGAAATAATTTTAATTTGGTTTAATTTATTTTTGTCTGATATCTTTCATTTATTTGTTTGGCAAACCCTTGTCCCATTTTAAAATCTTTTGAGACGCAATGTATAATTGGATTATTACTTTCGAATATATTGCCTTCTTTAATTTCTATTTTAAATGCGGGTCTGATTCTTGATAAACAATCGGCAACGTAATTTTGGCTTCCTTTTTTATACTTTATTGAATAATTAAATTCTTCTAATTTTAATCTCATCCGTATCAATTTTTGATTGGGTTCCTTTAAACTATTTAGCCAAACGAGTGGTCTATGGTCTGTAACTATTTTAAATTTATATCCAAGCAAATATCGTCTAAAATGTTTCGTAGCCCATACTATAGATAATAATTCTTTCTCTATGACACTGTAATTTTGTTCGTGTTTATTCAATGTCCTGGATGCATAGGCTATAGGTAGATCTTTATTATTGTGTTTTTGCGATAATACAGCACCAAGTGCATAATTGCTTGCGTCCGTTGTTAATGTAAACTGTTTTTCGAAGTCAGGGTATTTTAATATGGGTTCGTTAGTTAGTAGTTCTTTGCAAATTTTGAAACTTTCTAAATAGTCCTTATCGTGAATGTCGATTTTACTACCCTTCCTCAAGCATTGTGTAAAGGGTTTAGTAATCTTTGCGAAATTATTTATGAATCTGCGGTAATATCCTAACAATCCGAGAAAGGATTTTATCTCCGTTGTCGTTTTGGGTAATGGAAAATTTTGTATAATTTTAATTTTTTCAGGGTTCGGTTTAATACCTTTCGTAGTGATCAAATGTCCTAAGTATGCCACTTCTTTTCGAAAGAAGCTGGATTTGTCAGTTTGAATTTTTAAATTAGCTTCTCGTAATTTATTAAATACTTTTGTAATATTTTCGATGTGTTCTTGTAAACTACTGCCTAATATTATAACATCATCCAAGTAAACGAAACAAATTTTATTTATGTAATCGCGTAAGACATAATTCATGAGTCTTTGAAAGGTGGACGGAGCGTTTTTTAACCCGAACGGCATACGTGTAAATTCATAGTGTCCGTTACAGGTAGAGAATGCCGTTTTTTCTATATCTTCGGGTTCCATCTCAATTTGGTGGAAACCGCTAGTCAAATCAATGGTCGAAAAATAAGTACTCTTACCTAGTTTGTCTAGGATTTCTGTTACGTCAGGGATAGGAAACTTGTCATCAATGGTTTTTTCGTTTAAACGACGGTAATCAATTACCATTCGGAATAGGATGCCTGTATTATATTATCATTTAATAATTTAGCGACTTCGTTTTCAATTTCCTTTTTATAAATTTAATCTTACTTGTAAAAGTTAGTTTTTCATTTTCCTTGGGAATTAGGTCTTGAAATTTATCTAATAATTTTATCAAAGCTTCTTTTTCTTCGTCATTCAAATATTCAGTTGGAATGTTTAAATTTTTTATTGATTCAATATTAAATACGGTGTGTTTTGATTTTTGATCGAAATATTGAAATTTATGTTTATATCTAGATAACATTGTTACAGTATCTGTTTGTAAATTTATTTGGGCGTTTAATATTTTCTAAGCATTAATTCCTAATAATACATGGAAGCTAGAATGAAAGTTATACAAATAACATTTTAAGCTTTTATCTTTGTACTTAATAAAGGTATACTCTTCACCTTTTGATTCTCCATTCTTAGTATTGACAGTGAAATTTTCTTTGAATATTTTAAATTTTGATTTATTTTTATAAACATAGTCCCTATTAATAAAATTTTGAGATGAACCGGTGTCGATTAAAATATAAAGATCTTGTAATTTAATATACGGTAAATGACATCATATTTATAGTTAAGGATTCAAGTTTGTTTCTGAATCTATAGGAAAATTTACATTTTCGTTGTCACTTTCGTTACTTTGGTTGAGAATTTCAAAATCATGATCGTTTAATATTTCTTCATTTTCGGAATTAAATTCTTGATTTTGTTCCGCGTTTAATAATTCTTCTGAAATGAATGTTGGTCTTGATTGTGGGATAAAGTTATTATTTGGTCTCGGTCTATATGTTCTAGTTGTTATGGACATGGGTGTTGGTTTATATACAGGTTTAACTTGTACCGGTTGTCTTGGAAATTGGGATTGTTGTGGATTTGGGAATCTCAACATTGGTGACTGGTGTTGTTTATAATTATTTACAGGTGGTTGATTTTGTCTGACACGAGTTGTACGTGTTTGATACTGGGTTTGAGTTTTTACGTATTGTAGGTCGTTCGTAATTAAATTAGAAATTTCACCTAATGTGCTCGGGTGTCTAGCACTTAATTGCGAACGACATGGTTCTTTACAATTTTTGATAAAAGATTGGGTTGCAAATTGCTGTCCAAAATCGTACATAGTTTTAATTTCATTTGCTTGTAGATCTAATTCTACCTTGTGTCACAGATATTGTTTTGCGTAAGATTATTTTTATTAAATTTATTATGTTTTGTCTCTAATTAGCTATTTAGGTACGTAACCGATGCTGTTGGATAAGAGCTACATTTAATGATACTGGTATTCACGTATTTTATTTCAGTTTATTTCTAGATTTCAGTGTGAGAACATCGATATTATAGTGATTCAGGTGAGAGAGTTAATCTAGCATGTGTATGATTGTGGGTGTGTGTTAGCAGTACTGGGTACTGTAGTGGCCAGGCCCGTGTGGACCCGGGGGTCGCCAACGGTAGCAGAAGGGAGACCTGTAGTGACCCGCTTCTGGGTCGCCAACGGTAGCAGCAGTTAGGGCTGTAGTGATCCCTGTGGATGTGTTCCCGGATCACCACCGAAGCGGCAGAGGTTCCGTAGTGGCCGCCCGTGTGGACCCGGGGGTCGCCAGCGGAAGCAGCAGGGAAAGGCTGTAGTGACCCGCTTCTGGGTCGCCAACGTTAGCAGCAGTTTGGGCTGTAGTGATCCCTGTGGATGTGTTCCCGGATCACCACCGAAGCGGCAGAGGTTCCGTAGTGGCCGCCCGTGTGGACCCGGGGGTCGCCAGCGGCAGCAGCAGGGAAAGGCTGTAGTGACCCGCTTCTGGGTCGCCAACGTTAGCAGCAGTTTGGGCTGTAGTGATCCCTGTGGATGTGTTCCCGGATCACCACCGAAGCGGCAGAGGTTCCGTAGTGGCCGCCCGTGTGGACCCGGGGGTCGCCAGCGGCAGCAGCAGGGAAAGGCTGTAGTGACCCGCTTCTGGGTCGCCAACGTTAGCAGCAGTTTGGGCTGTAGTGATCTCTGTGGATGTGTTCCCGGATCACCACCGAAGCGGCAGAGGTTCCGTAGTAACTAGCGGTACTGCCCGTAGTTGCCAACATGTGTGTACGGTGTGTGAATGCCTGAACCTTTTGTAAATGATTGCCTCCTCACTGAGTATTTCTCATGTGTTAATTCTTTTACAGAAATAATCACGGCGTGAAGGAGGATTCCGCGTGACCGGGTTCGGCCAGGCGACGGTCATCTAGATTTGTTATTATTTTTGTATTAATACTGTATATACCGGTTTGGGTGATAAATGTGTCTTAATATTCTAATTTTCAGCGCTAATATTTTATCGTCATTTATAACATTTCAGAAGTGGGATCAGAACATTTTTATCTTTCAGCTTTTGGGATCACACCAACACAGCTTTTGGAACAGTGCGGATATTGATTACGTTTATGTTTAGCTGGATTACGAACCTGGAACAATATTACAACATGACTTTACCTAACAACAGTCCTCAATTTCAGTACGTACGTTCACTTTATTCGCTATGCATAAATGGGACGAAATAACTACCATCATGTATGTGAGATCTCGCTGGAGAGGGTATGCAGAAATATGGTATAAAGCGCTGCAAGGAATAAATCATTCTTGGGAGTCATAGAAGGCTACGTTGTTGAAGGCATTTCCGTCACAGGAAAATTATTTCCAGTTGCTTCAAGAAATGATTTCTCGCGACAAGAAACCGGATGAACTTATGTTGCAATACTATTATGAGAAGATGGCGCTACTCAACACTTGCCCTTATCAGAGAATGCAAGAAGCCGCAGTCTCTTTTATTATTTTTGAAGACGATCGAAGATAAATTAGCGACACGAAACCTTTCTACTCCCCTTAAACGCGATTTACATCGTACTTTTCAGAAGAGCAAGTGGCCTTACTATACTACGCAGCAGCACGACGATGGAATGGAGAACATTTGTTGTTTTATTTGTGGAAAATTGGGACATACACGCTCACATTATAACAAAAAAAACGGCAACGAGTATCGAATTGTGCAGAACAAAAAGAGGCGAATTCAGTGCAAGTAGGAACCAGCGACCACAACAACGTCAACATCAGCATGTTCAACGTCAACAAGAGCCACAACCACAACTGCCAGAAAGGAACATCTTAACAACTTCTGCGGAGGTAAGCGGTAATTGTCTAAGCGTACGTCGATATGGGGTCCACTTGCATAACCATGAAGGAAACGAGCACGTATTCCCGCGAACAATGTAGTAGCAGACAAAGATATGGAATGTGTTCTACCAGTCTTGAACTGATGCGGAATTAACAATTCAGAAGGATAAAATTATAACAAGCTGACTGGATACTCGCCGGACAAATGACAAATTGAAAATTATCAAGAACATTTTAAAGTAAACCACCGGAAACTAACTACGAAAGGAATATTTATAAAATTTACTGTTTACGAGACGAACGGGTTTACCGAATTGCCGCGTCCGGAATCTAGTGGATTGTACCTAGAGAACAGCGGCTGCAGACAGTACGTTCCTGTCTTGATGAGTTTGGACATTTTGGAATTTACTGGTTTCCTGGAATGAGAAAATTCGCGAAGTACACTGAATCGCGTATCAGATGTTTTTACCATAAACAACAGATAAGAAAGCAGCCAGAACTATTGAATACAATTGAGAAACTACCGATTCCATTTCACACCATCCATATGAAGGACTATTCCAAATAAAGAAAGTTCTACTGAACGATAGATTTTCAGTAGAAGATTTGCCTGGTACAAATCGAAGTAGAAGAGGAGAATATAGTAACGTAGTGACGATTGACAGGATGAAACCATATTTAAGTACACGTGAACTGTTGAAAGACAACAGCGCTTCGGATGTTGATGCTGATGCTGCAGGAATTTGGGATTGATTCCTCGAGGACGAGGAACTTTTCAGGATGGCCGAACTGTCACAGATATTGTTTTGCGTAAGATTATTTTTATTAAATTTATTATGTTTTGTCTCTAATTAGCTATTTAGGTACGTAACCGATGCTGTTGGATAAGAGCTACATTTAATGATACTGGTATTCACGTATTTTATTTCAGTTTATTTCTAGATTTCAGTGTGAGAACATCGATATTATAGTGATTCAGGTGAGAGAGTTAATCTAGCATGTGTATGATTGTGGGTGTGTGTTAGCAGTACTGGGTACTGTAGTGGCCAGGCCCGTGTGGACCCGGGGGTCGCCAACGGTAGCAGAAGGGAGACCTGTAGTGACCCGCTTCTGGGTCGCCAACGGTAGCAGCAGTTAGGGCTGTAGTGATCCCTGTGGATGTGTTCCCGGATCACCACCGAAGCGGCAGAGGTTCCGTAGTGGCCGCCCGTGTGGACCCGGGGGTCGCCAGCGGAAGCAGCAGGGAAAGGCTGTAGTGACCCGCTTCTGGGTCGCCAACGTTAGCAGCAGTTTGGGCTGTAGTGATCCCTGTGGATGTGTTCCCGGATCACCACCGAAGCGGCAGAGGTTCCGTAGTGGCCGCCCGTGTGGACCCGGGGGTCGCCAGCGGCAGCAGCAGGGAAAGGCTGTAGTGACCCGCTTCTGGGTCGCCAACGTTAGCAGCAGTTTGGGCTGTAGTGATCCCTGTGGATGTGTTCCCGGATCACCACCGAAGCGGCAGAGGTTCCGTAGTGGCCGCCCGTGTGGACCCGGGGGTCGCCAGCGGCAGCAGCAGGGAAAGGCTGTAGTGACCCGCTTCTGGGTCGCCAACGTTAGCAGCAGTTTGGGCTGTAGTGATCTCTGTGGATGTGTTCCCGGATCACCACCGAAGCGGCAGAGGTTCCGTAGTAACTAGCGGTACTGCCCGTAGTTGCCAACATGTGTGTACGGTGTGTGAATGCCTGAACCTTTTGTAAATGATTGCCTCCTCACTGAGTATTTCTCATGTGTTAATTCTTTTACAGAAATAATCACGGCGTGAAGGAGGATTCCGCGTGACCGGGTTCGGCCAGGCGACGGTCATCTAGATTTGTTATTATTTTTGTATTAATACTGTATATACCGGTTTGGGTGATAAATGTGTCTTAATATTCTAATTTTCAGCGCTAATATTTTATCGTCATTTATAACACTTGCTTTTAAATAATAAGAATAATTCGACATATTTTTTATGAAAGTCTAATATTGATTCATTAGTCTGTTTTAGTTCACAAATTTTCATTAATAATGTGGCTGGATTTCTCTTATCGCCATAATTTTGTGTTAAAAGTAGTTTTATTTCTCTCCATGAATTTAGACTTGCTCCTGATAAAAGTTCTTTTGCATGCCCAATAATTTTCTTTTTAATAGTGAGTAAAATTAATCTTCTGGTAATTTCAGAAGGATTGGTCTGATTGATTATTTCAATAACTTCTTCTGTGGAAGTTATAAAGTCATTTAGTGTTTTGACATTTCCGTCATATGCAGGAATAATGTCTAAAAATGTTAACACTTCTTTGTTTAAGTGAGTGAATACATTGGGTTCTGGATTCATTTTGAATCTATTTTATTTTAATACTAATATTATCGTTTAATATTGTAAACGTTACAAAAATTCAATTATTTAAATTATTTAACTTACAGCAGTAAGAAAAGAATTGCGATCTTCATTCGCATATATGCAATTTTCATTTGCAGTTTTTACTGGTGTGTTGATGGACTCTGGCTCTGACTCAGGCGACGGCACGGGTCTCGTAGCACCAGGAGATGTAGTTGGCTGGGTGAGGAGATGCTGGCTCTGGCTGAACGACGGCACTGATCTTCACTCACACTATATTGCCCTTTTTCACTTCACTACACTTTACTTCATAGGATCGTTGCAAATTAACGGTTGAAACCGACGACTAAGTTGTTTTAACGGATTTAACACTATTTTTGTGTTTCCGACAAAATAGCCTTTTGCTTATCCGTTACGACTGCGCCAATTAGGATTTATACTCAAAGAAATCCTTTTTTAAAAAGTTTATTTTAATTGGAAAATGAACAAAGGGTTATACATAAGTCATACAACGTACTTAACTTCAGCCTTGAAGCTACAATCTGCTGGTTACAATGAGAGCAGGCTCTTTTATAGACTAATTACAATATTCAGCACTTCCTTATCGGAAGATGATGAAATGTGGTGCAATCAAGGAGTGTCTCTATATAATTTATATAATACATTAAACAAAACCAAATATTTATGTTATTGTACAGTTAATAAAATAAAATATTTTTGAATGTAAATACATAATTATTTGGTTCTTTTTTCTTTAAAATAACACTGATGATAAATATTTGTTAAAACTTCACAGTTAATTACATTATACAAAAAATCAGCCCAACAACAAGTATTGCAAATAGTTTTGAAACATTTATGGATCTGCAGTATTCATTCCCATAAGACATTATTTGAAGCAAAAATGGAATTTATGTTAATGGACTGGAAGGCTATTTTCCTGTACATAGCAAGTAAATGAAAGATTCAATGCATGAACGCAGCTCAGATATGAGCCGTTTTCAAACAGTATTATATTACAGAAAGTAAGGAATATGCCGCTTTATCATAATTGCAATATTTATAGTTATACTGCTGGACACGACAGTCAATTTTCTTTACTATACGAGGTCGGAAAATTAGCAAATAATTTCTATTTTATTAGATTATTACAATCAATAAAAAAGTAAGTTTTTCTACAAGTGGTTCTCAAAATACGATATACAACTTTCTTATTTTAATGGGAACCTATTTTTTATTTGCTTAATCGATTCAGTATATGTAATACTGGAATATTACAAAATATTTGAGAAAAATGAATATGAAAAGTATGCTCATTTAATTTAAATCTGATTGTAATTTCTTCGTAAATACAATTCATTTTATCACTGAGAGAGTATACGAAATATACATTTGTTTTAGCATTAAAATACAATATAATTAACATGAACAAAATATTCAATTATTTTCTTCAAAGCACTTTTATTACAATCAGTTTTAAGTTAAATCAGCATAGTTTCCATGTTCTTGCTTCTTCCATAGCTGCACATAATTCATATTCTTTTCCACTTATTCCTCTTGTATTCCATGTCGCTAATTTCCATAGATTATTACTTGTTTGTTTTATATTTTTATGATTTTTGTTCAAAGTTCTTCTGTTTGTAGTATTTTTCTTTGTTGTATTACTTACGTCCTTCTTTGCTAAGTCGTCACCGGGTTCAGTTCTAACGTTTGTTTGGATCAGTTTTTTTGATAGTTTTTTGGACCGTTGTTTTGGTCATATAGGTACTTCTTCAAGGCATTGCTTTGAATTTTTCCATTTCCATTCTTTTCTGTTTATAATTATCTTTCCATATCCAATTTTGGTTTTATTACCTTTCTCCATTTCTTCCTTTTCTCTCTTATTACTTCCTGTATTTCTCTTTCTTTTTTTGTTAGGTCGCTATTTATATATATATATATATATATATATATATATATATATATATATATATATATATATTTTCTCTTTTTTGTACAGTCTAAGTTTAGTTTTGGCTTTAAGGATTTTTATTTTTTCATCTATGTTCGCAAGTTAAAGTACAAATACTTTATTTCCAATTTTCTTGACGTCTTTAATATCTGTTTGTATTTGCAATATTTTCCCAATGAAGTCTTCTATTATCTTTTTCATTTCATTATTTTTCTTGTCTCCACTGTTAAGCCAGTAATTACCAGATTATTTCTTCTTATCTGTTTCTAGAAATTCAATTTTATCATCTAGTACTATAATTTTATGTTTTAGTTCATCATTTTCCTTTCGTAACTCTCCTATTTCTTTCTGGTACTGATCTTTGTTGTTCTTTATTATCTTAATTTCACTTATAATTTCGGTTAACATCTTTTTGATTTCATCCATTTCGCCCTCGTTGCTGTTTTTTCGGGATTTTATTAGCGTTCGTTGCAATAGTCTGCTTTTTTAAATGCGTAAGGACTATTTCCCTTTCTTTTCCTTTTTAGATCTTCACTTTTGGAATTATCACTTTCACCGCTACTCATTACCCCTGAATACGCACCTGACTACGTCGATCTGCCAATGAGCACGCTATAGGTATCACTGCATCATGCGGAATGTTTAGGTTAAGAAAAACAATAAAAAATTAATAATTAAATGGCGGGAGGTATTGTGTTGGCCACATCAGATTTTTACCTCCCGTCATACCGTAGGTAAGGGAGGTTATGTAATCGTGCCAAAAATTCAATGGTGTCTGTGTGTGTGTGTGGATGTGTGTGTGTGGATATGTGTGTGACGATTTTTTCGTCCACGATAACTCTTACAACAAACTTCCGAAAAAAAATATTTTCCGTATTTAAGCTTTCTACATTCATATAAAGAGTCAATTAGATTTTGGATAACATTGGACGACCGGAAGTGATACTTTTTTTCAAACAAACATTTTAAATCAACAGACAACACAAAACTTTCTTTTTAATATTAGTTTAATTTTGTTTGTTGATATTTTCTAAACAAACGTAAAAATTCAAGTATCGTAGAAATGAAGTAACATTTATAGGAATGAATTAAATTGACCCTTTATTTTCATGACACATGTATTAAAACGATTGTTTATTTCTGTGATACTTGAATTAAATTGATTGTTTAATTCTACGATACATGATTTAATATGATTGTTGAAAATTTTAAAACTATCAATTTAATTAGCGCCGTTGTGTCTATTTCTAGAAGTATTTGCAATTCGGCTATTCTTTCACAGATGACTCCATCGATCACCTGTGTAATATAAAACAAAAAAAACTTTTATCAAATAATTGTGTTCAAATTTTGGAAATTATTATTTGATTACATATTTATTATGTTTGATATTACACACGTATACTCTTATACTCATCTTCATGCTCTGGCGTCACTAATAAATTACAACTATCTTAAAAATTATGTATGTGATCTGTGAAAGAATGGCCGAATTGCAAATAGTTCTTGAAATAGACACTACGGCGCTAACTAAATTGACTGTTTTAAAATTATCAACAGTCATTTTAACTCATGTATCGTAGAACAAACAATTTAATTCAAGTATCACAGAAATAAACAATCGTTTTAATTCATGTGTCGTGAAAATAAAGGGTCAATTTAAGTCATTTATATAAATGTTACTTCATTTCTATGATACTTGAATTTTTACGTTTGTTTAGAAAATATTAGCAATCATATAAATTGAACAAACATAAAAAACTAATATTAAAAAGAAATGTTTGTGTTGACCGTTGATTTAAAATGTTTGTTTGAAAAATTTGTAATTATATTATTAATAAACATTTTAATTCAACAATCAGTTTAAATATTTCTTTTTAATTTTTGTATATTTTTATGATACATGAAAATATATAATTGTTTTAAAAATATTAACAATCAATGATTTGAAGTATCTTAGAAATAGACTAAAATTATAAAGATACATGAAAATATATAATTGTTTTAAAAATATTAAGAATCAATGAATTTGAAGTACCTATCTTAGAAATAGACTAAAATTATAAAGAAATATTTAAACTGATTGTTGAATTAAAAAGTTTGTTGATAATATGATTACAAATTTTTCAAACAAACATTTTAAATTAACAGTCAACACAAAACTTTCTTTTTAATATTAGTTTAATTTTATGTTTGTTCAATTTATATGATTAACATCCATTGCCTAGTGCTCAATATATATTAAGCGAAGATAATTTTTCAAAACTATTATTTGCTAAAAGTTTTATTTCATTTGATATGAAAAGTGCCACTCATTAATAACTTACTTAAAATTACAGAGATCTGTACAAAGTTACAATATGAGGAGCCATCTGAGGAAGAATGGTCAAATTGCAAATATTTCTTGAAATAGTCACGACGGCGCTAATTAAATTGACTGTTTTAAAATTATCAACAGTCGTTTTAATTCATGTATCGTAGAATTAAACAAACAATTTAATTCAAGTATCATACAAATAAACAATCGTTTTAATTCATGTGTCGAGAAAATAAAGGGTCAATTTAATATTTAATTCATTCCTACAAATGTTTCTTCATTTCTGCGATACTTGAATTTTTACAATTGTTTGGAAAACGTGAACAATCATATAAATTCAACTAATATTATAGAACGAAACAATTATTGAAAAAGTTTTATATTGACTGATGATTTCAAATGTTTGTTAGAAAATTTTGTAATTATATTATCAACAAACATTTTAATACAACAATCAATTTATATCTTTCATTTTAATAAGAGTTCATTTTTACGATACATGAATTTATATGACACTGCCTTTTAAATTGATTGTTTTAAAATTATGAACAATCATATTAAATCATGTATCGTAGAATTAAACAAACAATTTAATTCAAGTATCACAGAAATAAACAATCGTTTTAATTCATGTGTCATGAAAATAAAGGGTCAATTTAATTCATTCCAATAAATGTTACTTTATTTCTACGATACTTCAATTTTTACGTTTGTTTAGAAAATATCAACAATCATATAAATTGAACAAATATAAAATTAAACTAATATTAAAAAGGAAGTTTTGTGTTGTCTGTTGATTTAAAATGTTTGTTTGAAAAATTTGTAATCATAATATCAACAAACATTTTAATTCAACAATCAGTTTAAATCTTTCTTTTTAATGAGAGTTTATTTTTACGATACATTAATTTGTGCGACTGTTTTAAAATGTGGGAATAAATGTTAAAACGGCATTCCATACTAAAGTGTCAAAATTACAGTAAGTCAAACAAATTTTGTAACTCACTAGTAGTATTTTTGAAACCTAGCAACCAGTTTTATTTTGTAATAATATCATCACACCTCAAGATATCCTTCCGGGATTGGTGGATTAAAAAGTCTTGTAACTCCGTTATGCAAGCAGCCGCAAATTATTTTCTTCTATTTGTTGGCAACCTATTGTCGTCGGCAAGTGTCAGTTTCGTCTGGGACGCGAGTTGTGAGACACCTGTATATTATGATATACTCAAAAACTTTTTAAATTCAGTATTTAACACTTTTATAAGAAAGGGAACAACATATTAGATTTTGGCTAAAATGATAAACCGGAAATAATATTATACTTGAAGCTCTGATATATTATGATATATTCCAAAACTTTTCAAATTTGGTATTCAAGACTTTTAAATTAATAAGAACGACATATTAGATTTTTTTATTGATAAACCGGAAATAATATTTTACTTGAAGCTCTGAACGTGAAAAATATTTTGTTATATACCAAAATTTTTCTAATTTGGCATTTAAAACTTTTATATTAATAAGGACATATTAGATTTTTTCTAAAATTGTCAAATTTGGTATTTAAGACTTTTATATGAAGGGAAGCAACATATTAGAGTTTGGCTAAAATTGACAAACTGGAAGTGATACTTTATTTGAATTTCTGAACATATTTTCGTGAAAAATATATTGATACAATCCAGAACTTTTCAAATTTTGTTTCTAAGACTTTTATATTAATGAGAACGACATATTAGATTTATTTATAAGATTGATAAACCGAAAGTAGTACTTTACAGAATGGGGTCTCGTGGCCGCGTGCCTGAGTGTCAGGTCGCGAATCTGGGGAACCGGGTTCGATCCCGACCGAGGCCAATTATTTCCAATTTTAAATGGCACAAAATGGATCCCTGTGGTGCACTCTCCACGCCAGCAATGAGTGCCCGTGAGGTGACGCCTGGTAAGCGCCCGCTCGGTACAAATATGTCATCATCATTACCGATATCTGCGTACAATGCAGATTGGCACACCCAGCAATGGGTAATATGCCGTGATGATATATTTATTTATTTATTTATAAACAAATTTTCTTGAAAAAATATTTTTTATATTTTGCGTTCATAATGGAGTCATTACGATACGCTATTGCGTATCGTAATGACCTTCATTTCGATACGCAATTTTTTGTTTTAGACGGTTGGTACTAGATGACGTTTCTTTAACCCATTTTTACCTAATTTATTTTTAGTTAATTGACAATTCATTTTAATAATATAATGTCGATATTATTATTATTTTTTTATTTAGGGAAGATAATTTACATGAAAATGTACAAATATAATCACAAATTGAGTATTGAGTAAGTAAATGTTAATATAATGTTCGAATTAGTCCACATAGATGGACCTGTAGCGTGATAACGCAAATAAATATAGGCGGCGAAATAAAACAAGTTTTTTTGACAGAAAAAGAATTGAATGTATTTTGATGATATATTATATATACTGTCATTGTAGAATGTAACGATATTATTCAAAATAAAAAGATACGAATATCACATTTGCATAGTTCCTAAACTGGTGACCACCGACGTGAATTAAACAACCAAATTTTCTAACTTTAACCGTTATTATGGAGGAAATAGTAGAAAACCTGAAAAAGGAAATTGCAACGATGCGTTCAGAAATGTTACAATCCAGTACAGATTCATCAAACCTGTCATCTTCAACTGCAGCCCATGTTAGCGTGAAAATACCACAATTTTGGGCAGCAGATCCTCAACTATGGTTCGACCATGTTGAAGCCAAATTTAGTACAGCGGGAATTACTCGTTCAGAAACAAAGTATGATTACATTATTGCATCTATAGAACCTGCGACATTAAGTATTATAGCTGACATTATTCGCGATCCAAAACAAAGGCAATATGAAACATTGAAAACTGCTATTATAAATCGTTGTGGAGAATCTAATGAGGAAAAATTGAAAAAGTTATTAAATCACATAGAACTAGGAGACAAAAAACCCTCACAACTTTTGAGAGACATCAAAACACTCGCTGGTTCTACAGTACCTGATGATATAGTAAAAATTCTTTGGCTACAAAGATTACCACATTCAACCCAGGCAATACTTCAAGTCAGCAGTGAAAAAATTGACACTCTCGCTGAAATGGCTGACAAAATTAGCCAAATACCAACTCCCTTCATCGGACAAGCAGTAAAACATCAGTTAAATGTAGAACACACCTCTCTAGAAAATATGTCTAAACAAATTGAAATGCTGACACAGGAAGTTCAAAAACTTAAACAATTTAGAACCCGTTCAAGTAGCCAAAGGCGATACAATCGCTTCCATTCACCTTCTCCAACAAGAATGTGCTGGTATCATGCTAAATTTGGTAAGAAAGCAACAAAATGTATATCACCTTGCTCTTACAAGTCATCGGGAAACGAATTTGGGGCCCCCAAACAGTAGCGGCCAGTTGGGGTACCAGGAATTCGAGCCGCCTCATCATTGCAGACAAGACATCAGGATTGAGATTTTTAGTTGACACAGGCGCAGAAATCTCATTAATTCCTCCCACACCCTCAGACCGCAAAAACAAAACAAACCAATTTCTCTACGCAGCTAACGGTTCGCCAATTTCAACATACGGACAACGACTCATAACCCTTGACCTTGGACTAAAAAGAACCTTTCAATATGTTTTCACAATCGCAGATGTAACAAAACCCCTTTTAGGCGCAGATTTTCTTGAACATTATGGCATCATTGTTGATATTAAGCACCAAAGATTGTCAGATAGGTTAACTGGATTAAGAACAAACGGATTTTCAACTAGTACTCCATCTCAAGGTATTACTGTTGTAAATGTCAGCTCAATAGATCCAAAAATCAAAACCCTACTAACAAAATATAACGAAATTACTAAACCAGGACTTCGTACACGTCAATCGACAGCCGTTCATCACGACGTCAAACACTACATCGAGACTAATGGACCTCCATGTTTTGCACGACCTCGGCGACTTCCCCCTGAAAAATTGAAAGCAGCTAAACAAGAGTTTGATTTCATGCTACAGCAAGGAATATGCCAACCATCAAAAAGTCCGTGGGCCAATCCTTTACATCTAGTCAAAAAAAAGGATGGCGATTGGCGCCCGTGCGGTGATTACAGGAGCCTCAACAATCAAACAGTACCAGACAGGTACCCATTACCCAATATTCAAGATTGCACAGCAATGCTCCATAATAAACACATATTTTCAACAATTGATCTTACCAAAGCCTATCTACAGATACCAGTCAATCCTCAAGACGTCCCAAAGACTGCCGTCACTACACCATTTGGCCTATTCGAATTTTTGAAGATGCCTTTTGGACTACGAAATGCAGCACAGACATTTCAACGGCATATGGATCAAGTTGTTCGACCCTTAACAAATGTTTTCGTCTATGTTGACGATATTTTAATAGCATCTGAGAATCTAGAAGAACATCTTCGACATCTAGAACTTCTCTTTGCAAGACTAAAAGAATACAACCTTTCAATTAATATCAGTAAATGCGTTTTTGCTCAACCTAGCGTCACATTTCTCGGATATAATCTTTCTGCTACTGGAGTTTCGCCGACGAATGAAAAAATTAAGGCCATCGACGAGTTTCCAAAGCCAACAACTGTTGCCCAATTGAAACGTTTTCTTGGAATGTTAAACTTCTATCACAGATTTCTTCCACACACCGCCACTACTCAAGCACCACTTCATTTTTCAAACATCAAAAACGATCATTCAAAGATTAAATGGACTCCGACCATGGAAGAAGCATATGAAAAATGCAAGGCAGACTTGAAAAAGGCAACTATGCTAGCATACCCAAAACCAAACTCACAGTTAAGCCTGATGACAGATGCATCGGATGTTGGTATAGGAGCAGTTTTGCAACAGACCGTCGACGGTAAATTACAACCATTATCATTCTTCTCAAGAAAGCTCAATCATACAGAGCAAAACTATTCAACATATGATAGAGAACTTCTTGCCATATATGCTGCTATTAAATACTTTTCTTTTATGCTCGAAGGAAAAAATTTCACAATCTGGACAGATCATAAACCATTAATATTTTCATTTTCAAAAAAGAATGACAATATATCGCCGAGACAACTACGTCAACTATCATATATTAGTCAATTTTCCACAAACATCAGACACATTCATGGTTCGAATAACATAACAGCCGACACATTGTCCCGTATTGAAGTAATTGAACGACGTAGTACTACCCCGGAAGACTTTCAGTTAGCTCAGAAAGATGACAAAGAGCTTCATACAATACTTTCTAAATCAGGTAAATACTATAGTCTTCAACTAGAAAATATTCTTATTGAAAATGCGGAACTTTACTGTGACATTTCAACAAAACGAATACGTCCTTTCGTCCCTTTATGCCTTCGTAGAGCCATTTTCGAAAAGTTTCACAATTTGGCACATCCGGGAGGACGAACAACTGCTAAGATGATAGCTGATCGTTTTGTATGGCCCAGCATGCAAAAAGAGATAAAACAATGGGTCAGATGTTGCATCGAATGCCAAGCATCAAAAATTCAACGTCACGAAAAAACACCTTTGGTAGAATTCCTAGCACCAGACGATCGGTTCTCTCATGTGCATATTGACATCGTCGGTCCTCTTCCGCCGTCCAATGGTAACGTGTATCTCCTTACATGCATTGATCGTTTCACTAGATGGATTGAGGCGTTTCCAATGGTAGACCAAACAGCGGAGAAAGTTGCTGAAACGTTTTTTAATGGCTGGATCTCACGATTTGGTACTCCAACAATTTTAGTAACAGACCAAGGACGTAATTTTGAATCAGATTTGTTTAAATCTGTTGCCACACTTTTAGGCATTCAAAGAAAACATACAACAGCATACCACCCTCAAGCTAATGGACTTATTGAACGCCCACACAGAACAATTAAAGCTGCTCTAATGTGCCGACTAAAACATGCAAAGGAGAAGTGGGCTTTCGAACTCCCAGTAGTTCTACTTGGGTTACGAACAGCATACAAAGAAGATATTCAAGCTACTTCTGCGGAACTAGTATATGGTACATCTCTAAGGTTACCTGGAGAATTTTTTGAACAACGTTCAACTAGCATAGAACCAAATATTTATTTATCCAGGTTAAAAGAAACGTTTCAAAATCTCAAACCCCAACCTACAGCATGGCACAACAAAACAGCAGTCTTCACACACAAAGAATTAGAAACATGCACCCATGTTTTTCTAAGAGTGGATAGCGTCCGTCCGTCACTACAACGACCTTACTCGGGACCTTATCTTGTACTTCAACGACGTCCCAAAAACTTCGACATAATAATAAATGGAAAAACAATTACCGTCTCTCGTGACCGTCTAAAACCGGCTTTTGGGATTGCAACTGAACCTACTAAGTTAATAACAACAACACCGTTAATACAAAAGACAAAAGAGAAAAAAAAAGTACGTTTTAAAATAGAGGAAACACTACCAACAACGAGAAGCGGACGAAGCATTAAGCCACCACAACGTTACATAGACAAAATAACAGAAACCAGGAACCCGCTAATGTAAAGACAAGGAGGGGAATGGTGTAGCGTGATAACGCAAATAAATATAGGCGGCGAAATAAAACAAGTTTTTTTGACAGAAAAAGAATTGAATGTATTTTGATGATATATTATATATACTGTCATTGTAGAATGTAACGATATTATTCAAAATAAAAAGATACGAATATCACATTTGCATAGTTCCTAAAGACCTAGTAGTACTAAAAATTTGTAGATTGAACCTTTGAACGATAGAAAATTATTTTTAATTAATTTTAAAGCAAGTTTTAGTTCAAATATAAGAGAAAATAAAAATTTCCTGTACACTGAGGCTGAAAGGGTTAAATTGTCAAACGTCAAAGCTGGAAGATAAGAAATTTCAATATAACCTCAAAATTTCTTTTACTTAATAAATCACTTTATTTAATGAATATAATAATAATAATACATATTTTCGTCTTACTTTGCATTTCAAAATAAGCAATCAAAACATTCTCTGTTACGCCTTTGACATTATTTTCTTTACACCATGTGTCAAAATTTGCAAATTCTTCCTCATAAATCTCGCGCGATTTTTAAGGAAGTAGATTATTTACTGTAGTCTGAGCTATATTACGTAGCTCAGGCGGAGTGCAACTGATTTCATCTTCCATGATTACACTAAATTCACTTAAATTTGTTCGTAAATATTGAAATGACATGAACTTTCAAATAATAATTGAGTGTGGTCAATTCAATGTTACCAACTACAACATTTCACTTACAAATTTCCCTAAATCAACTCGGTTTAATATTAACAGTTTTTTAAAAATATTTTAGTTTGTAGAAGGCGCAAAATATAAAAAATAGTATAAAGAACTCATTTTATAAGACTTTCTTTCGCACTTGTCAATTAGAAAACTCGCTAACGGTCGTTTTCTAAATTTTGACGCGTGCGAAAAAAACATGTCTTATAAAACACGTTCTTTAATATACTATTAAAACATGATCCAAAACATCCAATTTGGTATTTAAAACTCGTGTATAATTTGAAACAACATATTGGATTATGACTATACTTACATGATAAACCGGAAGTGGTACTAAATTTGGAGCTCTTAACAGATATTCGAGGAAAACATAAAATATAATCAAAAATTTCGATTTTTCTATTTATTGGAGCAACAAATTAGATTTTGTTTTCAAACGATCAATCGGAAATGATACTTTACTTAAAGCATTGCTATTTTAAACATGGAATTGACGGGAGGTTATGTGCTGGCCACATCAGATTTTTTAATCATGGAAATTCCTTCCATTGTTAAACTATTTTTACCTCCCGTCATACCGTAGGTAAGGGAGGTAATGTAATCGTGCCAAAAATTCGATGGTGAGTTTTCAGTAAATAAGCACGAATTAGGGTCCCCACAACACGTTTTTACTATTTTACGAGGTGTGTGTGTGTGTGCGTGCGTGTGTGTGCGTGCGTGTGTGTGTGGGTGTGACAATTTTTTCGTCCACGGTAACTCTTATAATAAACTTCCAAATATTTCTATTTCCCGTGTTTAAGATTTCTGCATTCATATAAAGAGTTGATTAGATTTTGGGTAAAATTAGATAACCGGAAGTGACTGTTTACTTGAAGCCCATAACAGTTTTTAATGAAAAACTATATTAAAATATAATCAAAAACTTTTCAGTTTTAGTATGCAAAACTTCTATATCAAGGGGAACAACATATTAGATTTTGGCTAAAATTAATAAACCAGAAGTGACACTTTACTTGTAGCTCTGAACAGATTTTCGTGAAAAATATATTGATATACTCCAAAACTTGTCAAATTTAGTATTTAAGACTTTTATATGAAGAAGAACAACATATTAAATTTTGGCTAAAATTGATAATCCGGAAATGATACTTTACTTGAAGGTTTCAACAGATTCGTGAAAAATATATTGATATATTCCAAAACTTTTCAAATTTGGTATTTAAGATTTTTATATTAATGAAAACGACATGTTAGATTTATTCTAAAATTGATAAACCGGAAGTGATACTTTACTTCAAGCTCTGAACAGATTTTCGTGAAAAATATAATAGGATGTATTCAAAAACTTGTCAAATTTAATCTTTAAGACTTTTATATAAAGGGAAGCAACATATTAGATTTTGGCTAAAATTGATAAATCGGAAGTGATACTTTATTTGAAGCTCTGAACAGATTTTCGTGAAAAATAAATTGATACAATCCAAAACTTTTCAAATTTGGTATTTAAGACTTTTATATCAATGAGAACGACATACTAGATGTTTTCTAAAATTGATCAAATACTTTTTTGAAAAAACATATTAAAACATGATTCAAAACTTCTCAAATTTGGTATTTAAAACTCGTGTATAATTTGAAACAACATTAGATTTTGATTATACCTATATGATAAACCGGAAGTGTAACTTAATTTGGAGCTCTTAATAGATTTTTCAGGAAAAATATAAAATATAATCCAAAATTTGGTATTACAGACTTTTCTATTTATTGGAACAAATTAGATATTGTTTACAAACGATCAACTGGAAGTGATTCTTTACTTAAAGCTCATTGCTATTACAAACATAAAAATGACGGGAGGTCATGTGTTGGCCACATCCGATTTTTTACGTAGATTTAGAATGCCCTGAATGAAAATATGAGTATTTTATATGTGTTGACATTCAATAAAAAGTATGATCAAGTGGAAAAACAAAATATTCACTAATTTCATTCATGGCATTCTAACTCTACAGAAACGTCGTCAAATATGTATCCACAACAATAAATTGTTAAAAACTACATTGAAGCTTGAATCCAAAAAATACTCCTATAAAATATACTCATTTTATATTAGCATATACTGTTAGCCTTAATTCATAATGGACATGAGCATGAGAGCTACATAACATAAAAATTACGTTCTGCTTACATATGTTTACAATGAGCATAATATAAAAATTATGATTTTCAGAGTAAATTGATAAGAAAGTGTCATTATTTTATTAATTAGCGAGTGAAGTAATTGATATTAACATTGGCAGGTTTAATTGCGTATTTTATTAATATTTTCGTGTAAGGGTCGTGATTATCATATTTTCTTTTTTTTAACACATCTTTGTAATAACTACTTTTTCTTAGCATACAAACATTCATACAATCTCATTAAATTAACTTGTAATTTATAATGAAAAGAAATAGAAATATAACCTACAACTTCGACTGTTATTTCATTTCACAAACTAGTTGACATTGACATACAATCCAGACATGCGCAGTTTCAAATTTTACATAAGAAAAACAAAAAGTTGGAGTGATTTCAACTTTATGTATTTCTTACGGAACTGTTACGTAGCTACGTGAGCATAAGAAATACATTGTGACCACGCTCATTGAAAACCTATACCTCACCTTTATGCTTACGTAATTCTTATGCATACGAGTATGTCCATTGTGAAATAGGGCTTAAAATTACAGAATCAATTTCTTTTAAAATTATTATAGACTCCGAAAGTGATGACGTCAAATCGAGCGGGAATTGAATTACAAAACCTGAAATATGCCTGAAGTATGTACGGTTTGTGAATGTGGCCGTGGTGAATAAACCATATTCCCGCGCAATTTAAATCGCTGTCATATGGGTGTGTACCGTGTGTACTTAAGTTGGGTTATGTGTATTTTTAGATAAAATCTGTTTTACGTTAATATACAAATTTAATGCACATACATACTATAGATATGTATGTAATTTACATGTTCGTGTATTTGCAAGACTATATGCATGTTTTTTATTTACATATAGGGTACAAAAGGTACACTATTTTTCAGAATGAGTTTATTATTCACCAAATAAATTTAGTAGGTGATTGATATCTCAAACATTAGTAAAGTATTTTCACCTCGCAAATTATTTATTCTTAGAATTTTAAAATGTTGCAGATGTTTCTGTTCTTTGTTGCCAAAAAGAATGAAAATTGTGGGTAGTTGAGTATTTCATTGTTATAGATAAGGGTAGAAATGTAACTCCGACAATCTTGATATAACAATGAAAACCATTACGAGAAAAATATACTGTAAAGAATATTATACTATAATTAATTTTTTTTAAGAATGCAGTACAGGGAAGATAGGGCTTATTTGACCTTGTTCTCTGATTGGCTTAAATCGAGGAGAAGTTTACACCGACGATATTTATTTCTCCATCTCAATCATTTCTCTACTCATCTCTCTCTTTTCACATACATTTGTAGTCATTGGCGTAGAATTTGTCGATATTTAATTAAATGATTATAATACTACGAATAATTTCTAAATATATAATATAATGTAATATAATATATTATAATATAATAAAATATAATATAATAAAATATAATATAATAGAACGTTAAATTATAATACGGCTAATATTGTTTGTACGCCAATGCATGTTGAGCTGTCAGTTGTCAATGGCTGCCGTGTATATTCCAGAGAAATAGACCTCTATTTCTCTGGTATATTGTCCATTGTCAACTGATCTGTTTGTATCATTTTGATTATTTACGTTTTTCTCCATTTATGTGTTTGCATTTTATTTTTATAGTTCCATTTAGTGTATTTAATCTGTACTTTTCAATACAAACAATAGTAGGTATTCGTTCTTTCTGGTTTTGTTGTATTATCTAATTGAAGAAAGTGTGCACTGTCGTGTAATTTTTATTTTTACACTACCATGCCATGGCTGATAACGAGGTGCCCAGTACTTCCAAAGGTATAAAGAAAATTCCGAAGGAAAAACTTTTAAAAAGTGGACATTAAGTAATGGTCCACAACAGTTATTTGGCCCATAAAAGTAAGGGTGCAACGAAAACTAAAGTTGTGGCACTCACTGCAGCAGCTGTTGGAATCTCTGAAAGATGTATGTACAAAATTGTTGCGAAAATGGATAAAACAGGACAAGTTTCATCACCAAAGAAGAAAAGAATCCGCGAAGATTTGTATTCAAAATTATCGGAAGATTATTGTGGAGATTGTGCCACAAGGATGATTTTCATGTAACAAATTGTTAAAAACTGTTGACAAACAATTTACTGTGTTGTTTTAAGCTTCGCTTCTTTACCATCTTTACTGTTATCACGATAATTGTAAATTATTTAAATTAACTGATTTGCAAACTTTTGTTAATTTCTTGATATTTCAAATAAATCCATTTTAATTGTATAAGATAATTCTTTTATTATTATTATTACCATCTTTGTACAATTATTACTTTTTCAAATGCAGTTTTATGCAATAAATTTAAATATATGTTTTCATTAGGCTTTTAAAATAATTATAACCTGATCAAATTCGTATTTTAAATTACTAATTTCAAAAGTAAATTTGATATTTTTCTTCATTTTGCTGTAATATTTTAATAATTACCATTACTAAATTACCAATTTTATATTCAAATGTAATTACATGACTGTTAATATTTCAAGTAACTATATTTGAATTTAGCGCCAAATTTTGTAACTAGATTGACCATTTGTCATAGTGTAAATCACATTTCTAATTACTGCATTCTTAAAAAAAATGGGACTATAGGAATAACCTATCAATCGAGCGCGTGCAGTACGTGGTTGGATCTAAGCAACCCGCCAGCCTTGTGGACCAACAAACCTTTTAAGTGCCTTTGTTTACATTGAGTTTGGTGGATGCTTAGCCTTTTCTATGCTTTTTTTGTGCGTTTCTTAGTTGTTGTTCATAACATTTGTGGGGTTGGTGTAGTACTATGGCTCAATTCACTGAACGCTATTATTCTCTGACGGAAAATGTTAAAAAGACGTATCTTTTATTGTTAATCATAACCTAGATCCATGCCGTATTGACATGAATACAATGTTTAGACCCGGAAAATTTCCCAAACCTTATATTCAGATATTGTAGTGTGCTTTAAGCATAGCAGAAATTCATATACAGGGTGTTTCACGGATACGGGACACCCCGATTATTTTCTTTATTATTAGGAATAGAAGAAAATCATTCAAATAAAGGTTGCAGTAGATCAAGGGGGACACTCACTTATCGAAGACAAAAAAAATTAAACCAGTGGTTCTCAAGTTACAAACCAAAGTTATATTTTTTTAAATGGGATATTATACATTTTTTAGGCTCATTCGACGGAGTATTTTTTTCTGAATTCAAGCATATAAATATTTTATGTTCTTGCATAACAAAAATATTGAGAAAAATTCATTTGAAAATTAAATAAATTTTATTTAACATAACACAATAACAAAACAATTAACTTATTGGCAACGAAAATGACCGATAGAGGCAGCACCAATTTTACAAAATGGCCGGCGAGAAGAGTAATTGTCAAAACTTGTACAGTGTTTGACAGGGAAATGAGTAAATAAAGTTCATATATTTTTAAATGCAATTTCATTTGAAGTGCAATATTATTTAAAGGGAAGTATGACAACCGTAAACAGAACAGTTTGATTACTTTTCTGGCAAGTTCATAATTTTGCCACCAGACAGCTACGAGTTCATTTTCTTCGCCAATACTACAGTAGTTAGGAGAATTAATTTATGTTTAGAAAATAATGGAAACAATTTTGAAAATTATTTGTGAAAATAATTGGGGTGTCCTATATCCGTGAAACAGCCTGTATATTACAAGTTTATACATTTTTAGAGACGTATATAATGAGTTTCGTTGTGGATTAGTCAAATCTATCCAGCATTTAGAATGAAAGACATCGACGTGGAAGACAAGGTATATTAGTAATATGATTTAGTGAGTGCATTAAAATTTATAACTATCAAAATTTATGGCTGATTACAGGTTTTACATTACCCAAAACTGACTAGCAAACATCTTATAAGTATCTTGTATGATTTGCAAAGTGACGAGATTGTGTGTGCTCACTGTGATTGTATAGGTAATTGACAATGTGAACACTCTTAATATAATTTTATTAAATTTTCACTTTCATTGTCCTATTTTCTAACATATGAAATTAAATTACTAAACCGTGATGGCTATAGGCTACATTCTTTTACATTATATAGAGAACGGGCACTCAGCAGTTTCCAGTAACCTTCGAAACAGCTGATCATGCTGCCCTGGCCTGTAACTGACTTCATTGGCAACCAACTTTCTTGGCGCTAATTCAAAACCAGAAGTCAGTTTGTCTTACATTTTGGTGAAAACAACAAATTTTTCTAGTGTTTCGTTGTGCGAGCTTAATAGGTGATTCTTACAATGTCTATGTATTTCAAGAAGCTATCACCTGATATGCAACTTCGCTATTTAGCTAAAATCAAGTTAATTAGTAATATTGAGCGTATTGCGATGAAGTGAGTTTTCATAGGATATATCGGATTTTCCGAATATTTTGCCAATGGATATAATCAATTATTTTATTACCAACAAAGTGTTTACACCCAAGAGTAATTAAACGCTTTTCGGAGTTATAAGCATATGTTTTATCAGAGCAGTTGACGATATAGAAATTTGAAATAAATGTATTAATTAAAGGATAAGGGAGTAATTTAATATTGAAATGAAGTGAAATATTTATAACTTCTATACTCCAAATGCAATATTTTATCTCATAAAATGAAATAAACCTTTTAGTTTTTCTAGAGTTGTTGCGGTGTCATTGACCTCTAACAATGGGAGCGTTTGGGCAAAGCTTATCGTAGATGGCAGCAACGGACTAGCGACCTACGCCCGGGATATTTGAATTGGTATCATCAAAGTTGTAACTTTATAACATGTGAACTATTCAATATATAAATAATATTAATTTGAATAAATATATTATTGTTGAATATTATCTTTTCGCTTTAATTAGTTTGTAATAGTTCATTTTGCATCTTCGTTCGTTTATGTACGAAGTTTTGTTGTGATGTTATTTAAATTTTGTGAGAATGTCGGATAAAGATAATTATAATTTGTGGAAATTAGAAACGCTGAAAACTGCATGAAGATGCCGTGATGCGAGTGCAAGAGGAAGAAAAAGTCATTTAATTAACAGCCAGGTCATTTTGTTTTGACTATGTAAGGTGAAATTTAATTGATTTTTTTTGTTTTGTACTTCGGGGAAAATATTGGCACTGCACCTCTTCTCAAAATTCTCCTTGTATTCATGAAAATTTGATTTACAAATAATTAACATAAGCAAGTTTTAGATATTTATAAGCCTCACGAAAGTCTTACCAGTATCATAACTTTCTGTGAGGAAATCTGTTTTCTCAAAATGCTGAGAGCAAACAAATGTCGAGTTTGGAGCATATTTTTTTAATTTTAATTCGTATAACCATAACTTTCTTTCTATTCTATCTTTCGCATGCAAGTTTGTTTTACTTTTACAAACACAACAGAACGCATTTTTATTTATGGACCTAACCCCGTTACTAGTGTTGGCGCGAGCGCAAACTATCAATTTTCTTAACAAATTCTGCAAATTTAGTTACACTTTATGCTAGCGCGCTATACTACGTGTACGTATTTCACTACACACTTCCAGAAAATATGCTAGTCCAGTGCTGCCATTAATTCGCACAATGGGCACCAAACACTCCCATTAAAATTTGACTAGAATTATAAATATTAGTCTACAAATTACTTTTTCATGAAATTTTTCTTCTAAATAGGTATTATATTTTCAAAATATGCTTTAATAAAGGTATTTATTTAAAGTTTAAATTTTCGTTTATTAATGTAACAACTTCACACCGCACGGGGCGCAAGATCAGCTGTTTTGAAGGTTCACGGAAACAGCTGAGTGCCCGTTCTCTATTGACGTGTATTTTAGTTTAATTTTATTTGTAAGCAATATATTACGCATCAGACAGAATACTTAATAAATATCTACAATAAAGTACCTACAATATATTTATTCTTAGTTTACCTTCGTAAGATCACTTCTCTTTACCGTACCTAACCATTTTATAGCTTCCTAAAGCTATAATTCTATCTTCAAAATCTGTTTCCGATGTAAATCTATAAATTGAAAATCCGTCAATACTGTCACTCGTTTGAAATATCAGATCATAGCACAAAATTATAGCATTTTAAACATATTCCTATATGTCAGTTTGGTTTGTTGGTCCACCAGGCTGCCATTTTTAAATATCCGTGACGTCACATGCACGGGCCCAATTTCCTATCCACAGATATCTTGATATTCAACCATTATACCGTATCATAAATACGTACACTATTAAATTACACACATATCTATAGTATGCCTATTCAATGAATACGTAAAATAGACTTTATCTAAAAGTACACATAACCAATCTTAAGTCCGGATGACAGTGATTTAAATTGCGCGGTAATATGGTTTGTTCACTAATCAATCACCACGGCCACACTTATAAACCGTACATACTTCAGGCGTATTTCAGGTGGTCTTGACAGATGTGAGTTAAAAGGTTATCTTATCTCACAATTTTACAAATTTAAAACATTACAAATTATACGCTGTATTTATATTAATAGTGTTATTCGACGCTTAAAGTGTGTATACATACCAAACTAAGGTGTACAGGTATGTTTATATCATTTTTATGATATGTAGAATACATATTAATTTGTATATTTATTATAGATTAAAGAATAATCAAACCCTATCAACGATTAAATAAGTCAATAACCTATAAATGATATTGAAGGAGATTGAGATATTCAAGACAAATATTTGTCAAAGGAAAGGTATGTAAAGCCCATATCTCACCTGTATGATTTATTAAATTATAGGCAGTGCCTTGGCTGTCGGCACGGATTTCTATGTCTGCAGTCGGCGCTAAATAAACTTGGCTCCTCCAGTTATAATTTATTTAAATGTCAATAATTGCTCATGACATCTGACTCCTCGTGTCATTTTTATGTGCAATATCAAGTAGCGGGTGATTAACAGGTATTAATAGTATATTAAATATTAAAAACGGTAAGGACAGTTTATCGATCGAAGACAATGTTTCCCAATTTTGTCTGAGAACAGTAATTCCTTAACGTTCGTGATGCTTATAATATTTTTTGCACGATCGACGCACAAAATTTAAAAGAAAAATAAGATTTGAAAATTATTTTGACATTAAAAAAAATTTGTCATTTTCGAGGTAAGCTTTGATTTTTGTTTTTATTTATTTACCGTCTCGTCTCCTGCACGGTAAATGAAGCACATCACTTACCGTTCAGTAATTTGTAAATTAGATCTACTGTCTCGGAAACACTATCGGTAAACATAAGAAATAACCCTATCGTGCAAGAAAATAAGTGAATACTTATAAGTAACGTAAAGTTTATGTTAAAATATTTTTAAATTTAAAGCATTTTTTTTATATTGTCAAATTTTAAAAAATACCGGCGAAGAAAAATGTTAGGCTTTTGCAACATTTTCTTGCCGCCATTACGGCGTACTTAACATCAACGGCTAGGTATACAATGTCATAATGTACATAGATCGCCCTGTATATTTCCTGCCAAACACTGTCCTAATGTATAAATCTAGCCATGTACACAGATCGCCTATAAATCTGCCAAGCACTGTACAAATCTAGCCCATTAAGTACACTCCGTCCAACAAAAGTTACGAAAATTTAAAATAGTTTAATATTAGTTTTTTGAATTACATTACCAAATAATAAATCAGTCTTATTTGAATCACTTATAATCTGTTATTTGTATATGTATAATATCAATTAAGTATTTACATTATAAATACATGGGAATGGTATGTAACTGCTCATAGTAGTAATGAATAATATAAAAATCTATTAATCTATATAAACAATAAAGTTTATAAAGACAATATTTGTTGTTAGAAGCTGATTTCAATGGAATAATGTATGAGACGGATGTATTACAAGGTTAATATATTTTTTAAATGGCACAAGACAAATAAAATCCTTTTAAGTTTGAGTAACTTTTAAAATTTATTTTATTTTACATTACACAATGACAATATTTATGCATAGATATAAATGCTTAAGTGGAAAAAGATACTGACAGAAAACAATTCCAAGCTATCTAAACACGATTATTAACGGTATCTATATGCAATAGGGGCATATCTATTTTGCTGACCAGCAAAAAAAAACTTGCTGGCTGGTTATTTAGAATTACTGGAATTGCTTCAAAATCAGTAATCTACCTTAGAACAACAATGGTCATCTTCCTGTAACGTATCAATTTTGTGCTCTCCTTCAGAGAGGTACTTTACTCTAGTGAAATATAACAAAATTTTGCTGACTGGCTATTTAGAATTAATGGAATTGCTTCAAAATCAGTAATCTACCTTAAAACAACAATGGTCATCTTCCTGTAACGTATCAAACTTGTGCTCTCTTTCAGAGAGGTACTTTACTCTAGTGAAATATAGCAAAATTTTGCCGACTGGCTATTTAGAATTAACGGAATTGCTTTAAAATCAGTAATCTACCTTAGAGCAACAGTGGTTATCTTTCTGTAACGTATCAATTTTGTGCTCTGCTTCAGAGAGGTACTTTACTCTAGTCAAATGTAACAAAATTTTGCTGACTGGCTATTTAGAATTAATGGAATTGCTTCAAAATCAGTAATCTACAGTAAAACAATGGTCATCTTCCTGTAACGTACCAATCTTGTGCTCTCCTTCAGAGAAGTACTTTACTCTTGTGAAATATAACAAAATTTTGCTGACTGGCTATTTAGAATTCATGGAATTGCTTTAAAATCAATAATCTACCTTAGAACAACAATGGTCATCTTCCTGTAACGTATCAATCTTGTGCTCTCCTTCAGAGAGGTACTTTACTCTAGTGAAATATAACAAAATTTTGCTGACTGGCTATTTAGAATTAATGGAATTGCTTCAAAATCAGTAATCTACCTTAGAACAACAATAGTCATCTTCCTGTAACGTATCAATCTTGTGCTCTCTTTCAGAGAGGTACTTTACTCTAGTGAAATATAGCAAAATTTTGCCGACTGGCTATTTAGAATTAACGGAATTGCTTTAAAATCAGTAATCTACCTTAGAGCAACAGTGGTTATCTTTCTGTAACGTATCAATTTTGTGCTCTGCTTCAGAGAGGTACTTTACTCTAGTCAAATGTAACAAAATTTTGCTGACTGGCTATTTAGAATTAATGGAATTGCTTCAAAATCAGTAATCTACAGTAAAACAATGATCATCTTCCTGTAACGTACCAATCTTGTGCTCTCCTTCAGAGAAGTACTTTACTCTTGTGAAATATAACAAAATTTTGCTGACTGGCTATTTAGAATTCATGGAATTGCTTTAAAATCAATAATCTACCTTAGAACAACAATGGTCATCTTCCTGTAACGTATCAATCTTGTGCTCTCCTTCAGAGAGGTACTTTACTCTAGTGAAATATAACAAAATTTTGCTGACTGGCTATTTAGAATTAATGGAATTGCTTCAAAATAAGTAATCTACCTTAAAACAACAATGGTCATCTTCCTGTAACGTATCAAACTTGTGCTCTCTTTCAGAGAGGTACTTTACTCTAGTGAAATATAGCAAAATTTTGCCGACTGGCTATTTAGAATTAACGGAATTGCTTTAAAATCAGTAATCTACCTTAGAACAACAGTGGTTATCTTTCTGTAACGTATCAATTTTGTGCTCTGCTTCAGAGAGGTACTTTACTCTAGTCAAATGTAACAAAATTTTGCTGACTGGCTATTTAGAATTAATGGAATTGCTTCAAAATCAGTAATCTACAGTAAAACAATGGTCATCTTCCTGTAACGTACCAATCTTGTGCTCTCCTTCAGAGAAGTACTTTACTCTAGTGAAATATAACAAAATTTTGCTGACTGGCTATTTAGAATTAATGGAATTGCTTTAAAATCAGTAATCTACCTTAGAACAACAATAGTCATCTTCCTGTAACGTATCAATCTTGTGCTCTTCTTCAGAGAGGTACTTTACTCTAGTGAAATATAACAGAACTGGCTACTTAGAACACATATGGATTTGCTCTCAAATTTGTAAACTACAACAAACTACAAATTACATCAGATTTTTTTTTACCTTTTTCGCGAATGGAGTGTGTTTGAGTGCGTGCGTATAAATAAATAAATAAATACATATATCATCACGGCTTATTACCCATTGCTGGGTGTGCCAATCTGCTTTGTACGCAGATACGCGCAGATATCGGTAAAGATGATATATTTGCACCGTGCGGGCGCTTACCAGGCGTCACCTCACAGGCACTCATTGCTGGCGTGGAGAGTGCACCACAGGGGTTAATTGCGTGTATGTTCATATATTTAAATTAATAAAAATTAAATAGCGGGAGGTTTGGTGTTGGCCACATCACATTTTCTTTTGTAAAAATAAGTGTATTTACTTGAGTTTTGTAATACTAAAAATTAACTTTTTCATAAGCAACAAAATTATAAGCTCAAATTAAATAAAGAGGGCCGTATTCTTCCACAATGCGCACCTAGCATTAGGTTTTGGACGACATTTACAATGATTTCTCTCTTTAAAAGTGAAAGATTGTTCAGCCATCGAGAGGAGAGCAGCCAATAGCTTAGTTGCTTAGAGCACTATCCCGGCAAGATAGGTGTCTCGGGTTCGAATACCGACGGATGAAAATTTTTCACAATTTATTTCATATATAGAAACTGTTAACTCTTTGTTAATATTACATCAATAATTGTCTAACGAAATTAGTTAATTATATTGAAAAAGAACACGATTTTATATTCCAGCCAGACCTCGCGTCCTGTCACTACGCAAGAAAAACTCAAAATTGGTTAACTGACCAAAACATACCGTTTATTCCACGAACTGACAATTCCCCTAATATTTTTGGGCTTCTTTATCTCAAAAAGTAAAATTATAAAAGCGGAGCAGGCGTTAACTCGCGAAAACAGTAAAAAAAATCTGATGTAATTTGTAGATTGTTGTAGTTTACAAATTTGAGAGCAATTCCATATGTGTTCTAAGTAGCCAGTTCTGTTATAATTCACTTGAGTAAAGTACCTCTCTGAAGGAGAGCACAAGATTGATACGTTACAGAAAGATAACCACTGTTGTTCTAAGGTAGATTACTGATTTTGAAGCAATTCCATTAATTCTAAATAGCCAGTCAGCAAAATTTTGTTATATTTCACTAGAGTAAAGTACCTCTCTGAAGGAGAGCACAAGATTGATACGTTACAGGAAGATGAACATTGTTGTTCTAAGGTAGATTACTGATATTGAAGCAATTCCATTAATTCTAAATAGCCAGTCAGCAAAATTTTGTTATATTTCACTAGAGTAAAGTACCTCTCTGATGGAGAGCACAAGATTGATACGTTACAGGAAGATAACCACTGTTGTTCTAAGGTAGATTACTGATTTTGAAGCAATTCCATTAATTCTAAATAGCCAGTCAGCAAAATTTTGTTATATTTCACTAGAGTAAAGTACCTCTCTGAAGGAGAGCACAAGATTGATACGTTACAGAAAGATAACCACTGTTGTTCTAAGGTAAATTACTGATTTTGAAGCAATTCCATTAATTCTAAATAGCCAGTCAGCAAAATTTTGTTATATTTCACTAGAGTAAAGTACCTCTCTGAAGGAGAGCACAAGATTGATACGTTACAGGAAGATGAACATTGTTGTTCTAAGGTAGATTACTGATTTTGAAGCAATTCCATTAATTCTAAATAGCCAGTCAGCAAAATTTTGTTATATTTCACTAGAGTAAAGTACCTCTCTGATGGAGAGCACAAGATTGATATGTTACAGGAAGATAACCACTGTTGTTCTAAGGTAGATTACTGATTTTGAAGCAATTCCATTAATTCTAAATAGCCAGTCAGCAAAATTTTGTTATATTTCACTAGAGTAAAGTACCTCTCTGATGGAGAGTACAAGATTGATACGTTACAGGAAGATAAACACTGTTGTTCTAAGGTAGATTACTGATTCTGAAGCAATTCCATTAATTCTAAATAGCCAGTCAGCAAAATTTTGTTATATTTCACTAGAGTAAAGTACCTCTCTGAAGGAGAGCACAAGATTGATACGTTACAAGAAGATAACCACTGTTGTTCTAAGGTAGATTACTGATTTTGAAGCAATTCCATGAATTCTAAATAGCCAGTCAGCAAAATTTTGTTATATTTCACTAGAGTAAAGTACCTCTCTGAAGGAGAGCACAAGACTGATACGTTACAGGAAGATGACCATTGTTGTGCTAAGGTAGATTACTAATTTTGAAGCAATTCCATGAATTCTAAATAGCCAGTCAGCAAAATTTTGTTATATTTCACTAGAGTAAAGTACCTCTCTGAAGGAGAGCACAAGATTGATACGTTACAGGAAGATGACCATTGTTGTGCTAAGGTAGATTACTAATTTTGAAGCAATTCCATGAATTCTAAATAGCCAGTCAGCAAAATTTTGTTATATTTCACTAGAGTAAAGTACCTCTCTGATGGAGAGCACAAGATTGATACGTTACAGGAAGATGACCATTGTTGTTTTAAGGTAGATTACTGATTTTGAAACAATTCCATGAATTCTAAATAGCCAGTCAGCAAAATTTTGTTATATTTCACTAGAGTAAAGTACCTCTCTGAAGGAGAGCACAAGATTGATACGTTACAGGAAGATAACCACTTTTGTTCTAAGGTAGATTTCTGATTTTGAAGCAATTCCATTAATTCTAAATAGCCAGTCAGCAAAATTTTGTTATACTTCACTAGAGTAAAGCACCTCTCTGAAGGAGAGCACAAGATTGATACGTTACAGAAAGATAAACACTGTTGTTCTAAGGTAGATTACTGATTTTGAAGCAATTCCATTAATTCTAAATAGCCAGTCAGCAAAATTTTGTTATATTTCACTAGAGTAAAGTACCTCTCTGAAAGAGAGCACAATATTGATACGTTACAGGAAGATAATTACTGTTGTTCTAAGGTAGATTACTGATTTTGAAGCAATTCCATTAATTCTAAATAGCCAGTCAGCAAAATTTTGTTATGTTTCACTAGAGTAAAGTACCTCTCTGAAGGAGAGCACAAGATTGATACGTTTAAGGAAGATAACCACTGTTGTTCTAAGGTAGATTACTGATTTTGAAGCAATTCCATTAATTCTAAATAGCCAGTCAGCAAAATTTTGTTATATTTCACTAGAGTAAAGTACCTCTCTGAAGGAGAGCACAAGATTGATACGTTACAGGAAGATGACTATTGTTGTTCTAAGGTAGATTACTGATTTTGAAGCAATTCTATTAATTCTAAATAGCCAGTCAGCAAAATTTTGTTATATTTCACTAGAGTAAAGTACCTCTCTGAAGGAGAGCACAAGATTGATACGTTACAGAAAGATAACCACTGTTGTTCTAAGGTAGATTACTGATTTTGAAGCAATTCCATTAATTCTAAATAGCCTGTCAACAACTTTTTTGCTGGTCAGCAAATTAGTCAGCACCATGCAATAGAAATAAAATCAAGTAATGTACGAAGTCTCCATGCCACAACGTCCTAAAGAATAACCAAAAAATCTTATGTGGCCAGCACATAACCTCCCGTCAATTCCATGTTTGAAATAGCAATGAGCTTTAAGTAAAGTATCACTTCCGATTGATCGTTTGTACACAAAATCTAATTTGTTGTTCCAATAAATAGAAAAATCTATAATACGAAATTTTGAATTATATTTATTATGATTTTCCTCGAAAATCTGTTAAGAGCTCCAAATTTAGTACCACTTCCGGTACAGTATGTCCACCGGTCGAGTTCCAAAGAGGAAAACCTTTTTTATTTTACAAAAAAAATATATTCTTGATAAAAGTTTTTGCATATCCTGAAACGGCCAATTCCTTCTTTCGAAAATTGGTCGTTTTAGTTGAAAATTATTCAAAGTCCCAAAAAATAAGTTTGCGTTGTAATGGTAATTGTTAACACAGCTTTTTGACCAATTTTCGTACACCTCTATTTGAAATGTAAATCCGGAAACTTTTGATTAAATTCTTCAACCACTCGACGGATCGCTTTATTACCTTTGCCATAGCATTGAATTAGGTAAACTCGTTCGTCGTTTGTCAACATTTTCAACGATTATGGTTGATTTTCCTAACTGACAGTTGATGAAAATAAATAAATAACGGCAATTACCATGACAGCGCAAACTTATTTTTTGGGACTTTTTCAACTATAACGAACAATTTTCAATTTTTATTCGAAACTAAAAGAAAACATGGAAAGGTTAAAACTGAATTGGCCGTTTCGGGACATGCAAAAACTTTTATCAAGAATACATTTTTTGTGTAAAATAAAAAATAAACTATTTTTCCTCTTTGGAATTCGATCCGTGGACATACTGTATATCTTAATATATTTTTCACGAAAATCTGTTCAGAGCTTCAAGCAAAGTATCACTTCCGGTTTATCAATTTTAGAAAAAATCTAATATATCCTTCTTATTAATATAAAAGTCTTAAATACCAAATTTGAAAAGTTTTGGAATATATCATAATATATTTTTCACGAAAATCTGTTCAGAGCTTCAAATAAAGTATCACTTCCGGTTTATCAATTTTAGTCAAAATCTAATATGTTGTTCCCTTTTCCTGTTTGGAATTCGATCCGTGGACATACTGTATATCTTAATATATTTTTCACGAAAATCTGTTCAGAACTTCAAGCAAAGTATCACTTCCGGTTTATCAATTTTAGAAAAAATCTAATATATCCTTCTTATTAATATAAAAGTCTTAAATACCAAATTTGAAAAGTTTTGGAATATATCATAATATATTTTTCACGAAAATCTGTTCAGAGCTTCAAATAAAGTATCACTTCCGGTTTATGAATTTTAGTCAAAATCTAATATGTTGTTCCCTTTCATATAAAAGTCTTAAATACTGAATTTAAAAAGTTTTTGAATATATCATAATATATTTTTCACGAAAATCTGTTCAGAGCTTCAAGTAAACTATCACTTCTGGTTTATTAATTTTAGCCAAAATCTAATGTTATTTTCCTTGATATGAAAGTCTTAAATACTAGAATTGAGAAGTTTTGGATTATATTTTAATATTATTTTTTAATAAAAACTGCTATGGGTTTCGAGTAAAGTATCAATCCGGTCGTTCAATGTTACCCAAAATCTAATTGACTCTTTATATCAATGTATAAAGCTTAAATACGGAAAATAGAATTTTTCGGAAGTTTGTTGTAAGAGTTATCGTGGACGAAAAAATCGTCACACACACACAGACATCATCGTAAAAATGGTAAAAACGTGTTGTGGGGACTCTAATTCGTGCTTATTTTCAGAAAACTCACCATCGAATTTTTAGCACGATTACATTATCTACCTTACCTACTGTATGACGGGAGGTAAAAACAATCGTACACGTGTCTAACGAAAACATGCTACATGAATTAATTTTTAAAAAAACTTGTCTTACCAATGCTATCTTTTGCTGTAGAAAGAAGCTGAAACACTGAAACATATAAAATGAGGACAGCCTATAAAGGAAATTAAGAAAAAATTCTCCTAAAGAAACAAACTAGATATCAATAAATTTTCAAAAAAAAAAATTTCAGTCAAACTCTGAAAACATACAAACTCTAATTTTTATTTTGAATAAATAATGTTATTGTTACAATTTAAACAATTATTACTATTGATTCTCGGACGTTTATCATGTTCTTCTTGAACAACTTGTATTTGCTTTGTGTTATTTTGAATTTGATTCGAAGTTGAAGTGAGGCCACTCTATTTCCAACCAAAATTTGATTATATATATTTAATATATTTTCCACTGAATTTTCGATGCAAATCAGCTAACAAAGATGCTGAGGAACGTCGAAAACAGTGACCGGTATATAATTTTGCATCCGGTAACTCCAGATATGTTGCAGTTTCCATAGGTATTTTACCAAAAGTATTTTTGCCAACTACTTGTATTGAACATTTCCATTTTTATAAAAAAACGAAGCGTTTGTGCTCAATTTTGGGTTGGCGTAAAGCAACATACTTTTTGTATATTTCTGAAAGAATCGGTGACTTTTCTTTATTGTCTAAAACTGTAAACATACAGTCAATTTTAGTTAGATTCTCGTATCTTTACCAACAGTCCGTTTTCTATATTTTATATGTCATCGATTGTTAGTTCTTCCCGACGACATGCTCCAGCAATTCCAAAAATTGCTACTACCTATAATTTTTTTCTGTTAATGCACTTCAAAGTTTAAATATAATTATTTACTCACCTTCATCATTAAATATGTATCATCCGGTGCTTCTAAGATTAACTTTTCTATTTGTGCTTTATTGAGAATTTTTGACTTTTAAAATACTAATATCAACATTGTCATATATATTTATTGTTGCTTTAACATCGAGGAATATGACCAAAGAGTAGAAGCTTTACGGCATAATTATAAAAAAAACTGAAGGAAAGTACTACAAATAAATTATAACTGTAGAAGTTAGAATTTATAATAGAGTACGTGCACGTCACGTTGACATCATGTTAAAATCAGCTGAGTGGAAGCAAACATATGCTACTAGTGCTACTATGTGACTGACATGTTTTTGACTTTTTGATAATTGTAGTAATTTTTTATATTATAATGAGTTCATTTTAGGTACTATATGATTTTAATTTAGTAGATTTGTTATGTAATGTATTAGTCAGATAAAAATGGGTTTTATAACGAAACGTCAGAATAATATCACACGTCAGATACGGACCCGGCAGATGCACCTTGATGCCAATAATTTAAATTATTACTTACTAGCATATGTTTACTTCCACCACAGACAAACAGCAAGCCTGCTTGCTGTTTTCTGTGCTTCCACTCAGCTGATTTTGACATGGTTGTCATCGTATCGTGCACGTACTCTATAGTGTTATAACTTGTATCATAGTTGGCACTGTAGTAAAAAGCTTGATTTATATACTACAGTATGCAAACGAGAATTCCTGACAAACAGTTCTTTTCAAATAGTTCCTGTACCGTACAATTTTATGCGATATATTATACATTGACATTTAGAGTATAAAATGATCTATTTTTGCAACGTCTTTAAATTAGGATTCCTTGGTCATAACATATATTAAAAAATTTGGCACTAAAAAAGCAGAATTTTATGCTCTTCAATTCGATATAAATTACATCCTATAAAGTTTATAGGAGAGATAATACATGAAAAAAAAAATGTTTTCCCATGTTAAGGATTCTCATGTTCAAAACATCCTGATGCTAAGAAATTCACTCGTTTTAGAAAGTTTCTTGGCAATAATGGAACCGTCACACGTCGGTCTGTGAAAACTAGAGTTTCTTTGACATTTTTCTGAAGTTCAACTGAAACGATGACCAAACTCGTATTGACCGTGTGTTTACAATTTACAATAAATAAAAGTCAACATCACCGAAAATTTTAGAAATATACATAAAGTGTACTGCTTTAAGCCAACCCAAAACTGAGCACAAACTTTTTTTTATATAAAAATGGGAAATGTTACATCGAAAATTCAGTGGAAAATAAATTAAAAATTGCTAACAAAATTTTGGTTTGTGATAAAGTCTAACCAAATTCGGAATAACAGAGCAAATTGTTCAAGAAGAGCATGTTAAAATTTCGGGAATCAATATTATGTCTAAATTGTAACAATTACATACATTAATAATTCAAAACAAAGATTAGAGCTTTTATGATTTATTAAATCGTCCTAGGGTTATAGATATGTAATTTTTGACCTGCTCGTCAAAAATGACGTTTTTAACCCTAAACACACATTAAAACGCCTACTTTTAATAGATTTGTAGAAAAAATCTTTTTACCTCCCGCTACCCTTACCTTACGTGCGCGCGCGTGTGTGTGTGGGTGTATATATATATATATATATATATATATATATATATATATATATATATATATACATATATATATATATATATATATATATATATATATATATATATATATATATATATATATATATACATATATATATATATATATATATATATATATATATATATATATATATATATATATATATATATTTCCGTGTCATAGTTTACGGCTACATATTTTTTCAATTTATATATATATATATATATATATATATATATATATATATATATATATATATATATATATATCTTCCAAAAATAAGTTTAAATGTTATTTTTTCGACATTAGTGTTATTATAAAAATTAAAGATTATTAAATTTTGTACAAATTTGCATTATATATATATATATATATATATATATATATATATATATATATATATATATTATGGATAAATTTATAAAATTATTATTATTATTAATAATATTCCGTAACAGGCAGTCACAGACCACTAGTTTTTCAATTCACCCATTTAAAATACATGAGAAAACGCAATAGGGTATTCTCACATATTTTTTTTATTTATTTTTCTTAAAGAACAGTTATATCTAAGAATACCTGTGAAAACCCGAGTTAAATATTCCTTTTAATAAGCGAGATATTAATTTTTAAAATTTGATTTTGTTGTGTCACGTGATAGTGACGTACTAGTTGTACAGTACCAGCGGTGTGCTGTCAGTGGTTCATGCGGCGTCTTATCACATTCGAACATGGAGTAGGGATTTCAACTGGTCTCTCATTGGAAGGTCATCTAGTACATCAGCCAAATTTAAATGCTTTATATCTTTTGTAACAATTAATTTATAATATGATTTTTTGTTTTTTCCCTGTTGTTTACCTATCAACACTAATATATTTAATAAATTTTTAATATTGGTAGTCCTCAGAGAATACCCTATTGTTTTGAAAACAAGCTGGCTTTGCTTGGCGCTTTGTTGTTTTGCTTTTGTCACTTCAACTGCCTTTACTGTCAAATTATAAAAGAAATGATTACAAAATCTAATTATACGCCTTGTTTCACGCGTTTTGAGGCTTTTACATGGTAAGTTAATTAAAAATTATTGGTTTTATAACATACCAATAATATTTTATATTTTTTTTGCAAAAATGTGAAGTGATGAGCAAAATACATTTTTAAATAGTGTTAGAGAAAGTATAGTCTTAAACTCGTATGGAATAGTATTTCCGCCACTCGCGAAACCGTTGACCTCGCCTACGGCTCGGCCTACAAACTTTTCGTTCGCGCGGAAATTATCTATTCCATACTAGTTATAGAATATACTATTCCACATTGCTGCATTACACTATACATGCAATATTACTATTAATGCTATAAAAGTAATAAAATATAGCATATTAAACGATATTAAATTTATCGCTAGTTAAATCGCCTGCAATACGATGACATATGCAGCATCTCATTACTGACCTTGGAGTAAAATTCGACAAGGAATTAACATTTGTGCCACACATAAACTTTATCTGTAATGCAGCCTTACGCTTACTAGGTTTCATCATTCGCAATACACGTTCTTTTACTAATGTAAATGCAATCGTTTGTTTATTTTATTCCTTAGTACGATCAAAATTGGAATACTGTTCTCTTATTTGGAGTCCTTCTGCTGAAGTTCATCGGGATCGCATAGACACTATTCAAAAAAAGTTCCTTAAGTTTTTATTTCTTAAAACATGGAACATATCCCGACCGTTTCATGTCATCACCAGTTGCTACTTACATTTAACTTTTTATTTCTTTGCGAGCGACGTAATATTTATTCTGTTTACTATCTTTCTAAGATAATCCACAACAATGTTGATGATCCACAGTCATTAAATCTTATTAACTTTCACGTACCTTTGTACCTCATTAGATACGCATTTACTTTTTATTTACCAGCAGCACGTACCAATATTTTCTTCTCTTCTCCTATTAATAAAATGTGTCTTTTATACAATTCTAAATTTTCGTCTCTAGATATCTTCCTTCTATCGTTTAAGCAATTTTACCACTGTCTTCTGAAGTTTTCCGTTGGTCAAAACCACAACCCCTCGTTATTACCTCGTTAAGTTATTTCTTTACCCACCTACTTTGTTCCTCAACCTAGTTTTCCTCTGTACTGTAATTGGGCTCTGCCTGTTGTATGGAGTATTTAATAATAATAATAATAATAATAATAATAATAAACTTTGGTTCGCCGTAGTTGTCCGCTATGAGCGCTAGTTTAGAATGATAACATGAACGTATGTCTTCTATATTTGATATTGAAACGTGAAATTCAATGTCAAATCGCAAAAAGCAATTTATTTTATTTTAAACATGTAAAATGTAAAACCTAGAAAATACGATAAACACAGTAATTAAATAGTCAAGTGTCAAATGTAAACATAAAAAAGTGGCCGTTTTGCTTCGGTCTCTTTCTATGAAGCACGTTTTGAGCACGTTATGTCGATACCTAATTCGCAAATAGTTGATGTTGGGAACATACGCTCCGTCATAATGTACATAGATTGCCCTATATATCTCCTGCCAAACACTGTGGCATAACGTACAAATATAGCCATGTACACAGATCGCCCTGTACATTGTCTGCCAAGCTCTGTTCCATAACGTACAAATTTATCCCATGAAGTTGGTCTAAGCCACACGAGAATAAAGGCCTGAATACTCAACTGGTGACGTCACATATAGCCTCTTGCTGTCACGCCACGCCTCGAACAACATCAATGTAAGCGAAGGAAATATACGGAATTTTAATCAAATAGGATTGTAAAATGTGATTTATAAAGATATGCAACTCGTAAATAACTATTATAACAACTGTTTATATAATTGTAATACACTTTATTGAAGGGTTGAATTACAAGAATAGAAAATGAATAATGTCAGAGAAAATGAACATAAGAGTGTAATTGTTATGTATGTGCTGCCATCTAGTAATTTAAGAAGAATAATAGAGGTCAAGGTCAGTCGATATAGTTTTGACAGATTGGATTAATAAAGTAGAATAATAATTATTATAATTGTGTTTTATTGTTGAAATCCACACATACAAATACAACAGTAATATAAACAAATTATGATGCCGGGCTGCTGAGGTGCATTATCTCGCATGACAACGACCACACCTCGACTGCTACTACTGGTAGCTACCGCCGTCTTGCAGAGCCACCCATACGGTTGTGGGGCTCTAGAGTGCTAGGGACGACTGCTACACTATTCAAGTATTATATAATAACAATTTTATGTACAAAACTAAACAAATTATATAAAAAACGAATTATAAATAACCTAAATATACGAATATACTCATGTTTTACTTTAAATTATTTATTGTTAATTATTTAATACAAGAAATAATAAAAATAATAATAACATTAATAAATCTTTAGATCTGGAGCTAACAAATGAAAATAATATAACATAGAACATAATATGAAAATGATAATAATGAAACTAAAATGAATGACATACATAAGTACGCATATTATATACATATTTAAAATAACCCTTACCTACTTTGGAATAAAATACATTTAGGTGCTCGCTAATTTATTTATTTATTTATTTTTTTAAACTGCTTTTTATTACAAATTTGTTCTTTACAGTTTTTTCTATAATTATTTAGAAAATGTTAAATATTCCTAA
>OY720453.1:42065393-42087893 GCA_963082715.1 Harpalus rubripes
TCGGAATACAAAGTGCACCAGATAGGGGATGCGTGGTACGCGAATGAGCGAGGACCGTAGACGTCGAAAGAACGTATAATATATGAAATATAAAACGCAACAATAGGCGCAATACGTGTGTTTGGTCGACCAAGCAGGGTAGTGCGTGCGCAACATACGTTAAAATAAAATAAACTTAGTCCTAACCCTTCCTAAACCGAAACAAACCCTAAATGAAAATTCCTCACAATACAAATTATAAGACTCGCGTGAGCTAGTACATAACAATATAAAACAATAATCAGTAAGATTCAAAATTATGACAAATGATGTAATCAAAATACAAATATCAAATATAATATGATTATTAAACTCAATGAACTTTAAATTCAAACAAATAAATAAAGAAAACAAAATGGAGCTTAGCTGCATGTATTTGGAGAGGCGTCGGCGGTAGTGACGTAATAGTGTGGTAGGGATGTGGTGTGACGTTTCCAAAATGGCGTAACCAACTTCCGCTTCAAACACGAGGTGTCAATCTCATCCAATTTTCCATAAAATCCTCCAGCAAGGTGTTATCCACAAAAATCAGGACTCGAAATCCCGATCCAACAATATGTTTCCCGGACTCGAGATCCCGATCCAACAATATGTTTCCCACACAATGTATTCCCAATATCAATGGGTTACAAAGTAAAACCAAAATAACAACGAAGGAGAAACCATAAAATAAAAGCCTAAAAGGGAGAACTCAATTAGCATTGCCAATTTGACAGGCCGACAAATACAAGTTAAATGTTACTTTTACTAATTTATACTTCACAAAAATCAAAATATTAATACAAAAATACTATATAAATATTTCTACAACCGGGCTAAACATTATTAACAAATATAAATACCTTAGATCTTGAGTGGCTTAAAGTATATCAGTGATCGAAGTGCCAAAAATCCGGAACAATTTTCCGCGGGAACAATATTTCCCTCAGCTACTTTTCTCAGTTAAATCCCCAAATAACGGGCACGTTAAAATTCTTCCAACAATACGAAATCAACGAGTGAAAAATAATAACCAACCCTGAGATGCAGCTACAACGACGATCATAAACAGAATGTCTCTCTTCGCTCAAGTCTGCGAAGCGGCTCAGACTTGCAAATTCTCAAAAGTATAAAATATATAAATTTAATAACCCTGAAGACATTCGACCAGCAATGCTAAAGAGTGACAATTATTGCTTGTGACAAGGGCAATAACTACTGAACAGAATAAATTAATAATAAAAGAAACAGATTGCAAAAATAGGACGTAACAACTCCCCCCTTCCTAAAGAGAAGGTTGTCAACGACAACATATACTACGATTCAAAATTCTCATCTACTGAGTAAGGCTTTAAATCTTTGGCATGCCAAACGCCACAATTCTTTCCAACATCATTTTGCAGTTCATATGTCCACGGAGACAACTTTTTAATAACCGTAAAGGGGCCAATGTATTTTGGGGCTAAAGTCGAACTAAAATACTTAGAAGCATCGGACAATACGTAATTCCTACGCCAAACTAGTTCATTAGGTAAATATTGCACATCTCTACGCCTTAAGTCATAACGACGCTTAGTCTTGTCATTTACTTCCTTCAAACGTTCTCTCACTTTAACGTAAATGTCCTGGAATGCTTTTCTATGCTTCTCTTTATCCTCCAATGAGCCTACTCGATCTGGGACCGACTTTATCATTTCGTCCACAAATGAAATTTCCCTTCCAAAATTTACAAAGAATGGGGAACATTTAGTACTTTCATGAACTGAGGTACGTAAGGCACAAGATATCTTCTGCAGGTTATCTTCCCATTTACGTTGGTTCTCACCAATGTACGAGCGGATACTTTGTTTAAGGGTGGAATGCACTCTTTCGACAGGATTAGCCTGAGCATGATAGTTGGCATTAAACCTTAGCTTGACGTTATACCTATCAGCGAGCCGCCTAAATTCTTTTGAACGAAATTGTGTGCCGTTATCAACTAAAATTGATTCGGGGCTTCCAAATAATAAAAATACGTCCTTTTCTAAATGTTTTATAATGGCAGTAGCAGTAGCTTTCCTAAGGGGAAATGTTAAAACAAATTTACTAAACGTATCAGCTACAGTGAGAATATATTGGTAGCCCGAAGTTGACCTAATTAAGGGTCCAATCAAATCTATGCTAATTTGTTTCCATGGTCTATCTACAATGAAACGTTGAGCCATAAGTCCAGCAGGTAGTTTTCGTTCCGTTTTATTAGCCGAGCAAATTTTACAATTCTTAACATAACGAGCTATATCCGATTTCATGCGAGGCCAATAATATTTTTGTAAAATGCGATTGTACGTTTTAAAAACACCTAAATGTCCTGAAGTAGGGGCATCATGCATCCTTTTTAAGATATTCAATCTCTCCGCATTAGGTATAACACGTTTCCAACTGTACTCATCGCTATCTAACCCAGAAATACGATTATTGTAATAATGGTATAACTTATCATCATCGACGCGCCATGCCGGAAATTTTAAAGGATTAGACAAGACATTATTTAACATTTTACTGTACCAAGAACAAAATTTCGTCTCCTTTCCAACGTTACAACTATCAACAACTGGCACGCTTCTACTTAAGGTATCTGGAACATGATGGTCGCGCCCTTTCCTATGAATAATTTTGAAATTATACTGTTGGAGCCGAATAGCCCATCTCGCCAAACGTCCACATGGATCTTTCAAATTATGAAGCCAACACAAACTATGGTGGTCAGTTACGACCGTGAAATAAGATCCTTCTACATATTGTCGCAATTTTTCTATGGCCCACAAAACCGCTAAACATTCAAGTTCAGTTACAGTATACTTTCGTTCTAAACGAGTTAGTGATCTACTCAAGTAACAAATCACTTTCTCTCCGTCACTAGTAGCCTGAGTTAAAACAGCGCCTAAACCGTATGATGATGCGTCAGTTTGAATCGTAAATGGCAGCGAAAAATCAGGACAACTCAATATCGGAGCACTAATAAGGTAGTGCTTAATTTTAATCCACGCTCTATTACAGTCATCATCCCACTTGAACTTAACCGATTTTCGGGTCAATCTATTCAAAGGGGCACAAACTTCCGAATAGTTTGGAATAAATCTCTTATACCAACTTGCTACACCGAGCATTCTACGAACTTCGGCTACTGTATGAGGAATAGGAATTTGCAAAATGGCTGATACTTTATCTGGGTCAACAGCTAGTCCGGTAGCATTAACAACGTAACCTAAATGTTTTAATTCCGGAACAACAAAGGAACATTTTTCTTTATTCAAACTCAAGCCCGCCTCTATAAGTCGCTTTAGTACTTCTTCGAGTACTTCCAAATGTTTATCGAAAGTGTCGGCTATAACAATAATATCGTCTAAATACTTGAAAACATATGGCTCTAATTCTGGCCCTAAAACTTTATCAATAAATCTCTGAAAAGTTGCTGGAGCTCCATGGAGACCAAAAGCTAATCGCGTAAATTGCCATAAACCACGACCGGGAACAGTAAAAGCCGTAAACTTCTTAGACTCTTCAGACAACGGAATGTTCCAATATGCTGATTTTATATCCAGACTCGAGATAAATTTAGCATTTTTTAGTCTATCTAATATGCTCGACATATAAGGAAGAGGATACGCATCACGTTGCGTTACCGCATTGACCTTTCTAAAATCAACGCAAAAGCGCCACGAACCATCCTTTTTAGGAACCATCAGTATGGGTGAAGCCCAATCCGAATCGGACCTCTCTATAACTCCATTGGCTTCCATATCGAATAATTGTTTATCAATTTCAGCCTGTACCGCGGGAGAAACAGGATAGTATCTCTGCTTAATGGGCATCTGATTAGGATCAGTCAATCTAATATGATGTAGTACTTGTTTGGCACAACCTAATTTGTCACTTAGTTTTGAAAAGTACTTATCTACTACTTTTCTTAAAGCCTCCGATTGTATTTTATCTAGCGAAAACTTTTGACTATCTACGGGCGCTACGTTACAATCTTTAATGCTAAATTTCCAATTACCGCTACGCAAATCGGGTACTATTCCCATTTGCTTAAAAAAATCTATACCAAATATGAGTGTATGCGACAACTCTGGAATAACTAAAACCTCAATCCATTCGGTCTTATTTTCAATGGCGAATGGCACATGTGCCGAACCGAGAGCTACAAGTTTCTGTCCATTAGCGACAGTACAATATGTCTTACGACAAGAATTTAAACCGAATCCAATATTTTGCAAAAAGTTCCAACCTTTGCTACCAACAATTGTACGTGAAGCGCCGGTATCTAACAAACCCGTAATACTACGACCCAAAATATCGACAGAGAGATAGGGTCTCTCATCGTCCCTAACATGAGCAAGAATAAAATCGAGGACCGGATTTATGTTAACGTCGACAGATGGTAACCGATCTGCTATCACCTGCGATTGGCTTTTCCCGAACTATTACACTTTTGGCAAGTTGTTTTAGTGACATTTGGAGTACCACAGCCGTAACATTTTTTAACAAAAGTTTGATCACAATCTCTAACTAAGTGATCCGAACTACCACAATTAAAGCAAGTCAATTTGTTGTTTCTACTTTTGCGAGGAGGGACTGACACATTAACGGAACTACTGCTGTCAGACTTACGTTGGCTTTTGTCTGCTTCTGACTCACTGGCCACATAGCATAATGCGGGTTCCACGGACCGTTTACTTCTGTTTGCCGAAGGAGCAATGTATCCATCCATTGTTTCAAATTTTTGCTCCAATCGTCTGCCTAGCTTAATTAATTGTTCAATAGATTCAACGTCTGAGTTTGTAATTTGGGGTGAAGGTTACGCAAAAGAATTCTAAGTTTAGTCTCCTTTGAGACTGTCGTATTCAATCGGCTGAACATTGTCTCCATAATAGCTATATAAATATCAATAGTTTCGTCTGGACCTTGACAACGCGATTTAATTTCATCAAACAATCTCTCGTCAAAGTTGTATGGTAGGAAAACTTCGCGCAATTGAGTTACAAGTTCATTCCAACATGAAAACTGGCTTTTATTAGCACGATACCAGATCAACGCTTTACCTTGGAATAAATCTATCGCGGAATTAAATAGCTGAACTCTAGTAACGTTTCTAGCAATACAAAGCTCATCAACACGTTCCAAAAATGAACCTAGTGACATATCTTTAATATCACCAGTGAACTTTAAGTTCCAATGAGCGGGCAATATTGTTTTAGGTTTGACCTGCATGGGAGATAAATCTGCACAAGTATCTTCGGTACCTGTACTTTCTAAATTGTCCTCATCCAAAGATTCATCAGCGATATGCAACGACTGAAAATCTAGAATACCAGGATGTTTCGGCGTCGAAGATTTGGCGTTGGTTTCACTTTTAATTGACACATTGGACCACGAATTCATAATTCGGATCAAAAGTTTTGACCGAGTTTGCTCTTCTTCACTGCTAGAAGCTGGCATTCGCGTAATACGCTCATAACAATGTGCTATTTTAGAGGAAATTTTCTTATGACTACCCGAAGATTTGTTCCCATCAACCTCTTGTATTAATTCATCAATTTCAGTAAGGGTCTTTTTAACTGCCTCGTGATCTTCATCAAATGTATACGGATATGCTGGCAACTTAAATGAAGAATTAAGCTTTTCCAATTTCATCAAATTACGTAGTGTCTTACGTCGTACATTAGCGTCAGCTAAGTCAGTAACTCCACGAATTTGTAACTCATATTGTAATTCATTTTGCGACAATCTATCAATATCTAGTTTAAACTCCATAATACAGATTATTCGAAACTCAACCAAACAAAAAAATTCAAAATAACTTACAATCTACCCTACCATGCAGTAATAAATATGTACCAGATTAATTACTATTATATTTCCAAATAAACAAAAAAAATTTTTTTTAAAAAAAAGCTATAAAAATTTTTCAATTTTTTTTTTTTTTTTTTTTTTTCCAAATTGCCCAAAATTTATTGCGCAAGGTGCCCCACGTTGGGCGCCAAAAATCTTGCTACGTGCTGTAACAACCTTAAGGGTTTTACCATGAGAAAGGCAAGTGTAACGCACCCAAGTTCTTCAGGAATGCGGCCGCCAGCTTTTAGACAGTGGAGACGGGAGTGGGTTAGTGCGATTCCCAAATACGCAATTAAAATCAAACTAAACACTTGAAATATAAAAAGGGCGCCACGATGGTTGTTTATTCTTAAAATGGTACACAACCTCGAAAATACCAATATGTGGAGGATAAGCAATAGTACTAGGTGTGATTCGATATTCAATAAACAAATAAGCTCCGTTTGAACTTGAAATGAAACATATATTAAAAGTTTTACTTAATACAGTTATAAGAACGAAGTAAATTGTAAAGGTAAATAATTGATAACAGTAAAAAAATATTAAGGCAATAATATAACTCATGCGAGATATTAGTAACCCAAAAAAAAAGATTAATTCGGAATACAAAGTGCACCAGATAGGGGATGCGTGGTACGCGAATGAGCGAGGACCGTAGACGTCGAAAGAACGTATAATATATGAAATATAAAACGCAACAATAGGCGCAATACGTGTGTTTGGTCGACCAAGCAGGGTAGTGCGTGCGCAACATACGTTAAAATAAAATAAACTTAGTCCTAACCCTTCCTAAACCGAAACAAACCCTAAATGAAAATTCCTCACAATACAAATTATAAGACTCGCGTGAGCTAGTACATAACAATATAAAACAATAATCAGTAAGATTCAAAATTATGACAAATGATGTAATCAAAATACAAATATCAAATATAGTACGATTATTAAACTCAATGAACTTTAAATTCAAACAAATAAATAAAGAAAACAAAATGGAGCTTAGCTGCATGTATTTGGAGAGGCGTCGGCGGTAGTGACGTAATAGTGTGGTAGGGATGTGGTGTGATGTTTCCAAAATGGCGTAACCAACTTCCGCTTCAAACACGAGGTGTCAATCTCATCCAATTTTCCATAAAATCCTCCAGCAAGGTGTTATCCACAAAAATCAGGACTCGAAATCCCGATCCAACAATATGTTTCCCGGACTCGAGATCCCGATCCAACAATATGTTTCCCACACAATGTATTCCCAATATCAATGGGTTACAAAGTAAAACCAAAATAACAACGAAGGAGAAACCATAAAATAAAAGCCTAAAAGGGAGAACTCAATTAGCATTGCCAATTTGACAGGCCGACAAATACAAGTTAAATGTTACTTTTACTAATTTATACTTCACAAAAATCAAAATATTAATACAAAAATACTATATAAATATTTCTACAACCGGGCTAAACATTATTAACAAATATAAATACCTTAGATCTTGAGTGGCTTAAAGTATATCAGTGATCGAAGTGCCAAAAATCCGGAACAATTTTCCGCGGGAACAATATTTCCCTCAGCTACTTTTCTCAGTTAAATCCCCAAATAACGGGCACGTTAAAATTCTTCCAACAATACGAAATCAACGAGTGAAAAATAATAACCAACCCTGAGATGCAGCTACAACGACGATCATAGACAGAATGTCTCTCTTCGCTCAAGTCTGCGAAGCGGCTCAGACTTGCAAATTCTCAAAAGTATAAAATATATAAATTTAATAACCCTGAAGACATTCGACCAGCAATGCTAAAGAGTGACAATTATTGCTTGTGACAAGGGCAATAACTACTGAACAGAATAAATTAATAATAAAAGAAACAGATTGCAAAAATAGGACGTAACAACACACACACGCACGCACGCACGCACGCACGCACGCACGCACGCACGCACGCACGCACGCACGCACGCACGCACGCACGCACGCACACACACACACACACACACACACACACACACACACACACACACACACACACACACACACACACACACACACACACACACACACACACACACACACACACACACACACACACACACACACACACACACACACACACACACACACACACACACACACACACACACACACACACACACACACACACACACACACACACACACACACACACACACACACACACACACACACACACACACACACACACACACACACACACACACACACACACACACACACACACACACACACACACACACACACACACACACACACACACACACACACACACACACACACACACACACACACACACACACACACACACAGACACAGACACACACACACACACACACACACACACACACACACACACACACACACACACACACAATATTATGACGATATTTTTATAGCAGTTTTTGGAATTGTAAATTTAAGTGCAGCTGTTTCAACATTCATATATATATATATATATATATATATATATATATATATATATATATATATATATATATATATATATATATATATATATATATATATATATATATATGTAATGTCTTTGGGGATGATAAATTGAAAGTCAATAGTTGATTTATATGAATGATGTTTATAGAACAATCACTAGTAAATAAGATACACACAACGACAACCTTGCTTATTGACGAACACAGGTAGACTGACTGGCGCGATGTTTTAGCTAATTAAACAATGCTGAACATCGCAAAAGTACAGTCCGATACACTACATTTCCTCCCTTTTTAATTACCTGAACTTATTTACAACAATTACTTTCTATGCCTGAGACTGTATCGGCGAGAAACAATATTTTTTCGGTGACCCCTACGTTCCTGTTCTTGAGGTCGAGGCATTTCTGTATCAGAAACAGAATTATCGCTAACCTCCGATACGTTATCATCTGATGCTGAGCAATATTTAGAATTTACATTTTCTCTTACAATTAAGGGTAATTTATCAGCATCAGTTTTACTGTTCAGTGGACATCTTAACATTGGTAAATTAAATGATTCTAATTTATCTGATGGAATCTTTCCTTCATATTTTTTTATTTGATCTATATGTCGTTTCCATAACATATGGGTTCCGACAGTCTCTACCATGTAGGTCCTATTACCCACTTTGTTCACAATTCTAGCTAATAACCACGAAGGTTTACTCGGTACTTTATAATCTCTAACTAAAACACATTCATTTATCTTAAACTCTATATACCTCCTTCCCCTATATAATTTCATTTGTTTTTGTTGATTATCCTTAACATTTTGTACATGTTTCCCTGTCTTATACATAGTTTTACCTTGCTTCGCCAAAGGTTTTAATAAATCATATCTAGTGATTAAATTTCTACCGAACATTAACAATGCAGGCGAAACCTTTGTTGTACAATGTGGTGTGTTGCGGTAGGACAATAAAAAGTTTGATAAAGCAAAATCAAAATTATATTTAGTATTACACAAAATTTTCTTAATACATTGTTTTATTGTCCTTACGCTGTTTTCAGCGGCTCCATTGGACTGTGGATGGTAGGGTGGACTTGTTACATGTTTAATATTATTTTTCAATAAAAAATCCGTAAATAGTTTTGACGTAAATTGCGTTCCATTGTCTGTGACAATAGTTGAGGGTAAGCCAAATCTAGAAAATACTTCCCTTAATTTAGTTAATAACATTTCACTACTAGTGTTAGTGTTCATATTAATAGCTTCTACCCATTTTGAATATGCGTCCAAAACAATTAAATAACTTTTCCCTTCAATAGGGCCAAGGAAATCGCAATGAACTCGACTCCATGGACTTTCGGGATATGGCCAACATTTTAATTTTGATTTTGGTGGTGAATCCTTATAGCTCATACATATGTTACATGAATTAACCGTTTATTCTATGTCTTTGTCCAAATTAGGCCACCATAGATGAGCGCGTGCAAAACTCTTCATTTTTACCATACCCATATGGGTGCTGTGAAGTTCTTTTAAAAATAATTCCCTCAATTTATATGGAATGACTAAACGATAACCCCACATAATGCAACCCTCTTCTACCGTAAGTTCGCTTTTTCGACTAATAAATTTCTGAACTTCCGGGTTAAAAATATTTTTTGGCCAACCGAATTTAATGTATTTTACAACAGTTTTCAATACCTCATCCTTTTCCGTTTCTTCCCTAATTATTTTTAAATTAATCGTTGGACTGTTTTCCGAAACATAATTTAAACACGGTGAAGATTTTATATAATCCTTTTCACTGTCAGTGCCTATCGGTACACGTGATAAAAAATCCGCGATATTTAATTTGGACGGTACATATTGAACTTTATACCGATATGCAGACAGTTGCAAAGCATACCGCTGCAATCGATTTGCTGCCATTTGGGGTATACCAGCTTTTGGTCCGAAAATATAAACTAGAGGTTTATGATCGGTTTCCAGTATAAATTCTTGACCGTATAAATATTGGTAAAATTTACGTATTCCAAAAATAATGGCTGTTGCTTCCCGGTCAATTTGAGAATAATTTTTCTCGCTTTTATTTAGTTTACGTGATGCAAAACATATTGGCTTTTCTGTTTTATCTGGCAATATATGTGATAAAACGGCGCCTAAACCCACGCCGCTCGCATCTACTGTAAGCTTTAACGGTAAATTACTATTATAATGGACTAAAACTTTAGATGATATTACGACTTGTTTTAATTTATTAAAAGCTTGCGTATGCTTATCAGTCCACTCCCATTTAATATTTTTTGCTGTCAAATCATATAATTTACTGGCAATTGTGGACATATCCTTAATAAAATCTCTGTAATAATTTACAAGGCCTAAAAAAGATTGCAATTCCACTACATTTCTTGGAACTGGTGCTTGTTCAATTGCCTCTACCTTATCCTGTAAGGGATGTAACCCTTCTTTGTCTATTTTAAATCCTAAATACGTGACTTCTTTAGCAAAAAATACACATTTTTCTTTTTGTAACTTTAAACCAAATTTATTTAATCTTTCTAAAACCGCCTTTAATCGCTGTTTATGTTCTTCGCGTGTTGGCGCTGTTACTAAAATATCGTCCAAAAAATTAACTACACCCTCTAATCCTGTCAAAATAGTCTCAATTTCCCTCTGAAATATAGCAGGTGAGGATGCTAACCCGTACACTAACCTCGTGTATCTAAATAAACCCTTATGGGTACTAATTGTTGTTAAATCTTTGGATTTTTCATCTAATAAAAATTGTTGGTATGCCATTGATAAATCAATTTTGCTAAATTCCGTTCCGCCTTGCAAATGTGTAAACAACTCCTCTATACGAGGTAACGGATATTTTTCTACTTCTAATTGATTATTAAGAGTGACCTTAAAGTCTCCGCAAATTCTAACCGAACCGTCTTTTTTCAATACTGGTACTATCGGTGTACCCCATTGACTATATTGCACCGGTTCTAGAATACCTAAATTAACCATATAATCAATCTGATCCTCTACTTTCGCTTTAAGAGCAAACGGCAAAGCTCTGGGCTTAAAAAATTTAGGTGTGGCGTTTTCCTTTAATTTTATAGAAACTTTACCGCCAGTAAACGTACCTAATTCACCCTTAAATACGTCTGAAAACTCCGAAAATATTTCTGCTAAATCCGGATCACCAACAAAATTAATTTTATTTTCTTTGCAAATACTCAAACCGAATATAACCATGAAATCTCGTCCTAAAATAGGAGGACCACCCCCTTCGATAATAAATATTTTCAAAATATTACATTCATCCTGAAAACGAACACTAGTCGTGATAAATCCTAAAGGGTTAATTTTATTACCCGTATAACTAATAAAGGATTCAGTACATGACGTGATGTGAATATTGTTTAGTTTATTTTTCCATATGTCCAAAGAAACTGCTGAAATTGCGGAACCACTGTCTAATTCCATTTTAAAATCTACATTATTTAGTACAACAGTTACCAAAATAGGTTTATTATTTTTAACATCATTATTAATATGAAATAAACCTATTTCATCTTTCTCATTAACATTTGAAACATTATTTTCTATGTTATCAACTAAATTTAAACAATCTAAATCACGTGTAACTCGTTTCACACTAGTCTCGGAACACATTTTTTGTAAATGCCCTACTTTATTGCACGCACGACACTTGTAGGTTTTATATTTACAATCTGCTTCTTTATGATTTTTAAAACCACATACCTTGCACTTCCGTTTTACCACCATACCTTTTTTACCGACACGATACACTGCTTCTTCTTCTTGTTTGATGTGTGCTCCCTGGGTTGGTACTGCACCTGCGCCGCCAACCGGATGTTGCCGTCGCTGCTGCCTTACGGACTCGACCGATTGCGCTCCAGTGCCCTCTGCATAGTGAGTGAACTCACCTCTTCGGCGAAGATCCTGTCTTTGACTGGACCTCCTTCCAACCCAATCACGAACACATCTCGCAAAACCGTTGCTAATTTTGTACCGAATTCACAGTTTGTCGCTAAATTACGTAGCCTTGCCATCCACTCCGCGTGCGTTTCACTAGCACTTTTTTTAGCCATATAAAAATTCATACGGTCCGCAAAAACGCATCTTTTTGGAGTAAAATGTCCGTCTAATAACTTCACTAAATTTTCGTACTTGTCGTCCTCAGGTTTCGTTGGGTAACTTAAATCCACTAAAAGTTTATAAGAATTTTCTGCTAACGCATTTAATAAAATTGCCTTTTTACGTACAGCATCCTTATCTTCTGTGATACCATTTGCAATAAAAAATTGCTCAAGTCTTCTTTTATGCACTTGCCATTCGTGCACCATGTGGTCAAACTCGCGCACTTGACCAAACGTAGCCATTTTGCACGTGTTCTTTAAAAATCTTTTTAGACGCAAAACGCGAAACTATTATTTTTAAAGAGTTTTTTTATCCTCGTCGCCAGTTGTAATGTCTTTGGGGATGATAAATTGAAAGTCAATAGTTGATTTATATGAATGATGTTTATTGAACAATCACTAGTAAATAAGATACACACAACGACAACCTTGCTTATTGACGAACACAGGTAGACTGACTGGCGCGATGTTTTAGCTAATTAAACAATGCTGAACATCGCAAAAGTACATTCCGATACACTACAATATATATATATATATATATATATATATATATATATATATATATATATATATATATATATATATATATATATATATATACGGGGTGTAAATGAAATAAGTGCATTAAATTTAACCAGTAATGTAACTCGACGAGAGCAACAATATTTCTTAATAACTTTTTCTCGAAATCGCATATTTTTTTAGCCCCGTAAATTGACGAGTCGTTCCACGTATTTTTCTAATAATTGAATGCAGTAGCAATAGCTATGAAAAATTTTGTTTTAGTAATTAACAGTTTTGCCAGTTGTTGCAATTATATTTTGACATTAGTAATAAACTTGTTTATCAAGTAAAATTCTGTCAAAATGCTTACGTTTACAAATAGCGAGTACACAGATATTGTAATTACTTACCTATGGTTTATTTATTTATTCGTATCTTTACTACATTTTAATTTGTGGTTGATATAAAGACAGTATTATAAAGTTGCCAACGCATTTAGACGGAGCGTTTCCAAATCATACTGTTCCTAATATTCGCAAATTTGTTAATCTTGTACATCTTTATCACAATACCAAGTGTCATGTATGACAATTTTAAATAAAGCAACAGTTGTATCCATATCATGTGCAAAAAGATCAATGGTTGCACCAGACTTCGATTTTGGGAATGGCTCATAATGTTCATTAATGAGACTGAATTTACTTGGGAACGTGTATTTTTTATCTTCACAATACACATTTCAACAAACGAAAATGCTGTAAAAATTTTCATTAAAAAATGTTTGAGCAGGAACAGTAAGTGGACGACTAATTATTGGTACTGACATTTTTTGAATAACGTATTTAAACTATTATGATTTGTCAACGATAAATAATCATCTCATAACCTAATAACTATGCTTTTGCTCTTCCTCCCCTCGTTCCTCCTTGTCTTCCTCTATTCACAGATGATGAAAGCTTGGTTTAATACACAACTTTATAATTTTGTTATCCAAAATTTAAATTTCTTTATTTTAAAAATTGTACTATTACGAATTAATTAATAATAAATGTTATTTTCGTTGATTCGTTTATTAATTACTGTGACTGCAAGTGTAACCGATAATTTTTGAGCTGTTTGTATCCCACTTCAATGCGACAGCTGACGACAGCAGCCATTTGTTCTCCATGGGCGCGCACCGAAATATGCAGCAAATCTTTAAAGAATTTTAACTCAAAATCTAAAAGGCTTAGAAAAAAAAGTTATTAAGAAATATTGTTGCTCTCGTCGAGTTACATTACTGGTTAAATTTAATGCACTTATTTCATTTACACCCTGTATATATGTGTATTTTTTTATTTACAACAAATAACATATATCACTTTTTCAAAATTAATATGTTTTACGCAATTTAAGATATTATATATGATTTTTTTTATCAAAAACCACCTCTACTTTACAAATAGAATCGTCAAAGGACGAATATATCCCAAAAATCTGGTTTTGTTTCATTTAATAAAGCCATTCCTAACTGCACTTGACCATAAAATTTGTGCTTTTGTTTTAAAGTGCCGTCTTTATTTAAAAATTGCAATTTATTTCTTAGTTCTTGTGCGGGCATATTTTTCCCATCATATCGGCATTTTATTTTGTATCCGAGGTCTGTTTTGTCCATAATTCCACACATAATTACATGGTGAGCATTCATAACCGTTTCACCTATAAATTGAAAAAAAAACACATTTGGACTGTGAAACATTAGTCTCAATACGTATATTACCTTCTATTATGCACAGGGAGCTTGCCGTAGTATTTAAAAATCGAAAATTTTCATCTACACTTAGTTTCATTTCGTTTCTTTACATTTATGTTTAAATGTTAAACTCACAACGGTACTCTATCGACATCAGCTTATGACGCGATAGTGCTGCCTCTATCGGTAATGTCAGTTCTCAATACCGTACGAGCTCGTAGATCATAAAATTCGTAGGGAAAATCCCAGTAAACAAGATTTAGTCAGACTGTATCGCTTTACACCCGAAAGTATGGAATGGGTAAAAATCCTTTCTTGAGTTAGCAATGAATTCAGAGGTGGTACTCTGTGTAACTGTGTTCATTTATTAATGAAAATATTTTTAAAATATGTTGCTCATGCGCCGTTTGCTTTTTTGTTTTTTTTAGCTCCTGGTGACCATTAATAATTATGCACCCTGGGCTCGTACGATTTTTACGCCCCCTTTAAGAGAACATTTGAAAAGCCAACAAGTTATATTAGATTAGGTTTACAGACTGGTGTTGGTGAAGACCGTGACACTTTTGTTACAAATATTTTCATTCTTGTCGCTTATTTCAAAACTAACATTTTTAAAATTTCAAAAATTTATATAGAATAGATTAGATCATAAACTCCAATAAATAAATATAAAAATGTACTCACAACAAATGTCAAAATTTACATTTTTTTACAAACACATGACACTACTGTATTTCATACGTAAGTACATACTTATAAGTAAGTATAGCGTGGTATTAATAAAAATAAGTAAATGCTTATACTGACAGTTTTTACCTTCCGTCACCTTTAGGTAAGGAAGGTATTGTCTTTGGTCAAAAAATTCGATGATGAGTTTTTAATCAATAAGCACGTTTTAGGGTCCCTAGAATACGAATTTACTATTTTTACGATGATGTCTGTATGTGTGTGTGTGTGTGTGGATGTGTGTGTGGATGTGTGTGTGTGTGTGTGGATGTGTGTGTGTGTGTAACAAAATTTTCGTCTGCGATAACTCTAATACTACAGTTACAAAAATTATAATTTTTCGTGTACTTCTTCGTTACATCCTTATGAAGAGCTGATTAGATTTTGGTTACAATTGGTCAACCGGAAGTACCATCATTTGAAGATTTTAACAGTTTTTCTTGAAAAAACTATGTTAAATATAATTTTTTCACATTTGATGTTATTATAAATATTAAAGAATATTTTATTCTTTATACGATTTGACTGCATTTTATACTTAATATTAAATGGATATAGAGTTAAAAAATTATAAAGAAATTAAATTTCATAAAGTAGCCATAGCTATGGAAACAGCTACTATATTAAGAAAATTCTGATTGAAAGATGTCAGTGTCAAGTGAAATTGACATAGTGTGTTTGTCTTATAATTTTTACTGGAAATATAGGATCTTTTACTTTCTGTATGGAATTTGTATAAAATACATACAACTGCTTTAAGGTAATGTACAAGAAATAATAATAATAAATCTTTTATTTCTGCAGATACATTACACTGTATATAGAAAACGTCACAAAATAATAATTTTCTGTATGAAATTTGCATAAAATACATGCAACTGCCGGAAGCTAATGTACAAGAAATAGAATATTTAATTTAGCAAGGAACTTTCCGTATGAAATTTGTACAAAATATATAGAACTGACGGAAGGTAATGTGCTGGCCACATCAGATTTTTTGATGTTATATATTTAGAGGTCCTAATAAAAAACACTAGTTTTCGACCTCGGGGCCCTCGGGAACCACCGCCAACTTGGTAAAAAGACGCAAAAAACGGTTTTTTCAAAATATCTCTGTACCAATAAGCATTAGGGCAAAAATAGTTATTCTTGAATTTGTATTTTTGAAAATTTAATTTATGCTTCATTTGAATCATATTTTATTATATTTTTTTTACTTTTTTATAAATCATTTTTTTATTTTTATTTATTTCTTTATTTACCCAACAGGAAAAAAAAATCCCAATTACAGAGTAACATTGAAAATGAATAATAAGTAATAAAGCATCAGTACATAAACAAGTACATACAAAATATAAACCAATATCAAAAAAATATACATATTTTATATAAATAACAAGAAAATATAAATCAAAACGATCAAAATTCTCTCAGGCAATTATCAACTAGACGATTAAATGCTACTAGTGAATCGCTAAAATCAAGTGCATTGCAATATTTATTAAACAAACGACACATAGTATTGATGGGACTCGCGTAGTGAGTATTAGTGCGTGAGAGATCACAGTGAAAAACAAATGTGGTACGAGTGTTACATGGTCTGACATGGAAATTGAGTTCAGCTAAAAGGGTTGGACTGAATATAAAATTATTAATAAGTTTATATAAAAATAGGAGTTGAAATTTAGCACGACGTATGTTTAAACTTTCTATACTAAAAGTAGTAAGCAGAGTTTTATAGTCCATGTTCGGCCATATTTTGTGAAGCCGAAAATAAAGAATACTACAGAATTTTTTTTGCACGTTTTCAATTTTATTAATATAATTAGCGTAGAAGGGACACCAAACAATGCATCCATATTCCAATTTGCTTCTAACAAGAGAAAAATATAAGCTAATTATTGTCGCTGTGTTTCGAAAATTATGCGATGCGCGAAGTGCAAATCCCAGAGTTTTATATGCGTTAGAAGTCATTTTATCTAAGTGCGGGTTGAATTGAAATTTATTATTAAAGTAGATCCCGAGATCTTTAACAAGAAATACTCTGTTCAAACAGGTGTCTCCCATAGAATAATCGAAGTGCATGGAATTTAATTTTCTAGTAATACTCAGAACACAACATTTGCTGATGTTAAAAAATAAATTATTGTTCAAGGACCATTGATAAATATTACTAAGATCAGATTGCAACTCAAGATAATCATTGGTCGATGAAATCTTATGAAAAATTTTAAAGTCGTCTGCAAACAGTAGGCAGTTAGAAAACTTCACCGCATCAACAATGTCATTGATATAATGAACAACAAAGGGCCAAGGACAGAACCTTGGGGAACCCCGGAAGTAGGTGTGAAAGAATTGGAGCAATAACCTCTTACATTTACATATTGGATTCTTTCATTTATGTATGAGTAAATTAAATTTAACAAACTCTGACTGAATCCAATTTGCTCTAATTTTTTCATTAATATATCATGTGACACGGTGTCGAACGCTTTGGAGAAATCTGTGAATATGACGTCAACCTGCTGCTTCATTTCTAAGATGTTATTAGTATAGTTGGTAAATTCTAAGAGATTAGTTAACGTAGATCTTTTTGGAATAAAGCCATGTTGCTGTAAACATATAATGTCTTGCGTTTGAAACTGAATTTTTTTAAAGATTATATGTTCAAAAATTTTTGACAAAGAATTAAGGCATGATATGGGCCGGTAGTTGCTTAACATATTTCTTTGGCCAGATTTGTGCACGGGGCAAATTTTGGCTTCCTTCCATTTAGTAGGATATATACCAGTTTGCAGCGACAGGTTGAATAAATGAAGAAGTGGTAAAATGAAAAAATCGGAGCATCCTTTGAATATAAATACAGGAATATTGTCCGGGCCTGTTGATTTAGTATTTTTTTGAGATCTTATAGCACGGGAGATATCAAGATCAATGATTTCTTTAATATCTATAAGCTTATTATGAGAAAATGAAGAGCTGATGTTAATACTGTTTGTGCCGTGAGGTTGATAAACACTTTCAAAAAAGTTAGCAAAAGCTTGAGCAATATTAGATTCACCAGAAAATTCAGTATTATTGTGATGCAGTGCTGAAGGAATACCGTTGCAGTTTTTTTTATTGTTAATAAAATTCCAAAATAATTTAGGATTTTCAATAATGTTGTTTTCGGTTTGTGCGATATAGTTTTCATAAAGTTTCTTGGTAAGTGATTTACATTTAATGCGGTGTTCTTTAAACTTAATTAAATAGCAGTGTAAGTTAGTACGATTATATAGTTTCCTGTTGTGTTCTTTCATTTTTAGTGTATTAATTAATTCGGCATTAAACCAACATGGATACTGTCTAGTATTTAATCGGCGAGCAACTTTAGGAATACACACATCAAGAATACTATATAATGTAACATAAAATTTGTCTAGTGCAATGTTTACATCATTACATGAGATTACAGAGGTCCAATCAGCATTACGTAACATGTTATATAATAAATCATAGTTGCCCCGCTTAAACTGATAATAGTAATCCAAATAGGGCTTGCAAAGTTTTATTTGGTGCGAATCATTATTAAGATCGATTATTAGTGGTGGGTGATGGGTGTCCACAGGAACTAGAGCATCTAAAGATTTATTAACCGTGCAATCAATATTTGAGATGACAACATCTAAAATTCTGTTATTATTATTAACAACCTTATTGTACTGTTTCATATTGAACATGTTAAGCATGTTGAATAATTGTTGGACATTAATATCATTGTTCGTATTACCTGTTGTATAGTTAACAAGTGCTGGTAGATTAAGGTCACCTATTATAAATACAGGAGAAGAGTATATGAATGGGGCTTGCAGTAGACAGTCGTAAAACATATCGTAGTATGTACGTGGTGAGTTTGGAGGGAAATAGGTTGCAATTAAGTAGAACGACATAGACTGCAGAGAACATTTGACACAAACAAATTCAAAATTATTAATATTGGAAGCTAAATTCTGCAGGCATGGATTTAAAAGTTTATTGACAGCAATAAGAACTCCTCCTCCTTGGCACTTCCCAGTTGCGACTCGGTCCCTGTCACAGCAAAATACAGCAAATCGGCTGTCGAATAACTCAGGGTCAAAGACGTTGTCAGCCAACCACGTCTCAGACAGGATGAGCGCGTCATATGAGCAGGTCGTACCACTTAGAAAAAGTTCGTTTAATTTTGTGTTTAGCCCGCGAACGTTTTGGTAATATAACATAACTTTAGTTTTTAGTTTTTTGAGTTAACAATGCACGGAACGTTATTTATGTATTTTATTGTGAGATCAGACTCTCCAGCCGCTATACGATTATTAAGTTCTTCTCGAACTATTATGAGGTGCTCTCGTTGTTTCAGAGTTAAATCACTTCCAATATTAAAAGAATTAAATTTTTCATTATCTTTGATGCGTTTAGATCCCTTTAGTATTGATGTTACAGTTTTCGGATTATCCAAGAATACTTTAATTGGGCGAGCTTTATTGGGCACTTTTCTTCCTAACCGCACTAAGTTTAAGTTATTCACCGGAAAATTAGTGTTTAAAGCAAAAGTAACCAGTTCGCTCACAATTTTCTTATTGTCATTAGGCTCTTCAGGTACATTATAAATCATGAGATTGCTCGCACGTTTATTTCTATCATTTATCTCTGAAATAATGTTTTCAAATTTAACTGATTCGTCGTATTTAGACGGTTTATTTAAAATATCATTTTTAATAGTTGTGATTTCTTTTTGTAAGGTGAGTATAAGGTCTTTAAGTTCATTGAATTGCACATTGTCCTTTTCAAAAGAGCTATTGCAGGGATCGCAAAACCATTTCAGGTTATCTGAGGAACGGAGAATTCTGCAGTCGTTTTGCGCAAATTTAGCACACGATAGATGACACGTAGATTTACACACACTACAATTTATCGAGTTAGACGGATTAGTTGCCGCACTACACTTTTTACATTTAAGAGACATTTGTGTAACGGTAGGACTGTTTAAATAGTATACTTAAGCCGATTTAGACTTGCACAAATGTGTTTTAAGAATTAAAATTTTATTTAAATCGTTTATATGTTTTTATTTTAATTAGAGCAGAGTACACACAAAGTGAATTATCTATTATCACTCACAGTGAATTTACGCGCAGACTGATATGCATTAAATTATTTTAGATTAAGAAAAAACTCTTGTATTTATATAAAAGTAGCAGAGAATAAAAGAAACACGACTGATCGCACTGACACTTAATATGCTTTGTTATTATTCATTAATTATTATCATTTATCTAATATTCATATAGATATTAATTAATGTTTACTTTTTTTTTGGTTAATGAAAATTTGAGAAATAATCAGATTTTCTGATGTTTAAACTTTTAGAGGAATTTCATCTAAGTTTAAGATGTTAGTAACTCACAAATCGTTCATCTGTAAAAATCGTGTTATACACGATATGAAACAGAATTTCATGGTGAATTAAAATTTTCAAACCGCGTTATAGTATCTTTAACAGGATGAGTCGTGGATAAAAAATTATAAAAATGCAGAAAAACGTTGACAATTTAATTTGTATATCATCGATAATGGGGGAGTTTAGTCATGTTGAAATGTAATGATTTTTCTACATTACTGCAATATTATACGTACAATATTACTATTAATGCAATAAAAGTGATTCAATATAGCGTATTTTTTTCTACAAACGATATTAAATTTATCGTTAGTTAAACCAATACCATGACGTATGCGGCATCTTTGGTTCGCCGTGGTAGTCCGCTATGAGCGCTAGTTTAGAATGAAAACATGAACGTATGTCTTCTAAATTTGATATTGAAACGTCAAATTCAATGGGGTCTCGTGGCCGCGTGCCTGAGTGTCAGGCCGCGAATCTGGGGAACCGGGTTCGATCCCGACCGACGCCAAATATTTCGAAATTTAAATAGCACAAACTTGCCCCTTGTGATGCACTTTCCACGCCAGCAATAAGTGCCCGTGAGGTGACGTCTGGTAAACGCCCGCACGGTGCAAATATTTCATCATTACTGATATGTGTGTACAAAGCAGATTGGCATACCCAGCAATAAGCCGTAATGATATATTTATATTTATTTGAATTCAATGTCAAATCGCAAAAAGCAAATTATTTGATTTTAAATATGTAAACCTAAAATCTAGAAAACACGATAAACACAGAAATTAAATAGTCAAGAGTCAAATGTAAACATAAACAGGTGACCGTATTTTGCTTCTATCTCTTTCTACGCAGCACGTCTAGGGCACGTATGTCGAGACCTAATTTGCACATAGTTGATGTTATGTCACGCCATAATGGCGGAAAGAAAATATTACAAAAGTTTAACATTTTTTTCTCCAGTATTTTTTAAAATTATACAAAATATAAAAGTAAAAACGCTTTAGATTTAAAAATATTTTAACATATAAAAAAATCGAAAAATCTCCCATTCACTTTTTTCGATGCCACGGCGAATGTAAACTATTATAAATAGTAAAACCTATTGGACTAAGTATTAAATGCGTAATATTATTTATTTTTTGAATAATTTAAATATCTTTTATAATTGTTATGACCAAATGGCCAAAAACCTAAATATGTCATTTTTTCCAATTGGCGCTGGCGGGAATTTCCCACGGTGCGATTTCCGGAAAATTTTGATATGTTATGCACCGCATTTTTCTGGACAGGATTCCGTAAAAAAGCTTTTGTTGCAATTACTTCGAGGTAAACTCGAAAATTTCCTGGTCTATAAAACCTCTTTAAATTGAAAAAAAAGGTAAACATTAATTAATATCTATATGTATAGTAGTTAAATAATACTAATTAATGAATATTAATAAATAATTTATAAAAAAAATGTATAACAAAATATGATTCTAATAAAGCATAAAATAAATTTTCAAAAATATGCTCTGTTTGAAGCGCTGTAGCTCGCTATCTATTGCTTATAGAAATATTTGTTTTAGATAAAAGTTGTAGGGAATTTTATTTGCAA
>OY720453.1:42092893-42175393 GCA_963082715.1 Harpalus rubripes
TGATGACTTCAGTTCCGGCATGTCGTCCCAGGGTTGACTCATCAAAGATTACGTTATCGGAGCTAATAACATCTCGAACCTCGTTGACTTAGATCCTGTAACATGGTGAGTCTAAGTCGTAGCCGACGAAAATACCTTTCCTGCATTTCTTCCCCGTCTTGGTTTGCTTGTGATCAGGAATGAGTACGTAACAACTACATCCGAATGATTTTAATCTGTCCATGTCTACTTGACGCCCGAACCATTGGTTGACAGGACTTTTACATTTCACGGAAATGGTTCCTGTTTGGTTTAAGGTAAAGACAGCATAGTTTACTGCTTCAGCCCAAAGATTTACATTTATTGCTCGAGCATGGATGACAACTCTGGCTGACTTATCTACAGTCCGCATCTCCCTCTCGTTTCTACCATTTTGCTGTGGAGTGTATGCATTCGTCTTGACGTGGAAGATTCCAAGATGATCCAACAACTTCCTTGCATTTGCATTCTTTATCTCTGTCCCATTGTCCGACTTCAAACATTTGATTTTTCTGCTAAATTGATTTTCGACCATCCTTGTACATGCATCTAATTTGAAGACAGCTTGGTCTTTCGATTTCAGAAAGAATACTGTGCGAAAATGAGAACAATAGGAAATATTTGGCTCCTCTAAGAGACTTTATATTCATCTCACACAGGTCGACATGAATGAGATCCAAGACTTCTTCTGCAACTTTGGAATTTCTCGGATGAGAAATGCGGTGTTGTTTCCCATAGGCACAACCTTCACATACATAACTACATCCTGAATAGCTTCCCATCACGTTTGGCTACAGCTACGACTTTCTCTTCATCTGGTGTATGAGTTGCATTTGCATTTTGAGAATGTCCCTTGTCAAGCATCTGAATCACTGAAAAGAGGTTGAATGTTAATTCTGGGACAAGTAGAACATTCTGAAGAAGGATTGGGTACGAATTTTTTCCGTCGAAGGCTTCCATCTCTACGTTGCCTACTCCGGTTCCTTTTAGTTTCGTTGCGTCGGCAATACTGATTGTCGTGCATTCTTCAAACTTGGTAATGTTGGTCATCCACTATTCATGTGACTTCATATGTTGGGTCGCTCCGCAATCCTAGTACCAAGAGACGATACTACCTTCCCTTGAGTTTATGTGATTTAATTTTTTCGGTAGATAAGCTTGCTGTAATAAACGCTACTCGTTTTGGTTTAGTTGCATTGCTCCTATTCGAGTTGTCACCTCCTTCCGATATTGTTTCAGGTCCATTCACGAGCAAAGTGACCTTTCTTATTACAGATATTACAACCGTACTTATTTTTGCAATATTCCAGATATTTGGGACGCGGCCTGTTCGTGCAGTTTCTCTTCATATGCCCTCATACCGCACTTGAAGCATTCCAATGACGAGTTCTTCTGTACAGTTGGCTTGTTTGTTTTTCCATCTTGTTTGGTGATAAGTGCGTTTTGAGGCTTGTAGTCACTGTGATGCCTGTCCTCTTCTAGTCTTGTACGTTCGATGAGTGTGTTGACATTCTTGTTCTTCTCGCTGACATTGTCCCAGGCGGGTCTCAGATGGTGTATCTTCTGTGGTAAAATTCCCAATATCCTGGACAGGATCCATCCTTCCTTGATTGTCTCTCTTGCGGCTGACAAATCCTCTGAAAGTTGCTGAATGGCTAAGCAGTTCTCAAACGCTAACTAACTGACATTGTAGACACCTAAAAAATTACCCTGCAAACCTTCGACTGATAAATCAGATTTCTTACCATATAAAACAGCTAATTTCGTTAGCATTTGACATGATGTACAATTTGCAATTTTGTTCGCAATGTTGCCATTTACATTGAGTTCTATAAAAGTTTGGGCTTCAATGTCTTTCTGCAGCCAATTCGTTTTTGCTGTCTCATCGGTCAGTAATTTATCAACTCCTGTTGCAATTAAATATAAATTATTTGACTTTAACGTTAGATCTAATTTAAAACGCCATGACGTATAATTTACAAACTTTTGCAAATTTTCTGACAGGACTTCCATATGCGATTTAATTAAATCCATTTCAGACCGGTTTAAATTAAAGAATAAATTTTATGAACAGAAAAAACAAATTTCGCAACTTAAAATTAAGCTACTACTTGATGTTGACTGGCTCGACGTTCTCATACGACTCAATGTTGACGGAATTGACGTCGACTGACTGACTGGCTGATTCGACGTCTGGCTGGTTGACTGGACTTTGACTGACTGGCTGACTGGACGTTAACTGATTCGACGCTGACTGACTGGTATCGATGACTAGCTTGACTGGTTTGGTTTTCATTCAGCTCGACAATTGAACGGTTGCGATCGTGGGCCCATAACCTGTAGAGGATTCTGGATTCCGTGGTGATGTCGAGCAAAACAAAACTCGCCGTTTGGTGACGAAAATTTTTTTTACAAAAAAGGCACCTACAAAGCGTTTACATGTTTATATTTACCAATAGATATTTCGTAGAAACAATACTTAACTCTAACCTATTATGCTACACGTGTATGTTTCATTTTATTTTGCATACTTTTCTTGGCTAAAAATACTATGTTCAGTCTAATTTTACGTTGATAACATATAATGAATTTTCAGCTCATTTGCGCGTCGGTTCAGTTACAAGACAAAAATGGCTGTGTAATATGGAAATGCCGTGACTAGTGAACTCTATACTATTTTAGGAAAATCAAATTTAAGGTTATCAGACGGACCCGCAGTTATTTTTTTAAATGTTCATTTACCAAGGCCGAAACATTGGCGTATTATTGCAAAAGTCTTAAGAAGCTCGGGCTTATGGCGCAAAATTTTGCAGGGGGTACCTTATAACCAGTATGGCCATGGTACAAGATCACCGCCATTGTCAGTAATTCATTTCCCTATTTATTTGTAATAAATGTGATATATTAAAAAAGAATATTAAATTATCACACTGTGAATTTATAAACGTAATAAAAAATAATTAATTAAAGAGATTTACTACACAAGTAAATAAAATAAAAATATTACTTACACTTTAAATACATATTAATATGATAATTAAATGCCACGAAAATACATAATAATTTGCACAGGAACAACACATAACAGGTGGGCCGGTAATGGCGGACGAAACGTGAGCCACGCCATGGCCATATCCTGGTTATAAAGGTACCCTACCGTACTCTAGGTGTCAGGGTGCAAAATTATAAATGATCACGAGGAGCTAAAAAGAAAATAGCGCAGCAAACAGCGCATGGGCTTGTGACGCAAACGAGGTTTATTCGTCACTGATCGACATTAGCTTTGTTCCTACAGCTAGTCCGGACTGTCATATATGCGTCAGAAGCATGCGCCTTTAAAAATATCGTTCCAACTGACTGTTGTACAGTTCATCGGTCTGTTGGTGTGATTGTTCCTATAGACTTCGGACACGTACATGAACGTATCCGCGAACTATCAGATCAATCCACTGATTTGCGCACCACAATTTTCGCGAGTTGCGAGGAAAACATCTAAGCATAATGAGTGATTTGGATTTTGAATCTGATCCAGAATCATTGTTATCTGATTAATCTAATGAAGAAATGGATTTTATATTTGACCAACCTCAATATCTCTAATAAAAAATCTGATGTGGCCAGCACATTACCTTCCGTCAGTTCTATGTATTTTGTACAAATTTCATACGGAAAGTTCCTTGCTATATTAAATATTCTATTTCTTGTACATTACCTTCCGGTAGTTGCATATATTTTATGCAAATTTCATACAGAAAATTATTATTTTGTGACGTTTTCTATATACACTGTAATGTATCTGCAGAAATAAAAGATTTATTATTATTATTATTATTATTTCTTGTACATTACCTTAAAGCAGTTGTATGTATTTTATACAAATTCCATACAGAAAGCAAAAGATCCTATATCCAGTAAAATTATAAGACAAACACACTATGTCAATTTCACTTGACACTGACATCTGTCAATCAGAATTTTCTTAATATAGTAGCTGTTTCCATAGCTATGGCTACTTTATGAAATTTAATTTCTTTATAATTTTTTAACTCTATATCCACTTAATATGAAGTATAAAATGCAGTCAAATCGTATAGAGAATAAAATATTCTTTAATATTTATAATAACATCAAATGTGAAAAAATTATATTTAACATAGTTTTTCCAAGAAAAACTGTTAAAATCTTCAAATGATGGTACTTCCGGTTGAGCAATTGTAATCAAAATCTAATCAGCTCTTCATATGGATGTAAGGAAGAAGTATACGAAAAAATTATAATTTTTGTAACTGTAGTATTAGAGTTATCGCAGACGAAAATTTTGTTACACACGCACACACACACACACACACACACACACACACACACACACACACACACACACACACACACATCATCGTGAAAATAGTAAATTCGTATTCTAGGGACCCTAAAACGTGCTTATTGATTAAAAACTCATCGAATTTTTTGACCAAAGACAATACCTTCCTTACCTAAAGGTGACGGAAGGTAAAAACAGTAATTATTTTAGTATGTAATACATATGATAAATAATTTCTATTATAAATAATTAATATTTGTTTTTAGATAATTTACTGACTGATATTTTTTCTGTAGAAAAGACAAAAAATAATTATGTTGGAAAGACGTAACACCAACTTGTTGAATGATAAAGTGTAATGTAATGGATTTCTGAGATTAGCGTTTTGACAGTTGAGCGTGCTGTGTGAGTTGTTAAAATAGTTTAAATTAGTGGCAAATACGTGTTCCTAAATAAATCTGGGGCAACGAGTTAAAAATAGAGAAGGTACGGTACCATCCTTTATATCACTCCTTTCCTTACTCTACTTAAGTAAAATTACTTAATATAAGTAAAATATAACCTCTCTAAAACTCAAACACTATAAAATAACAAACCTAACGACATCTACAGCCTAATAGTCGAAATGATAAATAAAATAAAAATCCTAAAAACAAATATCTACTCTTAAACAAATTGCAACTAGCTGACGGCCTCTGCACACCAGGAGTCGTCCAAGCAAACATACAAAATACACATATTATTTTTTAAAAAAATAATATGTGTATTTTTATAAAATTAACGTGCATTTAGTCAAAGTATGAGATGTTAGTAAATTTCCATTCAAGTTAAAACTATTTGTAAGTACTTTTCTAAATTGTGAATATAATAACCTCTTCTGTTGAATAACAAATTGTACGTTGTAGTTTCCCTGATGAAGTGGTAAAATAACCACGAAATATTGGAATTTAAATAAAATTAACATCAATGAGAGTTTTGTCTTTTGTGTAAAACCTCCGCCCTACAACCACCGAGAAATCCATTACATTACACTTTATCAGTAAATAATTATGATGATATGATAAGTCCGTCGTCTATTCCAACCATACAAAGTTTCTTACATATGTCTGAATGAGTACATGAACAAGACATGCGCACAAAAGAGTTCATGAATGCATTCATGAACGCATCCAAAAAGTCTTGTAGGAACAAACCTAATCTTAAAAATATTTTCATTTAATAAATGAACACAGAGCACTTTCCATATTTAAGTTTTCTGCATTTTTATAAGGATATTACGATATATTCTAAAACTTTTCAAATTTGGTGTTTAAGACCTTGAAGGGGAACAACCAACGATAAAATATAACTAGACAAAACATTCCCTATCCCTCCTCGCTATATGTTTTCATTTCAGCTGGCCACACAGAGATACTAGAGATAGAGGTCTTCTCTGGTTCGAGAATTTCTGACTAGAGGCCACGTAGAGTATCAGTGTATAGTCTAGTGTTTAATTTGAATGCTACTCACTAGAGGCCACGTAGAAGTATGTGTATTTTACTTTGTTTTGTAGTTGTAGTGATTTTTTGAGTGACCCGTTGGTTTTTCTTTAATATTAAACCTTATTGTAACGTTTTTATTTATTTGGGTGAAGTGTAAATATTAGACAATTATTATTAATTAAAATACAAGTTTATTATAACGATAAATAGATATTAAATATAATTAAAAGATGATAAATATAACGAACACTACGGTTAAACAAATATTATAAGACTAAGAATATTATAAGACACTTAAACACAAAGATTATTTATTTAAACAATATATAGCTCACTTATTTATTTATACAACTATATTTATATATGTTTACCACTTGTCAACTATCTGTTTATATTACCAACTGTTTAACACGCAACGCTTATTTATATCAGACTGTCCAATGCCTTCGCTAACAGTGCTTATATACCCCGGCATTTGTATTCCAGAACATACTAGAGCACTATTCTAGATAAAAACTCAAACACAATAGGTTATATCAACCGCGTAATTAAGCAGGTTCGGACACGTCTGTTGCGTCACCGCTAAAAATAGACACTCGGTCGTCCCTGCGACAGCGACGGGGACAGCGGCGGTGACAGTGTCAGCGACGGCGGGCACTGCACATTACACTGCCCCCTCCTTAAGACTGTTTCGTCCCGGAACAGTTCGTGATGACGAAATCTGCATGCAATACCTTTGGTGCATTTCGAAGTTTTAAAGAAATGACAGTCGATGGTCCGCTCGACTTCTTCTTTATGTCCGTTATGGTTAAAGCTGCAAACGACAATTTCAACGCCGGTAAAACGGAAGAGGATTTCTATCATGTTCCTAACAAACCTCCAATCTAAACCATCTAGACCACAGCCTAACTTCGGTACGGCTACCTTCAAAATGTCATTTTCAAGCAGATGATCCCTCAACTCGCACAGCGAGTTCCACAGGTTACGATATGACGGCTTCTGATACGAGCGTGGTTTTGTAACCAGGTAATAGATTTACCGCTGATGGTCTGCATTGATATCCCTCAGGTGCAGCGTTTTCCCAACAGTTTAACGATGGTTGGCCAGTTCTTGTATTCACCCAAATTTCGCCTTAAAGGCGGAAGCTATGTCGCGGGACATCTTTAAGTCTTCTGATACGCGGTGACCGAGGGAATAATCTGAAGACACGGTGAATAGAACTCGGTGTTCTTCTTTCGTTACGCCGAACCGCGCTTTGCGGCCAAAGGAATAGTTCTCCATGAAGTCTTCTAAAGTTGGTTCTTGTGTTATGATCCGACGAACCGTTGCTCCATTATGGTCTTCGTGGTTGTCTCCGGTGAAAGCGGCTAGCCGATTAAAGTGTACTACTCTCGGCTTTCCGCTAGGTTGTTTCTTAATTCTGTATACCACGTCGTTTATCGTTTTGACTACCTCATAGGGGCCTTCCCAATTGTTTTGCAGCTTTGGTGATAAACCAAGACGTCTTTGTGGGTTGTAAAGCCACACTATATCTCCAGGTTGGTATCCACCCTTTTCGGCCTTGATATCATACCGATCCTTCATTCGGTCGCTGGCAGCTTGAATGTTAGTACGGCCTTGTTCATGAATGTCATCCATTCTTCTCCGTAAGTCCGTAACGTAATCTTCCCCGGCCAGATCTTCCCCAGGTTTACTGCCGAACATCAAGTCGCATGGTAAGCGTAACTCACGCCCGAATAAGATGTTCTCCCTGTTGTTTCATGCACGGATGAACGATAAGCCGACAGGAACAGATTGCTGGCATTTGTGTCTTGAATGAATTCTCCTTCAGGTAAAGGATAACTCAAGATAGATGCGCTTGTCAAAGCATGTTTCAGTTCTTTGAATGCAACTTTACAGTCCATTTCCCAGATAAATCTTCGACCTTCTTCAGTAAGCCTTGTCAGTGGCTTGGCTGTGTTGGCAAATTCAGGTACATATCGTCGATAATACATGCGCAAATCCATAAAACTTCTAAGTTCGTGTTTGTCTCTAGGTGCTGGCCAATCTCTCACAGCCTTTATCTTTTCCGGGTCAACTGCAATACCCTTCCCCGAAACCACGTGTCCAAGGTAATGAGTTTCCCTTTGAAACTGGTGACACTTCTTAGGGCTGAGCTTCAGGTTAGCCTTCCGCAGTTTCTGGAAAACCTCTTCCAAATTCTTCATGTGGTCCTCGAATGTTTTACTTACCACAATAATGTCTAGTGTACGAGTATGGTCTATTCGAGATAGCGGGTAGCTATCCTTCTTGGTCATGTTGTTAAGTTGATGGTAATCGACACAAAATCGTGTAATATTATCCTTCTTCTTCACCAAAACCACTGGTGAAGCCCATGGACTGCTTGAAGGTTCGATCACACCTTCCTTCATCATGTTCTCAATAATTCTTGCCGCTTCCTCACGCTTCGCCAATGGTAGTCTTCTTGCTGGTTGGCGGATGAATCTTGCGTCGCTATTGTCTATTTTATGGTGAACTTCATTAGTTCTCCCGTTGGATTTCTTGTCAAATTGGAACACATCTTGAAATCTTCCAATTAATTTCTTCGCCTTGGTTCTCTGGTTGTCGGTCAGTTATTGGAACGATGTTGATAATTAGTTGACTAACGTGTCTGGAACTTTCTGAGATATGTTTCCCTTGGCCTTCACAGTTTGAATAATCGAGGATACTGCCAAGCATTCTCCTACAATTGTTCCTTTCTTAAGGACATCTGAATAACAATTTACGTTCATTATTTAAACTGGCATAACCTGGCTAGCTTTGATCAGTGATTTTCCTACAACAACTCCAGTACCAGTCTTCATATCATCATTTTTGGGCTCAAGCATAACAATATTACCCTCACAGAAACTACCATCTAATTGTGCTTGCACGATAGATTCACTTAATTCTGGAAAGGTAATATCTCCGGCCATTAGCACACGCACAGCCATGTCTTCTCGTGAGTTTAAAACAAGTTCTTCTTCATTTACCATCATTACTCCATTCTTCAGGTCAAGTTTAATATCGTGATTTTTCATTACGTCCATATCGAGTATTAATTCATCTTCAACGTCAGTTACCAGCGCACGATGTTTAGATGAGGTGTTTCCAATAGTGATGGTCATACCTATTTCTCCTAATGCGGTAGCTTTTCTCCCGTCGCTGTGCGTAATCACCACTGGGTTGGTTGAAGATGCGTCTTGCCTGTGTTTTTACTAAGTCGGGTCTAATTATGGTCTTCGTCGCACCCGTATCCAGTAACATTTTTAGTGGCCTTTTATCAACAGAGCTGGCTTGATGATGATTAGTTTTCCGACTCCTTTTCTTCCTTCGTCGATTCCGTCTTCTTTTGCTTTTTTCCAACAGCGGAGTTTCTTTCTTTCAGCAAACATTTCATTTTCAATTCTTCGCAACCTCTCAACTAGATCTTCCGTGTTTTCCTTTTTCTCGGCATCAATATTTCACACTCGCGATTGGTTACTTGAAGCTTTTTTGGCAGCTTCATGGTTTAATGCATGTGAAAATGCGTCAACTACAGTTTTTGGGTGAGCCATTAGCAGTGCTTGCTGAATTTCGGTAGATGAATGTTTAAATGGCCAGGCACTCCAAAACGCTGTCAGAAGCTGTAGGATATGTGAGACGAACTAAACGAGCTATATCGGCTTCAAATTCTAGAAGGCTTTCTGTTGAACTCTAATAACGGTTCCTCAGTTGCGTCTGGTACACCGGCTCCAGATGCGCGTTGCCATATCGCATGTCCAACCGCTTGACTAGTTGGTCGTAGTCCTCTTGTACTTCTTCCTTCAGCGTCTGTAGGATGTCGATGGCTTCCCCACGCAACGAGACAGTCAGTGCTGTAGCCTTCTCTTTGAGCGTCCAGTTATGTGCTTTTGCAGCCTTATCTTCTCGTGGGTTTAAAACAAGTTCTTCTTCATTGACCATCATTACTTCATTCTTCAGGTCAAGTTTGAAACCGTGCTTTTTCATTACGTCCGTACCGAGTATTAATTCGTCCAGTTATGTGCTTTTGCGGCCGCTTCAAATTGTTTTAAATAGTTTGGCCATGAAGATTTTCCATCAATTTCCGGTGTTATGATGTGCACTGTTGTAGTAGTCTCAAGGTTAATTACTTTTCTTTATTCTTGTAGACCTGCCTTTGCTACATCGAAATTTGACATTGACGATAATGTCATTTTAGTGAATTTTTCTTGTAATTCTTTGATCTTCTTGTCATAGTCATCTTTTAAATTCTTCAGTTTTCCTAGAATTCATCTCCAATTTTTGTTTAAACTGTTTGAATTTTCTTCTAACTTTTGTTCTATATTTCTAGAATTTTCTTCTAATTTTTGTTCTAAACTTCTAAAATGTTCTATTAATTCTTTTAATGTTCTGGAAATTTCTTCTGATTTTCTAGAACTCTCTAATTTTTGTACTAATGTTTCTGTCAATTCCTGTTTTAATTTTTTTAAAGCCTGGAATTTTCGTCTGCTTTTTTAGAATTTTCTTGCCTTAATTTATGAATATCGGGTGGGTCGAATTCATCAGGATTTTCACCAGCATCGATTAAGGCTTGCCGCAGTCTTTCTTGAAGCACTGACTTCTTTCCTGTTGTTTCCAAATCCCGGTCTTCCAGCTCTCTCTTGAACTTACTTTTAATTCACTTAATTTTAATTGTTAATCGCTATTTTATTTATTTTTTATTTACACATAACAGTTTATTAACCCGAACACCTGACACCAATTGTAACGTTTTTTTTTATTTATATGGGTGAAGTGTAAAAATCGAAGAGTTATTAATAATTAAAATAAAGTTTATTAGATGATTAAGAAATATTAAAAACATAATTATTGTTAAACAAATATTAAATACTAATTTAAAGACTAAGCAAATTACAAAACACTTAAACACTATGATTATTTATATAAACAATATTTATCTCATTTATTTATATAACTGTATTTATTTATATTCACTATTCGTCGACTGCTTGTTTACGTCACCAACGATTCACTTTGCTTTATTATTTAAGTAACCTAGTACGTTAATTCTGTCTAGTTGGCACGATTTAAATAACTTAGAACTGTTCCCGAACTGATCTATCTCCCCCAGCTATTTTGCTGGGTTGGTGAGTTGAACCTGTTTGCATCTTTGTTTAAATATTGTTATCCCTTTCTAAAACTGTCAGTTTTTGTTTATATTTGTGGTGATATAGGTTATACACCGATTACTTGGTTATTTATTTACATCACAAACGAAGATGTTTCAAAATTTCATATTCTTCCTCGCTACTGCTGCTTATAGGCACTAGCAGTTCTTCAATTAATAAATTCTGTAATAATAAATTTATATAAGTACTAACAAGAATTTTAATATAAAAATTCGATACCGGAAAGACTCAATTTTAACTCTGCACAGAGTCTTAGAAGTACACTATTCGTTCGTATTTATTTCAATTCACCGCTTTACATTTTCACCAACAGTAAACTAATCCACTGATTATTTGGTACCCACACGGGTAGGTTTAAGATCAGTTTAGGATTGTATCCAAAGACCCCAAATAAATACAGCCTATATCTTATTATATGTCTTTTGTGTGAACGCAACATACAGCAAGTGAAAGATTGTCGCCCGAAATCGCCTTTTGTCTTGTTTGTAAGCATTTGATATTAAAATGACAGAAATAGAGGAAATTAGTTTATTTAATTCAGAAACAGAAACGTTATATCATGTTTCATTATCTTCAGAAATACATCCATATTTAAAGACTTAAATGTAAAATGCTTACAACAAAATAATCATTTTTGCACGATCGGTTTTTTTTAATGTTTACCGATAGTGTTGCCAAGACAGTAAGTTTTATTTACAAATTACTGAACGGTAAGTGATGTGAATCACATCGGTAAGTGTTGTGAATCACTTACCGTTCAAGATGCGAGACGGTAAGTGAATAAAAACAAAGATAAATGCTTTCTTTAAATATAACAACAATTTTTTTTTAATAATAAATATAAACTAAAAAATTTAATATGTCAAAATAATTTTCATATCTCTTTTAAAAAAATTGTGTTATAAGCATCACGAACGTTAAGGAATTACCGATCTCAGAAAAATTGGGGGTTGAGCGGTAAACTCCCCTTGCCGTTCTTAATACTTAATATACTATTATTTGCTATTGCTCATTTTGTCAGATGTCAGTAAACGTCAAAACCCTCAAAAATTAAGCGGTAGTGGCAAAGTGGAAATTTGCGGTTTGAAAACTTCTACCGCTGCCTTTGCCACTGTGCTACTACTAATTTTCTTAATTTTTGAATGTGAACGAATACGGTTGCTATAACGCATTCAGTGTTTACCTCTGCCACTAATGGGGTATTCCGACATTTTTTAGAAATATTTTTTTTTATTAGTACATACCAGTAGGACTCTGAATATCTAATTTTGAGTAAGAAAATGGAAACATCACGTGAGATATGAATTTTTAAAAATTTCATCGCAATTCAAATTTTCTTATCATTGGCGCGCTTATGACGTCAAGTCGATAGTGACATATGCAACAAACTTCAGCGTCTAAATCCACATGTTCATGACAACCATTTGCTTTATTTACACATGGTTTCAGTAGCAGCGTGTATTACAGTGTTTGTCCTGTGTTTGTTTGTGGTAAAAATACGAGTAATATTTCATAATTATGGAACCTGATTATACAAAGACTGATTCTGGTAATTTACCTGGTGTGGATTCTGCCATGGTAAATGATTATTTTCTCCATAACTCACAATACGTGAGTGCAGAAATATGTAATGTTAAAAGCCGAAGGTATGTTTTGTTCGAGAGATGCTGCAAATAAAGTGGACGAAATGTCAAACAAGAAATATACGCGCGTATTAACTACTGGCACCATCTATGATTCTAAACGTAAATATCTACTGTGAAATGAGCAACAAATTATCAATTTCACGTCACAAATTTCAAGGACGTTTCTAGAACTGTAAAAATTCCAATTTTCTAACATTAAATTATGAATTAAAAGTTTTTATTAAACATGTTTTATTATATTTTCCTACTTTATGAAGATGTAAACTATAGAAAAAAGTTATTATTTTGCATTATTTCCATATCACCGAAATACCCCATTCTACAGCTACTATAGTTTTGTTGTGAACAATACCTACTTAAGATGAAAATTTATGTTTCAGACAATTAAGTATCAAGTTTGAAAGATTTCTTCACCCATTCAGCAATTAATGTCAGAACACATTAATGGACACTCAACAACAGATGGTTGGCGTTGATGCGAAGGACGAGGATACAACAACAACACATTATCAAAAGTTTGAGGAAATTTATATTAAAGAAGAACCACGGGAAGAAACTTCCCAAGAATATGGATTGCATGAAAATGATTTGCGAAGTGAAAAAATAGAAGAATACATATCTAACAATGATAAACAGAGTGACAACTCACTTACTGTAAATAATAATATTCAAAAAACTGAAAACACTAATACAAAAAGTTTTTGTTGTACAACATGCAATAGGAGTTTTACCCGAAATGCAAACTTAGTTATGCATATGAAAATACACAGTAGGAGTAGAAAATTAAATTGTTACATCTGCAATAAACCATTTAAAAAAAAGGGAGCCTTAAACGAACATTTGAAATCTCATGAAGGCATTAAGGAATTTGAGTGTTTTATTTGCAAAAAGTTATTTTCCAGAAGCAATAATCTAAAAAGTCATATGACAAGCCATACTGGAATAAAGAATTTCTCCTGTCCTACATGTCATAAATTATTTACTCAAAATTCTAATTTAAAAGCGCACATGAAAATAGTTCACAAGGGAATAAAAGAGTATAAATGTAAAATATGTAATAAAAAATTTACACGAAATGGTATTTTATCAATACATATGAAAATTCATAGTGGAATTAAACAACATCAATGTACTGTGTGCGAAAAATCGTTTTCACAAAATTCTAACCTCGAAAGACATTTGAAAATACACAAAGGAATAAAAGACCATCAATGTTCGTTATGTGAAAAACAATTTAGATTAAGTTCCCATCTCAAAAGACATATGAACATTCACAGCCGTGTAAAAAAATCAACTTAATGTGTCTAGTGAAATAATTATTTATTCTAAATAGGCTAGTCCACCATTTTTCACAATTTCATGAGATAGTATAAGTAAAACTAAGCCTGTTCTTGAAAATCCGGTGAAAAATTCCTATTTATAAACGACTTTGAAAAATAAATACGACGTCGCAAATATGAATTTCCATCCCAAACTATTTTCTTTGTGGACGTAAATGTTGAAGTGTATGATATTTCTAAATTATATATAGGGTGAGTCTGGGAAGACGCCCCCCCCCCTTTAACTTTTTTATTATAAGACAGAAAAAAATGGATCATATAAAAGTTTTATTATTTTACATATACTATTTGATGGCAGATGTAGATATTTTTTATAAAGTCAGACTTACAAGATACGACTATCAACTTTTATTTTTCAAATGCAACCTGTAATTATTTTAATAAAATAAAAACCGCCATTTTTTTCTCTTTTCAACGATGTATTATTTTTTATTAATGTATTTAGCCGACCCAGGTGGAGTAGCGGTAGCGTTGTCGCTTCACGCTCCAAGGGTCCTGGGTTCGAATCCCGGATAAGGCATGGTTGTTGTGTGTGTCTTTCATCATCTCATCTTCATCACAGTACATAAAAAGTGTAATGATAAAAATAGTTATAGAAAAAACTGCCTCGTCCCCATATAATTTCACCGCTTATAATACAATGTATCAGAAAGCGTGTAAATAAATAATAATAAATAATTAATGTATTTGAAAAATTTCGAGAAAAATGAGATAATTTAGAAATATTAGAAATAATTTTTAAACAAATATTATAGGTGTTCTTAAACTCGGCTGCCGACGTCTAGGAAACCGCTCCCGGTAAATTCTTTTTGCTCTTCTTATGATTCCAGTCGATTCACCAATTATTAGAATCATATCAATTAATTCGTTCTTCGTAAACATTTCAAAATGTTTTTTTTTTGTTTACAAAATAAGTTAAATTAAGTAATAAACAAATGTATACTTTTTTGACATTAATTTAATTGTTTTACATTGTTACGTTTTGTTTATTTTCACATAGCCACCTATAATATTTGTTTAAAAATTATTTCTAATATAAATAAATAAATATATCATCACGGCTTATTACCCATTGCTGGGTGTGCCAATCTGCTTTGTACACACATATCGGTAATAATGATATATTTGCACCGTGCGGGCGCTTACCAGGCGTCACCATACGGGCACTCATTGCTGGCGTGGAGAGTGCACCACAGGGGTCAATTTTGTGCCATTTAAAATTGGAAATATTTGGCGTCGGTCGGGATCGAACCCGGTTCCCCAGATTCGCGACCTGACACTCAGGCACGCGGCCACGAGTCCCCATTTCTAATATCTCTAAATTATATCATTTTTCTCGAAATTTTTCAAATACATTAAAAAAATAATACATCGTTGAAAAGAGAAAAAAATGGCGGTTTCTATTTTATTAAAATAATTATAGGTTGCCATTTGAAAAATAAAAGTTGATAGTCGTATCTTGTAAACCTGACTTTATAAAAAAATATCTACATCTGCCATCAAATAGTATATGTAAAATAATAAAACCTTTATATGAGCCATTTTTTTCTATTAATTCGAATGAAAATTATAATTTTAATTGAAGTATTTGTAAGGGATCTTTTCAATTTCACAGTTATCTCTTTCTATACTTCATTTCACGTAAATGAATAACAGATGGCGCTTGAGAGCTGATCATTTTTAGATGTCTTTAAGATGGACCAATAACAACAATGTTTTTGAATAAAGAATTATTTAAAAATCACACTAGTTTGAGTGAAAAGAACAACACTTTTTTCAAGGTTTCAAGTCCGAAGCTGAACAAGGATAAGCCTGTTTTTATTAATGGCGACTACTTTGGCCCCGTCTCCGTAAGCCAAATGCTGGACGGTATATTCTTGATTACTGAAAGTAACACGTATTTATGAATATCTATATTACGCCACTTATTGCAAATTCAATGTCATTTATGACAACCAACATATATTGTTTTTACCTTCCGTCACCTTTAGGTAAGGAAGGTATTGTCTTTGGTCAAAAAATTCGGTGGTGAGTTTTTGGTGAATAAGCACGTTTTAGGGTCCCTACAATACGATTTTACTATTTTTACGATGATGTCTGTATGTGTGTGTGTGCGTGTGTGTGTATGTATGTGTGTCCGTGTGTGTGTGTATGTAACAAAATTTTCGTCTACGATAACTTCCATATTACAATTCCAAAAATTATAATTCTTTCGTATTTCTTTTCGTTACATCCATGTGAAGAGCTGATTAGATTTTGGTTAGAATTGGACAACCGGAAGTACCTTCATTTGAAGATTTTAACAGTTTTTCTTGAAAAAACTATGTTAAATATCATTTTTTCACGTTTAATGTTATTATAAATATTAAAGAATATTTTATTCTCTATACGATTTGACTACATTTTATACTTAATATTAAATGGAGATAGAGTTAAAAAATTATAAAGAAATTAAATTTCATAAAGTAGCCATAGCTATGGAAACAGCTACTATATTAAGAAAATTTTGATTGAAAGATGTCAGTGTCAAGTGAAATTGACATAGTGTGTTTGTCGTATAATTTTATTGGAAATATAGGATCTTTTGCTATAAATTTTCTGTATGGAATTTGCATAAAATACATGCAACTGCCGGAAGGTAAAGTACAAGAAATATAATCTTTAGCAAGGAACTTTCTGTATGAAATTTGTACAAAATACATAGAACTGACGGAAGGTAATGTGCTGGCCACATCAGATTTTTTTTTTATTGCACCGAAACCTAGGAATGCATCGCATTGTTGACCTTGTTATTGACGTGCGTCCAATTTAAAAGTTTATACGTACACATTCTTCATCTATCAACACAGATACTCCATATTGTTGCAACGTTTTTAACGAATTGTATGAGGCTGAGACTTCATCCTCCTCTGCACAAAATCTGATGTACGATTTACGTTATATTCATTGTACGCAAATGTACATAAATTTATTTATTTTTGCAACTTTTGCTCAGTTATATCGCTGACACGCTCACACCTTAATTTTAGACTAAATTTAACCAACAAAAATTCAGCACTTTACCTCCCTCCATTTATTTTTTTTATGTAACATGAGTTCGACAGATGAAAAACATGGTTTTCAATTAAGCGTTTCGCAGAAATTATTTGTTTTTACCTTCCGTCACCTTTAGGTAAGGAAGGTATTGTCTTTGGTCAAAAAATTCGGTGGTGAGTTTTTGATGAATAAGCACGTTTTAGGGTCCCTAGAACACGATTTTACTATTTTTACGATGATGTCTGTATGTATGTGTGTGTGTGTGTGTATGTGTGTCTGTGTGTGTGTGTGTAACAAAATTTTCGTCTGCGATAACTTCCATACTACAATTTAAAAAATTATAATTCTTTCGTATTCCTCTTCGTTACATCCATGTGAAGAGCTGATTAGATTTTGGTTAGAATTGGTCAACCGGAAGTATCCTCATTTGAAGATTTTAACAGTTTTTCTTGAAAAAACGATGTTAAATATCATTATGCGATTTGAATGCATTTTATATTTCATATTAAATGGATATAGAGTTAAAAAATTATAAAGACATTAAATATCATATATTAGCTAGCTATGCTATAACTCTGAAAACAGCTGATGTATTAAGAAAATTCTGATTGAAAGGTGTAAATGTCAAGTGCAGTTGACAGTATTATAATTTTGCTGGAAATATAGGATCTTTTGCTTTCTGTATGGAATTTGTATAAAATACATACAACTGCCTTAAGGTAATGTACAAGAAATAGAATCTTTTGCAAGGAACTTTCTGTATGACATTTATACAAAATACATAGAAATGACGGAAGGTAATGTGCTGGACACATCAGATTTTTTTGAAACAAGTTGATTTTTAGATTTTAACTTATTAAGGAACTGGTTCGTAATTGGTCGACTTTACAGTCCCATAACTTTTACAACTAGACAGATTGTGCAGAATAAATTTCAGATTATAACTTCATTCAGTTCTCTGTATCATAATATTAACAATGAGTTAACAGTTTGTATATTTGAAATAAATTGTGAAAAATTATCAGCCATCGGGATTCGAACCCAAGACACCTATCTTGCCGGGATAGTGCTCTATCAACTAAGCCATCGAGAGGAGAGCAGCCAATAGCTTAGTTGGTAGAGCACTATCCCGGCAAGATAGGTGTCTCGGGTTCGAATCCCGATAGTTGACAATTTTTCACAATTTATCTCTATCATACCATGATCTATGGCGCATTATTTACATAACAGCCTGTATAATCTAAATTCGTGAAGCCAAACTTTGTCAATACTAAATATTTATTCAGAGCGGTTAATTTTGGTTACATAGTAACAGCATTGTATTGAACATCCCGGTTACTTGCGGTTTCGTCGAATATGTATAATTGCGGTATGTAAGACGGTTACATACCTGGTTACTATAGCTATCCTTTTCTAGCTGTCATATCGCTGACATTTTGGCAGTTAGGCAATTTTCAGTAAAAGTAAAAATCGAATCTGTGACATTTTTTGTCTACATATTTTTTATTATATCAATACGCTTTATATTAAATATTTCACGCAATGAACAAGATAAATATTTGACAAATGTCAAATAATCAATATGATAGAAACGTCTGTATTAACAGGGCATATTTTATTCAGATCGGTTACCGATATTATTGCGCGGTTAATCATATGTACCCGGTTACCTGAATAAAAAACTCCTTAAATATAATATAATTTTGCCAGTTTTATTTCATAACTGACAGCTGTCATTTTAACGGTTTTGTGAACTGCCTCTATTAATTTATGATCATCTTTACATACATACAGTTTAATTTCTTAAAGATTTAAAAAAATTAACTTTAACTTTAGGTAATTTACAATTGAGGAGGGCTATACCTTTGATTATATAGTACCATGGTAGTATAGTAGTAGTAGTATATAATCAAAGGCTATACCAAAAGTAGTCATCCACTTTTTAAGAATAATGAAGTAAGTATCAAAGTGTTCGGTAGATGGAGCTCTATGGTTTAAAATAAATTTTAGTCTCCAAAACTGAGTAACTACCATGTAAATTGGCGACTAAAATTAACGTGAATCCCTCAAGCGGACGATATATGTAACTCTTGAAAATGGTATTCTGTTATTCAACTATACAGTAAATATATAGTGCATTGCATTCCTTGCCGGTTTCTTGTTTGTTTTAAAGTACATATAAATTACTTTGCAACATGAGCAAAGAACGAAAAAATATTAACATCAATTGCTGCGTTTATGGCTGTCATTCTCGGGGTAGGAAGAAATTATCTGTCCCAAAAATTGGCGAAGGAAGAGTGACATTCAAAATAAATTTAGTAAAATGGAGTCTATTGACAAAAGAGAGGGCTGGATTAGCAAAATACGAACTGGAAAACAAATGAAGAATCATAAGAGGATAACAAAAATGAAAAGCATTGTATTATTTCCTGACCAATTCATGAGTAAAATAATACATTTTTCACTTAATGTGTAGCATGTAATATATTTCTTACACTTATAATTAAAACAATTTGAAAGATATTTGACATTAGTTCCATTTTAATTTTCTTAACTAAGTAAAGTAAATACATAATTATTTAATATCCATAAATAATATACCTATGGTACTATTTTACTATCTTGTACAAAATATAAAGACAGCTGTAATGTGTTTGCACTGGCCACTATGGCCAGCTATACAAGAGCATTTTGTACATAATCAATTGTAAATTTAAAGTTCTTCTAATCTCATGGGGATGTTACGTTAAAGCACTTGTTTAAACAGCCCAAATTTTTTTTAGTCTGTAGCACTATCTTCATTTACGCCACATAAAAATAACAACCCACGATTCAACAATTCTCTTCCTTCTATAAAACTTCGAGAAAAATTTGTTGCCTCCAAATAAGTAAACATTTCCTTAGAAATAAGTCTAAGATAACTTTTTTCGAATGTCATTATAATTTAATTACTAATTGTAAGGTTTTATTGGATAAAAAGCTTCAAATGTTGTTTAAAGTTGTTTATTATTATAACAACCAAAAGACGACGTTTCGGCACATGGTTATGGCCATTTTCAAGTCACATAAGTGAAATTTACATTCAGTCAAATTTTATTGTATTTTAAGTTACATTATAAAACGACTTTAGTAAATAAATTTTAATTTACAACCCATAATTGAGTTTAATATTTTGACAACCGCCTGCAACTTTAAACAACATTTGAAGCTTATTATCCAATAAAACCTTCCAATTAGCAAAATTCACTGCTTCAGAAACTTTGCAAATAATTTAATTACGTACACAAAATTATTAGTAAAACTATTTATAAAAAGTTTAATGAATTTGTTAGTATACTTCAAAACGAATGTTGGTTATGCAATGTTTCTGTATGCGATCTTATAGCACAATACCATTTTCAGAGCACGTGTATGCTACAACACTAGCGCCGCCATCGGTAGTTTTAGTCGCCAATTGAGCTTGAAAAATGTATTTCATTCCAAAACACGTATCCATTGACTGTGGCACAAAAAATATCTTATCCGAAACAAACGAATGGAGTATATTGAATTATTCTTGACATTTTGTTTTATACGATGTATTGCTTCGACTTATTAGTATCGTAATAAATAATAATTTTAGAAATAAACGAGTTCCTGTAGCAATGTCGTAATTCCGAGTGCGTGTCGCGCAGTCGACAACCACGCCATCGAAAAACCGATCCATCGAAAGTCGCCACGTCGACACATACCTCCCACCACAGGCAGTAGCTACGAAAATCGTCACATCGAAAGTCGCCACGTCGACATCACCCCCCGGCACTAACCGTAGCTACGATAGCCGTCACATCGAAAGTCGCCACGTCCACATCGCCCCCCACCACTGACTGTAGCTACGATAGCCGTCACATCGAAAGTCGCCACGTCGACATCACCCCCCACCTAAACGCCACTGAGTCTTTCAAAGCGTTAATTCAGCTGACTCGCTATAACATAGTTTGTACTTCACATTATTTACGTTAGATGACACCGCCATGTACGAGTATGTCATGGTATTTATTCAAATGATTAAATGGAAGAAAATAACTATTTTTGTCAACAATTTAATGTTACAAAATATAAAACAGTTAAACACTATATATGAGAGACTGAACAAATATATGTGTGTATTATAAAATAGTGTAAGTATCTAATATTGTATGTGTACATGTTTCAAAATAGGTGAAATATTTACCATTTTATTTTATAATGCAGATTTATAAATTTATAGTAAATGTTAGAGATAAACAGAATCATGCTATTAGAATTGTTTTAAAATTTAAACACTGTCATTACTAAAACTAAATTGAAATACTTATAGAGATTAATTGTTCATTGTTCATACAAAATATTTTATTAGCTGTTAGGTATAGAAAATGTACCGATATAGTATGGCGTTTTCGTACATTGGTAAATAGAAGATAAAAATATGCATGGAGGTATAATTTGGAGGTTGATAGTCAAAATTTGAACCAAGAGAATTTTAATAAAAACGAACAAGTTCTAATTCACCAACGTTTGGATTTAATTTAAATCTATCAAGAGCTATCGTAGATTTTATACTTAAAACACAAAATAATTTTGAGTTTTACAAATAGTAAAATGAACAAAATGTTTACATCAGTGGCATGCGGTCAGGCGCATACCCATTCGTATTTAGAAATTAATTAAATTTTATAATGTTATTTTTTTACATAATACATCTAATACTTTAAATTATATGTAAGATAAATTCTATTACATTTAAATTTTATTTAGTTCTACTTGTATAATATGAATAACTGAATAACTCTGGAAAAAAGCTAGTGGGTAGCGCTAGCCTCTGCCGCATGACTTGTAGACGGATCGGGGCAGGGCGATGCTTGAGGAACTGCGAGAAATAAGGAGAGGGGAGTGCGCACTGTAGGTGAGCCTGGTAAACGCTAAATTCATCGCTTACCCGGGTATATATTGCTGTAGTAATTTTTGTATAAGCATCATCCACCATACAGAATTACAGAATAAGATATTTTTTTGTTATACTACAGGCACATGAACATAGGTATTATTATTTATTTTTCTTTTAATGATTATCTTCTACAATATTATATTATACCGGGTTCGATCCTGACCGACGGCAAATATTTCCAATTTTAAATGGCACAAAATTGACTCCCGTCGACGCCAGCAATGAGTGCCCGTGAGGTGACGCCTGGTAAGCGCCCACACGGTGCAAATATTTCATTATTACCGATATCTGTGTACAAGTATACAAAAGCAGATTGGCACACCCAGCAATGGGTAATAAGCCGTGATGATATATTTATTTATTTATATTAAAATATAGCGCATATTTTTAGGTAACTATGGATTACATTATAAAAAAATTCATAGAAAAGCCATTTTCGAGAAGAGCATTTAACGAGAAAAATGAAATTACAAAAAGTGGAAAACCTACTTCTAAATTAATTAATTTAAAAACGATTCATAAGGACAAAGGTAAAAGATTTACGCGACATTTTCATGTAACAGAATATGAAAAAGTTTCCTGGTTATGTGGATCAGCATCATTTGAAAAATTATTTTGATATAACTGTTTGGAACAAACAAGGATTTGAAAATTTAAATTGTTATTCAGTAGCAATTCATAAACATTCGCGGTTTCTGACACTTCCGAGTTCTACAGCTTTATTGGAACACTAATTTTCGACTTTGAAGCGCATAAAATCATACAAACGATCATCCCAGGGACAAGAAAGATTATCAAGCTTAAATAATTCAAGAATTTTGTAAAAAAGAAAGAAAAATGGAATTTATTTACAAATAGTTATATTAATTAATATTGATTTTTTTGTTATATTAAAGTATGCAATAAATATCGTAATTATAAATTATTTCCTATCCTTGGCGCATACCCGACCAAAATTTCACCGCACGCCACTGGTTTACATGCATGCTCCGAAAAATTGTATAAAAATACAATATAAAAGCAGTAATATTACAATTACATACAAAATAATTTACATACCGTTGGGTTATTGTTATAAAATGTTAATGGTATATAATTTCTGGCTAGGGTCTTAACATACGAAAACTTTTACATAGCCCTCTTCAAATCACGACTTACGCATGTTTCGACTCCGCAAATCTAGCCCATGAAGTACATAGCCTTCTTCAAATCACGACTTATGCATATCTCGACTCCGCAAATCTAGTCCATGAAGTTGGCGCGTACCGAAATGCTCAAATCTTGACTTATGCACCGTTCGACAAAGATGGCTGACAATCTGTAATGGTTCGTTCGTTTGGTCCTCAAGATTTCAATAGGGGATTCCGATTAAGTGAATTTTAAGCGCCCCGTCGCGGTATTTTTATGAACTATGTGGACATACAAGTAACTGTCATCGTGCTGTCAAGTTGATAGCCTTGTGAAATTTGTGTTTTGTATTAAAAATATGGGTATTAGGTACGCTTATGGCCTCAGTAAGAGTGATTACAAGAATAAATATAAAAAATATATGAGAGGAGTTAATTTTATGCCGTTTTCCAAGCCGATCTCATCTCCCATGGTTTATGCGTAACTGCATCAAACTAAATGGTTTCGTGGAAGTAGTGGTATATGTGTCCGTAGTTATATAGGTTACCCATTTACCACCATCAATTCAGGGTAATATATTATCACTGCGTGGTTTCTGAAAACCTTGAAACACTTTGAGTTAGTATCAATCAGTAAATACTCAGTAACTAACCGAAACTAAAATATTAAAATAAGATCGCTCTTTTTCCGCCTTTTTTCAGACCACGACACTAACCATCTTTTTTAGGTTATTCACAGAATGATTTTCAATATTTTTCTTTTTTAATTTCGCCCCTGGCACTAACTCTGCACTAAAAAAAATCATTTTCATCATTAACCGAATACATGTCAACAGAAAATGTCTATTTGTCCACATAGTTCAAGATTTCACCGCAAATGGCGTACTTTGTGACGTCACGATCGGAATCCCCTATTGGATCCTGTCTAGTCGACGACCACAGATATACTAGACAAAACATGCCCTACACATCACTATTGTTTATGTTCTCGGCTGGACGGAAAGAGATAACTGAAGATAGACATATATAAAGTCTTCTCTAAAGTTTGTCGAGAGATGTCTCTACGGTCCATATAATGTATATGTGACATTTTGCTCCTTTGTTTGGAAGTTGTGGTCGTTCGAGCCTCGATTTTGTAATTTTAAATTCTGTCTGATTCCAAATTCTGTTAGAATTTACCCCACTACAAATTCTACTGCTCCAGACCAGCAGAATTTGAAATCTATCCGGAGAAAGAAATGGGGAAATCTCAATTCTGTCATTTTAAATTCTACTGGTCTGGAGTAGTAGAATTCGTTGTAGGGAAAACCCAATTCCAACAGAATTTGAAATCAGACAGAATTTAACTTAAAGTTATAAAATCGAGGGTCGCTTGTTCAAAGTTTTCTGGTGTCATTGTTCTCTATAAATTTGCCTTTTTTAAGTTTTGAAATAAAATGTACATAAGTCTTAAAACTCTTATGAATTAAAAAACAATTAATACTGCCATGAGAAATTTACCTTCAGAAATTTCGGTCTGACTGTATTCATAACGATATCCTAGATCACTATCCATTAAATAATCATGGCAATCAATAGCCCAATTTAATTTTAGACATTTATTTGAAAATTCAGATCCATGAAACAAAAATAAATTTAGAAAAAACTACAAATAGAATAAGAAGCAAGTATATAAAAAAAACATTGTTTAAAAATCAATAGAATAAAATAAATAATTATATACAATTATTTTTACCTTTTCTTAATACTAATAACAATTTGTTTCATACATTTTACAATTGGTTTTCGTTAATAATAATTCAAATGTTTCAAATATAGTGCAGTTCATTTTAATAAAACAAGCAGTGACATCTAGCGAATACTCCGTGAGGGGACTTTACATATCTGTATCATTAGTTGTCTCTTTCTGTCCAGCCGAAAACAAAACAAATGCTATGAATTTATATCTAGTGTATTTGTGATCGTTGGTTTATATATTTATGATAGAAAAGGCACTTTTACATATTACTATATTCTGGTACACACAGTTTCAAATAAATATAAATTACTAGTAAATAAGAAACATATGATTTCAGAATACATATATCAGTCCTGGCAAAAAAGTTTAAATAAATTTATTATTACATACAAAAAGTAAATACATACAAACTGTATTACAAAATGTAACATAATTTCAGAATATAATTACAGACCAAGCAGTCTCAGTTGAGCCATTGCTAAAATAATGTAATTGTTTAGCATTTGAAAACATAGATTTGTTCGGAATAAGTATTTATTTTAATTTCTGCAGAAACAACCATTGTTTTTAACTTATAAATTGCATAATTGTTGCTTTTTTGCAGTTTGAAACAAATGAACATAGATATATGTTATACAAAGCTAAAAGATCTCTTTTCAATTGTGTAACTTTCTAAAACGGCGTTCGTATAAAAATTAAATCTAAGATATCAAACCTCGAAAACCAATAGTGGTAAAAAATTTGAACATCGCCAGTCGAAAGAACATAAAAAATGTCCTAAAGGTGTACAAACCAAAATCCAGTATTATTTCAGATTTGGAAATTATTTGCAAAAATAAATAACTGCAAAATTTACATTTTCGCCTATATCTAGTGATCTATGCATTTTTTCACAATTAACGAAATATCATTAAAATGGTCTCCAAATGGGGCAACTTTCGTCTAATCTAACCGACTTCGTATCTCTTATAGTTCTCGAGATCCCCATGTTGGAAGAATTATCCTGAACATCCTATGTAACTATTTACCTGGCACTGAATAAATACCAATTTGTTAAATTTTTACGTAACTATAAAATCTAAACTTTATTTCTTCAAGAATTTTACAAAATTATAACATTTGTGGTACGTAATAAGTACAAATTAAAAAAAAATACATATTATATTTACATGTACATTATTGAAGAAAGAGAATGGTATCATTTTACTGGTTTTGTAACACTTGTTACATTTAGTAGTGGTTCCAGATTGGGACATGGTAGAATTCGTAGATGAAGTCAATAATATAAATAAACGCGGAAAAATATAAAAAATCACGAAAAATGCCTGAATAAACTTAATTTTTATTTATTATGTGCCTTTCGTGTATTTTAATTAATCCAAAGAACGAATTATTTTCCTTTTCCGTCCAATTTTCGGATCTCCCTTTTTATTGCTGTCAGGGCCACTCCGTGTGGGTGTAAATAATAGTATTTTTTTCTTGCAAACTGCTCTTATTCGTAAAGAAAAACTTACTTTACAAACTAACACTGTAAGGTGAATCAGAGTGATTTAGCCTGATTTAGCGACCTCGCATATTTTTTTAAATTTTTTTTCTTAAAGAACAAGTATATCTAAGAGTACCTGTGAAAACCCGAGTTAAAAATTCCTTTTAATAAGCGAGATATATATTACTTTTTAAAATTTGATTTTGATGTGTCACGTGATAGTGACGTACTAGTTGTACAGTACCAGCAGTGTGCAATCAGTGGTTCATGGATTTTCGAGAAAATGTTCAGTAAGTATTGAAAAAGATGGGAAATAAAATGTACTTAATTGTAGTCGTACCTACCATTACTAAAAAATTTATAAGAAAAATCATTCTAAGTAATCGATTACATATTTTTGCTTATGCTGCAAAAACATTTTGACATTCTTAAATTATGTAAATGGCGATTGACAACATACTTTTATTGCCATTATTATACTTTGTATAAGAACTTTTAACACAAGAGGCGTGTTCGGAATTTCATAGCATGGTGGTAATGCTTTTGCTTCTTATGTCAAAGGTGGTGGGTTCGAATCTACCAAACTTCCTTAACTTTTTTTTATTTTTTCTTCATATTTATTTAACATAATCAGATAAAATTGGTTATATTAAATTTGATATTTACTTAAAATTACAACAAAATATACTCGTATATAAAAAAAATAAAAAATAAAGCGATTTGGTGGATTCGAACCCAGTACCCTTCACGTAACAGGCAAGAGCATTACCACTATCCCACAAAATACACTATACAGAATATCGTTTAGGAATGATAATAATTATTACATTAAATTTGCTATAAATTTCATTTACTTTTTAATTATTCTTTATTAATTTTGAACAATTAATTATTAATATGATGCAATAAGTATCCATGGACATGTATACAAAAATTTTCAGTAAATATTCAAAATATTCTAATTCCGCATGTTAAATTCATATATGTAACGGATTTCGAACGCCACCCGTATGTCGATTAGATACACAAATATGTATTTGTACGTAGTATTTAATATATTTTTAATATTACACACATTGTTAACATGTAGTTCATTATTTTGTTACCAGATGTCATATCGCTTAACAATACATGCTAAAACAGTTGTATACGAACACTCCCGAACGATCCGAAGTAGAGCCGAGTATGTACATACTTAAGATGCGGCCTGATATCACATTCGAACATGGAGTAGGGATTTCAACTCGTCTCCCATTGGTAGTACAACTAGTACATCAGCAAAATTTAGATGCTTCATATCTTTTGCGACAATCAATTTATAACAGGATTTTTTGCTTTTTCCCTCTGTTTTATCAATCAACTTTAATATTTTTAATAACTTTTTAATATTTGTAATCATGAGAGAATACCCTATTTCCCTAACGTAACCTGTTGTGAACAAGCCTCACCCAGTGCATTACCATGGCCTAGCAGATATATCAATGATAATTATTAAAGGTATTAAAGAATAAATGACAATAAAATATACATTAAAATAAAGTATTAATAAAGATAATACATATAAAAATTCTCAGACGCAGGTAAGTGATGAATTTATTTATTTTAATGATACTAACCCCAAATTTTTTTACAGGTTATGGTAGCAGATAATAAACAAAAATCACTCTGGTGCACGGTGTAGTATCTATAGGTGAGAGCACGGGATGCGTTGACATGGCTAAGTAACTGGGAAACAAAATGGTGCTAACGCGACCCGCTACCATTTGACAGAAAATGTTTTGCTACAAGATGCACAACAGGGTATGGATCAAATAAAGAGAAATATAGTCTTTTTAAGGTACCAAAATGTACAATTTTGCGGTAGCCAGCTACATTATAACCACAGAGACAGGTACTAAGATAAATTTCTGATTGAAAGGTGTCAATGTCAAGTGAATTTGACATATGTTGTTTTTTGTTTTATAATTATACTGGAAATATAGAAACCTTTCTGTATGGAATTTGTACAAAATACATACATAGAACTGAAAAAAGATAAAAGGTTATGATTGAAAATATAGAATATTATGCGTTATATATGAATAATTTAATATTTTAAATATTTTGTGTAAAAACCGGGTCGCAACAAAACCTGACATCTAGCGGCACACTGTATGAACTAGCCCAGTTAGTTAGCCATTCTTTGTAATGTATTGGAATACGTCGTGCACTCACCTATAGATACTACACCGTGCTCTGGTGGTTAAATACATTTGTTTATTATCTGCTACCATAACCTGTAAATTTTTTTGGGGTTAGTATCATCAAAATGATTAAATTCATCACTTACCTGCGTCTGAGAATTTTTATATTATGTATTATCTTTAGTAATACTTTATGTTTATGTATATTTTATTGTCATTTATTCGTTAATACCTTTAATAATTATCATTAATATAGCTGTTAGGCCATGGTAATGCACTGTGTGAGGCTTGTTCACAACAGGTTGCGTTAGAGAAGTGGCCGCTAGAATCACTCTGGTACAAATGTATTTATTTTATATTATTTATAGGAAAGATAGAGAAGAAGAAATGATAAAAATGCCGGAAATCGAGCCAGCAAGAGGAAGACTTGCAAAACATAACACATGTGGATTGTTTTTTAATCAAACAAAATACAATTACCTTTTTAAATAAAATAAATCAATGATATTTTTTTATTTGTAATTTTATTTACAACTTGCCTTAATATTGGTCAACCAGTAAATGTAATACATTTATAGCACAACATGAGTGGGGTTATTTACATATTTAATCGTATCTGCACTACAATACAATAAACATGAGTGAGGTAATTATTATCAAGTGATATTGCCTCTTAATATTACAATTTATGGACAAAAATTAACTTATAATTATATGTAACTATAATGAATTTTAAATCCAACAGTTTGGTCTCTTCCACCTTTCTCCCTGTCCTGCATTATAGCTGCACACACATTTCCACGCGATGGCATTTGTTTTATTGTTATCACGATAGAATTAGGTGTCCCATTGTCTTCATATCCGTATAAAATAATGTGTCTATAACTAAAAATAAATAAGTTAACAAGTAAGATAACCACAAATTTGTATTTCATTTTACCTTTATACACTGCTTCTCCTTCGGTTATAGGCCACACAACACCTTTTAAATAAATATGTACATCTGTAATTGTAATAAACATTCTGAATTTAATCAAAAATAACAGAATATTTCCTAAAACAAAGCATCAAACTACAACGACTACAATTCTAAAATTCAACGTTTTCCCTATAAGTCTGTCTTTAGTGCTGCCATCTCTTGGATGTGGCTCTCCCGAATACCATATCTTGCGTTGTCCAGGATGGTCTGTTAATTTTTGCATTTTTAAATATGCTCGTTATTAACTGAACTCCGGCATTGTCTAAATTGCACTCTAAATTTTTAAACAATTGAGACTGATAATTTAAATAAAGTTTTCATTTTTTGTTTTGATTTGTGTACTTTACTAGTAAGTTTGTAAATTTTGTTTTGTTGAATTTTGTTAATGTCATATAATTTTCTTTTTCTTGGAGTTAAATTTTGTTACTCTTGCTTCATTTATTAAATCTAAAGTTGTATTAGAATTTTTACATTTTTTTTCTCGGAGTATGTACATCAGAGGAAGTGTCTATTTTTCTTTTTAGTTTATATTCACTAGGATCATTAACAACTACTCTTTTGGATGCAGTTGTACTTGCAGGATGTACAATTACATTGCTGTGAATCAAAATTTTATCAGTTTGTTCAGTGACTGTTTTCGTATATATTCACTAGAAATAGTTACATCTACTGTTTTAGATGTAGTTGCATCTGCAGGACGTACAACTACATTGCTGTGAATTATAATTTTATTTTTTCCAACGGTATCGTTTACAACTGAAGCATGTGTGGCAGACGGCAAAGCAAATTTCAATAGCCTTTTTTTATCAGAATCGGTAAAGAATTTTCGTCAAAATGGTCTTCGCACAAATAACATTTTGCTGTTTTAAACTCCAAATTCATAATTTGAAACCACAGTTGTCTTCGACGTAATTCAGTAAGGAATCGGATTTTTTTATTTTTATACGAAGATTCAGAAATTGGAGAAAAAATCAATTCTGACAATTTGTAGCCAAACATTTGTATCGATACGTACCTACCGATGACGACATTGCAAAATACTTTTGTTATGTTCAAAATTTGTATTTACAAAATTTTCTAATAATATAGCTTATGCTGCAATTCTGTACACAACCATCGTAAACTCGTAATTACGTAAAGTCGTAGCTACCGATTGACTAGTAACGAATCAATTTACAAAAAATGCAATTCTGAGCTCTAATCTGTAAGTTTACTAGTTACGAGTCTATCGTAAGGATCGTTACGGTTGAAAAACAAAATAAGTATAGAATATTTTGTAGTATCCTTTGCTTAAAAATTTTTCTAAGCGTTTTTATGTCACTGCCATAAAAGAAATTTGTAATATTTGAAAATTTATTAATTTTCATATCAAAAATGAGGTAAGTTTTGTTACACATTTATTCTTATTATACGAGTACATTTTCTTTAAAATAAAACCTAATAAATATTAATTTTTCGCAATAATTATTAATTCAAAATTTTTAACAGTTCATCTGAGTCTAATATTAAAAAAAAGGAGAAGAACACGGAATACAAGCAAAGAACAGTTCGAACTATATTTAGATTATATGGAAGAAGATTACCATTTTCGGAGTGGAATAGTTAATCCGACATTGGGGATGATTATTTATCAAAAAAATGGGAGGAATTAACAAATATTTTAAATGCGTTTGGGGATGGACCCCAGCTTAAAGCAGAAGAATGGAAAAAAGTTGAAAGAACGCAGAAAAAAAAACAGGATTTGGACCGGTCAGAAATTAAAATATCCATTATTGAAGAACGGGCATTAGGTGTATAGGGTAAAGTAACAGTAACTGGCTCAAAATTCTTACCAGAATATGATGGTTTGCCACCGCCTGCTTTACCTACAACATCAAATATCTTTTCCAATACTTCATTAGAATCATCATTAAATACAGACAATATTAGCGAAACATGTACTTCACTCACTCAATTGAAATAAATATTCAAGATGGGCCAGTTCCTTTAAATATAGATGAAGGACCGAAGGGAACAATAAATAAACTTAAAAGAAATTACAAGCAAAGACCAAAGCCTTTAGAAGTTTTAACAGAAAAATTAATTGAAAATAGTGAAAATGCGCAAAAGAATACCTTAGAAATGGCAAATATTTTAAATAAATTTAGCAATGAATATTTGGAAATAAAAAGAAAAAAATAATATAGAAAAAATTTAAATAAAATTTGAAATTGAAAAATTCAAGTATGATCATCCAGATTCCAATTTAATGAATAATTAATTTTTTTATTGTATTAATTAAACTTATGTATCTATGTATTATAATAAATTTTTTCTAATATACTCCTCCCTTATTGTACGACCTTGTTGTAGTAGATTTTCAGCACATGGGGGCCTATAAAATTTTCGAATATTTAATTTGCCGAGAACTAAGACATTCAATTTTACCCTGAAGAGCAACATTTTCATCATCCCTATATTCGACATCTTCATCACTTATCCTTAAACCAGCTTTCAGGGCCATGTTATACAGCACACAACACGTTATATAATTAACGCTGCTTTTACAGGGTGATACAGAAGAGTTCGATGCCTTGAGAGACATCTGAATCTTCCTTTTAAAACACCATTCGTACGTTCAATAACGTTGTGAACAGTATTCTGTTGTTCATTAAATCTAGCTTCCGGAGTTCCGTCTTGCACAGCGGGAAACGGGGTAAAGAGCCATGGTTCACGTGGATAACCACTATCACCTGCAATATTTGTTATACTTATGTAGGTATTAAAACTAAAAGTAATTTTAATAAATATGGATTTCTTGAACCAAATAAGTGAGATTTTTTGTCGCAGTTTTCATATTCTGCACGTAAATAATTTTTAATGTTGTTTAATATATTTTTTTTCATTTCGCTCTATGGAAAATTTTACCCATCTAGGTAACAAGTGATTTACCACTACAGAACAAATTTCTTTGATTACTCGGGATATGGGTGACTGGCTTAAAGAAATCCATCAGTTGCAGCCTACAGGATTTTGAAACGATCCTGTACCAGTAAAATTTAAAGTAGCTGGTACCTATTTGCAAAAATATGTATAAAACTAACAATATTATAACTTTTTAAAATAATTTATTTTTTTAGATACCTTCAAGTATAGGAGTATACTACCACGTTGAATCACAAATGGTTCTAACTCATTTATTAAATTACGAATCCAATCTAAATAAATGATTGAAATTTGGATCAGGAATTTCAAAAGGATTCATGGAGTCCCGTAAATTTCTTTTTATTACCCTTACACAGTTTCTATATTATCGCAGGAAAAATATTATTTTATGTAAATTATACCAAAAAAGAATTTACCTATTAAAATTTTCTTCTAAAAGAGCTCCTATATACAAAATTTGCTGAATATTGTCCATTTTATTTATATAGTATAACCGACATACACACAACCTAAAATATTTTACGATTCTTACAGACAAGTAATAATTGACAGTAAATATTTACGATAAATCGCAACGATTTACGAGTACTCGTTTGTTACGATATGTGTCAGAATTGCAATTTTGATCGTAGTGATTTCCGAGTCTTACAGATATCGTAGATACTAACGTTACGAGTGTGCACAGAATAGCAGCATAAATCTACATCACAGCTCGGGAAATTTTCTTATTTTACATGATTATATTATTTATATTTCGTTGTAAAAATATGCACATGATTTCCATGGGCGTAAATCTAAAATAATAGAGAACGGGCACTCAGCTGGAGGCCTATTCTATAACTTTTTCCAATATTGATACGCGCTCCATCTTGATAAATTTCCTAGCGAATATCGTCGAACACCGGCGGTTATAACCGATTTGCGAGACATGACGTCACACCCAGAGGTGAATTCGAGACGGGATTCCAAGCACGCATAGGATCTTGGAATTTAGTTATCCAGATCGAAGCTGTCAGTTGTTTCGGCGCCATCATTAAATCGTTTAACTTTCGACTATGAATTTTTTGTGCTGATTGAATTTAAGTGGTTTTTTTCTTCTTTTTGTAAGTTTTGTAAAGAGTTGAAACTATACTAATTATTTTATTTTAACATAAATTTGTTTATACATGTTGAAAACAAACCAGCATGTACGATAAATGAATTTTAATCAAATTTCAGATTGAATAAGAATGCCAGTTGGTTTGTTATCGACTAATCGACTATTCATCTCTTCTTACGGATATCGGTTGAGCATTTAATAAGTAATATTACTTATTAAATGATTTGACGTTAAGATGATACAAATTTTTTAAACAATTTTATTTACAGGGATTTATAACGAGATAATGATGTCATTTAACTTTTTAACTGTAGTAAGCTACCAACGCAGTGTTAAAAACAAATTGCTGGCATGTATAAGCCAGCCGTTTTGTACTTTAGATTTTGCGTATCTATCGCAAATTTCCACAAAAGCTATAAAAAGAAAAATAAATGACGCGAAGAACATGTACAAATAACTTTATAGGCAGTTGGAAAGAATTTTGTAAACAAAGGGAAAAGCGAAAGTAGTGATTTAGATTTACTTTGTTTCGAAAGATGAATTGGTATGATTCCTATTAGACTTTGAAGATATGTATTCAAAACATTTACATTTATCACTGTTTCTTAGGTAGCGAAAGGGTCAATTTTGAAAGTAAAATCTCCATTATGTTCCAAATTTCCGCCAACGATGCAACAACACCCGTTGTAACAGTTACGCTAACTATAGTGCTCCAATTGCTAGAGATACAGCGAGTCACTGCCACAGATACAATGACTACTTCAAAAGTTTGAGTTACATCCAAAAGTACATATGCAAGCCAATTTCGTATTACCAATACATATGAGTAAATACAAAGAGAATCTGCATAAATATTATGTATTAATTTTATGTTTGTGTGTTTCAGAAAAAATCAAAAAATACAATCAGCCATGCTGAAGATTTTAAAGAAATCAGTGTGGAGTCTATTAAAGCGAAGCAGCTGGGTGAAGAAGTGGCGAACATGAACAAAGAATTGAATAATGCTATTATAATTCTAAAAAGAATAGCTGTGACGGGAGAAAGCATAAATGAAAAGCTATAATACAAAATAAAATATACCTGTATATGAATTGTTTTCCTTGTCATTATTTTTTTACATCCCCCTTTTACTTTTGCAAAGTAAATAGTAAATATCACATACAGTAGTTGTACATAATTATTATACAATAACAAAATTACGTAAGTATATACATAAGTTATAAAGCTGTTCTTATTAATTAGATTCATTAGATATAAAATAATTTCATAACATGATTTACTCTAAAAGTCTAAAGGATATTGAATATACATATTATAATATGTATAAAGTACTACACAATACACAACTTAAAACTAGAAAATTCCTTTGTTAATTTGTAAATATCGGATTTAAATATATTGCCAATCTATTCTCAAATCAGCAACAATATGGGGACATTAAAATTACTAGTATTATCCCCAAATCTATCGTTGGAGAGGGGGGAAATCAAATGATGACGTATACCAAGATCAAGATCTTGGTAAAGTTACTAAAGTTATAGAATAGGTACCCTGTTTCCGTGAACCTTCAAAACAGCTGATCTTGCTGCCCCGTGCGGTGTGAAGTTGTTACATTAATAAACGAAAATTTAAACTTTAAATAAATACCTTTATTAAAGCATATTTTGAAAATATAATACCTATTTAGAAGAAAAATTTCATGAAAAAGTAATTTGTAGACTAATATTTATAATTCTAGACAAACTTTAATTGTTAGAGGTCAATGACACCGCAACAACTCTAGAAAAACTAAAAGGTTTATTTCATTTTATGAGATAAAATATTGCATTTGGAGTATAGAAGTTATAAATATTTCACTTCATTTCAATATTAAATTACTCCCTTATCCTTTAATTAATACATTTCTTTCAAATTTCTATATCGTCAACTGCTCTAATAAAACATATGCTTATAACTCCGAAAAGCGTTTAATTACTCTTGGGTGTAAACACTTTGTTGGTAATAAGATAATTGATAATATCCATTGGCAAAATATTCGGAAAATCCGATATATCTTATGAAAACTCACTTCATCGCAATACGCTCAATATTACTAATTAACTTGATTTTAGCTAAATAACGAAGTTGCATATCAGGTGATAGCTTCTTGAAATACATAGACATTGTAAAAATCACCTATTAAGCTCGCATAATGAAACACTAGAAAAATTTGTTGTTTTCACCAAAATGTAAGACAAACTGACTTCAGGTTTTGAATTAGCGCCAAGAAAGTTGGTTGCCAATGAAGTCAGTTACAGGCCAGGGCAGCAAGATCAGCTGTTTCGAAGGTTACCGGAAACAGCTGAGTGCCCGTTCTCTATTGAGTGGTGACATGTTCTTGATTTTTAAAGCGATTTTCCATTGATATTTTAATATTTCAGTTTTTGGAAAATAGTGAACGGATATGTCTTTACTTGCATAATTATTTCACTGCGGTACAACATAATATCTTTTCGTTTTGCTGGCTTTTTTGGCTCTTGTTTACTATATAATCCTATATGACAGCATAACGTTTTCCCTACGACTTATGTTTTATTTTGCCACCAGATGTCAGCTACTTTGTTGGCTCTTGCCAATGGATGCATTGCATGTACTGAGAGAGATAGTAAAAAGTGAGATGTTTTCAATGCGCAATTGATTTTCTGCGCATAGAGATGATGAAATGAAATAGTTTTCATTTTTAAATTCAAAAATCCATCATGTCAGTGTTAACATCAACAGTCTAGACAAAAAATTTAGAATTATTAAATGATTTTAATCATATTATATGCAAAAGATATTTTAAAATAGGTGGAAAATCATCTCTACAAAGCTTTAAAAAAATACCGCTAGATGACAGACAATATGACGTCACAGGGCAATTACTGTGCAATGCATCCATTAGCTTTAGCGTGTTACAAACCTGGTCCAAAATGTTATAATTTTTTGCGGAAATTTCTTCCTTTACCTTCAAAATCTACGTTAAAAAATATTTTGAGAGACATACCATTTGAAGCGGGAATAAATTTATCAATTTTTAATAGGTTAAAAGCTAAAAATATGGCTAAATTAGACCGAAATTGTGTATTGGTTTTTGATGAGATCTCATTATCCCAACAGCTGACATATGATCCACGTACAGATAAAATTGTAGGTTTCGTCGATTTAGGAAAGTTAGGAAGAAAAAATGAAGTCGCAAATCATGCATTAGTTTTTCTTATTCACGGAATAAGAAAAATGTGGAAACAACCGATTGCTTACTTTTTTCACAAAAGATTCAGTAAAGACAGCAGATTTAAAAATTTTAATAAAAGACGTCATTCAACACTGTCAAAATTCGGGCTTAAATGTTGTTGTGTTCTGATCCTTCAATTATTAGACAGGGACCGTATTACTTTGTCAATGGACAAAAAATAGTACATTTATTCGACCCACCACATTTATTAAAATCAACCAGAAATGCTTTTTTAAATATAATATCCGGTTTAATAATAAATTTATTGCAAAATCAGAATACCTTTCCAGAACCTTTCACTTAGATAAAACTAGAAGATTTCAAGCTCAATCAGAGAAGTATATTTAAATATTGATAGACACCCTAAATTAAAAATGAAAGTTTCTGTTGCTGCTAAAACGATGAGCAGAACTGCTGCCATTGCTATGGAAAGCATGATTGGAAGTGCACCTGGTAAACTTCCAAATGAAGCTATTTATACAGCCGAATTCATAAATGATATAGATAGCTTGTTCGATAGTTTTAATGGGAAAAAAACAAAACTTGAGTTCGGAAAACCGTTAAGGAGATGTATATCAACAAAATCTAAGCATATTTTTTTCTGGGACATTATTATCTCCAAAATTAACTCCTGGGAATTTTATTCCAAAGACAAAGGTATAAAAAAAACAAATATGCCATTTAAAACTGGCTGGATTAGTACAATAAAAGCAGTGACCTGTATATACAAAATGGACCGGCGACTTGAATAATTTGCGTGTATCCACTGAGAATACCACCCGCCTTACTGGTGGGGTGTCTATCTCTCTCTAACTTTCGTGTATAGTTGGACCAAGCAGATTTGATTACATTTTATCATTTTATTTAATGTGAAAATGTATTTAAGCATAAATCGAATGGGAGTTGAACTGAAAAACAATTTCAAACATTTTACTAAATTCTAAAAACATTATCTGAATTAAATTAATTGAAATTTAAGTGATATATTCTTTCATCGAATGATTTAACATAGGAAAATCACAAGGAAAAAAGGGGGAATGGCATTATTATGTAGTTTTTGGGAAATTAAAAAAAACTACATAATAAAAGCTAAATAACATTGAGACTATGCTCCTTTTTTCCAATGGAAGTTTGTACATAAAATTCTACCGTATTTGATGTACACGACGCATACCTGAACTCATTTAAAATGCGACGTTTCCCGTTTTTGTATATAGAGGCCACTGAATAAAAGTAATGAAAGATTTATTTCAAACGTGCCAAAGTTTAGGAATGAAATTTTTGAGACCATGTTCTATAAACCAAGATTCTCTGGAAAATACCTTTGCTGCTATTAGGCAGTATGGAGCTTCAAACACAAACCCTAATTGTTTTCAATTTATTTCGGAGTTGAAAACTACTGTGTTGAATAATTCAATAACAGTTCACTGTCAAAATAAAAATTGTGAAGACGATAATAGTAGTTTATTGGATAATTTACAATGTGTTTTAACAGCTCATGAAGAATGTGTGGCTCTTGATGATGATCATAACGAATTATTTCAGGTTTCGTATTTTCCAGTGAATATAAACATGTCAGATTCGGAATATGATACGCAAGCAATAGCATATGTTGCAGGTTTTCTCATTAAAAAAATTAAACATCTGGATTGCGATGAATGTAAACAAAATTTATTAACAAATGAAGTGGAACCACATCATACTTTTGTTATGTTCAAAGAGTATGGTGAAAAGAAAAGACTTATTTATGTAACAAAACATGTGATAATATTATTAGCTGAAATACACGATGTGATTATGAAAGTAAATATTAAAAGATTATGGGCATATTAATCATTGAAAAACAAAGTTAAAATTATTACTTTAGATAATATTAATTTTAAATGGTTTACATGTGTTCTTCACGCTAAATCAGTTTTGCTGGAATTGTTAGAAAATAGCATAATTTTGATTTCAAGAAAGCATATTGACGACAAATATCGTGATTCACAGCTTGTTACGAAAACAGAAAACAAGTAAAAATACAAATTCTAATTGTGATACTACCAGTTATCAAGGATATTTAAATTTCTATGTATATGTTATAGTTTTTTATGTTACTTTTCAATAATATTTCTGTTTATTTTTTTTATTTTTGTTGAATTACTTTTATTTTTACTAGTCTAATGTCCGATTTCACGTAAATCATATAAATCTGCGAATAGATTATTCGTCGAATTAGCTATTCGGAGATTTATCTGTTGTTAGTAAGATCTGGCATAATACAAATATATTTAATAAGTTTATATTATATCTAAGTATTTTGTTTATATTTAGATATTTTTGTTCTGTACGTTCCTATTTGTTTATTTTTGTTGAATTACTTTTATTTTTACTAGTCTAATGCCCGATTTCACGTACATCATATAAATCTGCGAATAGATTATTCGTCGAATTAGCTATTCGGAGATTTATCTGTTGTTAGTAAAATCTGGCATAATACAAATATATTTAATAAGTTTATATTATATCTAAGTATTTTGTTTATATTTAGATATTTTTTGTTCTGTATGTTCTTCAGACTGTTTTCATTTTTTATATAATATAGTTTTACTTTTGTGGGTGCCAAAATGAATATTTATAATTATTAATATAAATAAAGTAATAAATGTAAATGGAGTCATTTCTTTTACCATTATTACTTCAAAATATCGAGAAAAAATAATAAATAAAATATATATTATAGCAACATGAACAAAATAAAAATATAAAAACTTAATATTTTCAATATTACGAGGGCTGTTCTCTTTCCGCTGAGCCTAGTAGAGTAATACACAATTTACTTGGAAAACACATTTATTTATAATTTTCAAGGCATTCCCCTTTACAGTCAATACATTTTTGCATCCATGAAAACCAATCTCCAAAGCATTTTCTCCAATCTTCCCGCGTTTGTTTCTTTATTTCATTTTTAAATGCGTCAACAGCTTCTTCGGCCGATGTAAAACGTAAACCCCGTAACTTATCCTTTACACATGGAAATAAAAAGAAATCATTAGGTGCCAGCTTTGGACTATACGGCGAATGACCCATTATTTCAATGTTTTGGGCATTCAAATAATCAGTCGTTCGAGCAGCAGTGTTGTCTTGATGCAAGATAATCCTTCCCCGTTGACCTTTTTCGCGAACATTTTGGAGAACTTGAGGCAAATAAACGGTAGTGTACCATTCAACATTAACAGTACAATGATCCTCCAGTGATACAGTGCAAACATTTCCAATAATTCCAAAAAATGTGGCGACCTTCTTTTTATTTCGGCTTTTTTCGCGAATAACTTTTGTTGGAGCCGACTCATTCTCAGACACAAATTATGAACTGTTGCTTTTTTCGAGATTATAGCAGTATACCTACATATCTTTCGTCTTCTCTAATGAAGTTGCACATCAGATGAAACAATCCATTGTCAAAGCGATCTAGTGTAGATCTGCACCATCTCAAACGGTTGTCTTTTTGACTGGAGTCAAATTGTTGGGAATCAAATGTTGATCTAAAATAGTTTCAATTGCTTTCATATCAATCTTTAAAGTTGCTTGAATATTCCTGACAGTAACATGCCGGTCCTCTTTAATCATGTTATGAACAAGACCAATATTCTATTCGGTAACTGCCGTTTTTGGCTTACGAGCTCGAAAACTGTCATTTAAGGAAAGTCGGCCACGCTGAAATTCATTGTACCACCGCTTTACGGTACCTAAGGAAAATGACTTGTCATTAAACCTCGATGGATTTCCTCAAAATATGTTTGATGGCTTAATCCACGCTTGAAATTGTAAAAAATCACAGCTTAATAATGCTCTTTGCTCAATTCATTGATTTCTTGGGGAAAGAATTACATAAAAATTATGTATTTAAACAACATTCAATTATATTAAACATCCATCACTGTAATTAACCTTGTAAACAACTAGATCTAGATTAAAATGTCAAACAAAATTTGTTTTAAAAAATCAAAGCCTTCTAGATAGGCTCAGTGGAAAGAGAACAGCCCTCGTATTAATATATTAGGGGGTGCCGTGGCACCCCCCATGCGCACGCCTATGATTTTGATGTTTTTATAATAAATATTATTTTTCACTACATGCAAGTTTTTTTATAGCCATACATTTTTAATGTGTAATAATATATTCAACACGCGCCTAATTTCAAACTGAAAATAAAAATAGTTTCCTCAATTAACAATGGTGCGCCACTCTCGAACGTTGCGCCAACATTTTGTACAGAATCTGATATTCTTGTTACGTATTCCTTATTCTATGGTGTTTGGCAGGAGATATATAGGGCAATATATATATATATATATATATATATATATATATATATATATATATATATATATATATATATATATATATATATATATATATATATACATTATGACGGAGCTTGTGTTCCCGTTTTTTATATTAATTTTGCTTTAATTACTTTTATTTTAGATATAGTAGAGTTATTCGTTTGTAGTTCTCATAGATTTAGTTTATAGCGATAGTACATTTAAGTAATTATTTCTATCTGTCTAGACTCTAATTAGCTTTCTTATATAATGGACAAGTTTATTTCCTTAAATGTAGATACTATTTGTAGATTTGCGAATTGTAGTGTATCATCTAGAAATACGGTGAAAGGTCAGCAAGTAATAAACAGTGGTCATATAATTTTATGTGAGTTTCAAGCACATCTGATAGAATTGAATTTTATTCACTGTGCTTAAAAACAAGTGCATTAACACAAACACCACATACAATTTTGTACCATTAGTATTAAAAAGGCGGTAGTAGAAATTGATAAAATGATTTGCTCTTGCAAAGCATATTGTTAGTTTTATTGTACTTAAACAGGTATGATGTTGATAGAAAATAATTAATAATTTTTAAAATTTCTTTCTATTACTTTTCAGACAAACAAACATGTTACTGGTGATCTTATTCTGAACTTTCAGTTGTCTTTTCCACGCTACTAATTTGTCACAAATCATATCTTCTTCAAATTTATTCTTTACAGTAACTAGTCTTTCTTTTTTTAGGAAAAAGATGAAATCTAAGTCTCCTATTTTTTGTGCCGTAGATTTACAGCCATGAACGGTACATATTTTTCTATTTTTAGTAGTTCTGTTGGGTGAAAACTCCATCACGTCATTAACCTCTAAAAATTGTATTTCTCGTAATTTGCTTACTAATTTTAATTGAAACAGAAACTTACGTTTTATATTAGCGGTTATTTGTATGTTCTATTTAAAATAACACAACTATTTTTACTTTTAGTACTTTTTTACAATGGAAATTCTATAATGACAAACCTATAATAAATGGAATTTCTTCTAATTTACTTATTAATTTTAATTGAAATAAAAACTTACCTTTTATTTAAACAGTATTTTGTATATTATTATTAAAATAAAATAATTATATTAAACCTTATTTCAATCCACAAAGGTATTTTGTCAATAACAAAGTTACAAATGTAAACAAATATGTACATTACGTTTATTCAGAATTCTGCCGCAAGTAGCGTTTTCTTATTTTGGAAGCTCAATAATTATAATGAAGGATGTCTTATCCAACTATTCTAAAATTTAAAAAAACAATCCACCGTCTAGTTCCTTAGAAAATAGTTTATAAAGTTGACGTTTTCAACGTTCTAATACATAAACTCTTATGCTAGAAACATTTCCGTAGATACTTTTTTGTTTGTTTTACATTGATATTTCCAACTTTAATGAACAAAAAACTAGTATAATATAACTGAAGACTAGTAGTATATTATAAGAGGTTTATAATGCCTTCTTACCGTTCAAATTAACTTGAATATTAATGAAATATTTTTTTTATTTTCGTTCGGAACAGATGAAAAACTTGACAACGTTGCACTAATTATTTTTGTTATATTGAAATTCTATTTTTCATGTTATAAAAAACCTTGATTACTGAAATTGGTAGATAAATTTAATATAATAATTTTACAATAAGTAAATAAATATAAATAAACGAAAGCGAGCTCAAAGAACAAGACGCGTTGTTGCCATATAGCTTTCTTCGATCATATATGTTCAAAATACTGAAGACAGTTCACTATCATTTTTTATTAAATACAAATTAAATATATATTTATAAGCTAAATATACTTTTATTAATTAAAACTATAAGTTTTAGCAATTATTTTAGATATTAAAAGAACAAAAAAATATAAATGTTATTTTTGACTCATTAGTTTCGCTTGATCTTCCTTAAATTAGAGACGAGACAAGTTTACCTAATGGAATTTCGGCTACTTAAAACTGGCGCCTATGAAAGCGCCATCTGCTGAATGGTTTAAATGGAACAGAATATAAATAACTATATTTTACTAAAGCCTGTTCCACAAGACAAAACAGTTAAGCAAAGATAGGAGCTAATTTAACCTTGTTTCTGATTGGTTCAAATGGCTGGCAAGTTTTCACACTCGAAACATATTTCTCCATCTTAACTTTTGTCATTTTCTAAGGGTAATCGGAAAAAGAATAAAAAAATCTGGTGTGGCCAACACAATACCTCCCACCATTACAGCCCGAGTCACAAAAAAGATTGTCAATCCTTATTTTTGGATTAGCGAATTTTACTCTAATTTTGACAGTTTATATCTTAAAATATAGTCTAATCTAATCCAAGTTACTACCTTTTTTTAAACCTCTCAACAGGCTTAAATCCCAATTACAGAGTGGGTTAACATTCACACACATTCATGCCTTGGTGGGATTCGAACCCAGAGCCCCGAGCACACTCATGACATGAGGCGTTGCTCTAACCATTGAGCCACCGGAGCTATAATAAAATGAAGATTAAATTTAAAATACCGGGATAGAATAGAATTCACTAATCCAAAAATGAGGATTAGCTTAAACATTTTTTTGAATCGTTAATTTTTATTAATCTAAATACATTCCTACATATTTACTTATGCTGAATCGAATTCATTCTCTATTGTTCTATTTACTTTTTTCTTTTTAAAACGTTACTAATATTATTTTGAAATGATTAGTTCTTTGATAGTGACATTTATCTGTCAGTTACATACATTTGAATAACTGCGTTTTGTTTGTTTAAAGTGTAGTCTCTGGCATTTAAATTATAGATAATTTTATAAATTTATCCATAAAATATATAGAAAAAATATTAATGCAAATCTATAGAAAATTTTTAATTTTTATAATAGCATTAATCTCGAAAAAATTACATTTAAAAGTATTTTTCGAAGAAAAACTATTTTGAGCTTCTATTAAAGTGCAATTTCCGGTTATCCGATTTTCACCAACATCTAATGGGCTCTTTCATTACAGAACAAGTTCGAAATACAAGGTTTCATAATTTTCTGAATGATAGTATTTGAGTTAGAGTGGAGGATCCACACACACATACACACAGACATCATCGTGAAAATGTTAAAATTGGATTCTAGGGACCTTAAAACGTGGTCATTTACCAAAATCTCGATATGCGATTTTTAGCACGATCCCTATACCTCCCTTACCAAGGGTAGCGAGAGGAAAAAATTAAATAAAGTTCAGTAGTAAGCACGTATAATTTATTATACATGTCTGCAGATTTTTTTAGATATACAATTAGTGGGTTTGCACGTTCAAACGATTTAAATATACTATAATAGGTAATTCAGTTTTACAATTAATCTGTACTTATAATTATAAATATCTAAATGGGGTTCCAGAAGTGGAAGGTGGTAAATTTGGATCAATAATGTGGAATCAATGGATCAAAATACAACTGAGTTTTATACTTTCAATATATAACTGATTAGCAATATGAAATTTAAATAATCCGTGTTGATTACAACAATGAAAAGATTAACAATACAATCAAGAACTCAATCAATAATGAGCATTGATACAGAAAAATATTAATATTTATCAAAATTTTAATTTTATTTTAACAATTATCATTAAATAATATTTTATCACTGGATTTGAATTTGGCACTAAATTCATTACTTATCATTGCGTAAATGAAGGTTCTGGTTAGTGTTTTCTCTCGAATATAGTATAATTTTTCCACTTAACAAGTGGAATTATTTAACCGGTTATGAATGTTCGTCATATGCCTTTTGAGATGAGAATTTTTTATAAACATTTTTTTGCAAACAGAGCATTCATATTCCCTATTTCCAGTATGAAATTTCAAATGTACTTTTAGGTAACTATTGTCTGCAAATTGTTTATTGCATATTGTGCACTTATAGTCTTTTATTCCACTATGCACTGCCATATGTCTTTTGAGAGTCGTTCTTTGTGTAAACGATTTTTCACAGATCGAACATGTATAATCCTTGATCCCATCATGCGTTTTTATATGTCTGGATAGATTACCTCGTTGGGTAAATGATTTATTACATGAAGGACACTGGAAAGCTCTTATTCCGCTATGAATTTTCATATGAAATTTTAGACTATCATTCCGAGTAAATATTTTTTTACATACTCCGCATTCCAATTCCTTACTTTCTTCGTGTGTCTGAATATGCCTTGTAAAGTTGGACTTCCACGTAAAACTTTTATTACATACTGGACAACAAAAATTGTGTAAATTAGTATTTTCAGTATTCCGAATATTATTAATGAATAGGTTGTCATATTCTTTATCCATCTGTTTATCAGCATCACTTATACATTCTTCCTTCTGTACACTTTGCAAAACATTCGTATACTCTGCAAGATCTTCCACCGGTTCTTCTTTAATATAAATTTCTTCAAACTTTTGATAATCTGTTATTGTTGTTGTATCCTCGTCCTTTACAACATCGAAGACAGAATGTAGATGAGCGTCCATGGATGCTTCTTGATTAATTAATTAACGAGCAAATGGATTAGGTGCACATAAGAATTCTTCCACACTTGATAATTATCTGCAACATAAATTTTCATAATATTTCTTTTTATGAAAACATTTAAACATTTTATTTAAAATGTTATTGAATATTAATATTTATAGTTGTGTTTTGTAGATTGGATATGTTAATGCCACAATGTCTAAAGGAACCTCGTCGCAATTATTTGCTTCGCATGACATTGCGAATCACCAGAAACGCACGCATCGAATATATAAAACTGACAGTAATTCAGTAATTTATTTTTTTCACTACTAGCTACACAAAGGTACTTTATTGACCGAATAGAGCGCCGTGAAATTGAATTTCTCAACCCGTCCATGGTTACCGGTATATAATTTTTCATTACTAACCGATAATAAGTTAATAATGAATAAATTTACATTTTTTGATAATTCTGTGACAGTTTTAAATCGGAAATGTTTATAGCAAGTTTAAGTATAACGAAGAGACTTTATTTATTAATATTTTAAGCATTTAAATGGTTGTTTAAACAGCTTAATTCAATATTAAAAATTCGGATTAATTTGAATATTTGTTTTTCGCGCCGAGAACATATTAAATACTTGACATTTCTTTCATGTCAATTTCGCTTATTCAATGTAAAAAAACTATTTAAAAATAATACTTTTAAATAATATTTGTGGTTTAACAATAAATAATACAAATGCTTGAACCGTGCAACCAAAAACTGTGCAATCATAATCAGATGATACAACCTGTCAATGAGCACATATGTGTAAGCATAGCATTCGGAGAGTGACGAGTCCGGAGTCGAATAAAGTTTGTTAAATCATGTGATGCTTTTTAATCTAAACCTGTCCCGAACACTACAGTAAGTAAACGAAAATTCAATCTTTTCTATTAATAATGACTTTTATTTTAGGTTATTGTTAGCTAACACTGCTAACAGACAGAATTCAATACAACATAGACAATAATTATGGTTAGAACCACAAATTAAGTGAATAAATAAATTACTATTATAAACAAGTACTTGCTAAGTAAAAATTATAATTAATTGTACAATTATGACAAGTCATATTTATTGCAGATCCTGCAGTATTTAGGGAACCAGTAGGAAAATTAGTTGAAGTTGAAGGTATATTAATTATGTTATTATTTATAGTATTTGTTTCCTCAACATTCATTCTTGTAGATGGGATTTTAATAATGTTTTCTGTTGATGTCACAACAGAAACATCAGGGAATGTATTACTTGAAGACGGTGATGTTACTTGACCTTGTACCATGCATGCTATATTTTTTTTAACGGACAACGAATCTTCCACATATCCTTCAGCTACGGTGGTAGACTTCCACCCTCCGTGCTACTTTAAATGAAGAATGTTACCACCCCTAGAAGCTAATATTGTGGCCGAGGTTCTTCGGAAACTATGGCCAGTGTACAATTCCGGATTCTGAAGTTTCAAATACATGGCAATGTTTTGGCATTTGTCCTATGGTTATTGTGACCAATATTTTGTCTAGTAGCTTTTCCACAACGTATAGATATAAATAATTTTGGCATGTCTGAATTTTGTTTAATTTTAAGATTTTTAAAAAAAATTCAATCCAGAATGTCTCCATTACTACGAATTTTCTGGAAGATCCATTTTTAGTGTTCCGGATGTTGATAATAATCATATATCATCTTTTACGGTTAAATCAGAAGTCAACAAATTGCAAAGATCATCACTTCTGCATGCACCCGCAACACCAATTATAAGAACTGCCTACAATGATAATTTTATCAAAATTTGTTAAACAATCGCATCTAATAAAATAAAAATTTACCTTAATTACAATATATTCTTCAGGTGCCTCAGTAAGAAATTTTGTAATCTCTTCCTTACTGAAAACTGATGATTTTTTTGGGTGATAATTTACATTTTTCCGTTTTAAAAATGCAATTAATTTAAAATACTTTGAAATATCAATGTTTTCTTTTAAAGAAAGAGATGATTTCAACATTGAGTAATGAGCCCATGCAGAGGAGGATTTTTTATTGCTTACATAATCTTGGAAATATGCAAGAACTACATTTTCATAAATTTTAATAACTTCTTTAGTAGGTACTGCACCAATTCTTAAATGTATACGCTTTTAAATATAGATGTTTCGATTTTTCTGGCAATAGTTTTTCATTTAAATTTTCTGCAATCTTCCGTAATTCGGGGGGTGTACAACTTAAATCTTCACTATTTCAGTTTTTGTTTTAATAAACAGTTTTACTAGGCCAACTATGCATCAATTGTGCGATCACATTTAAAAGTAAAATGACGTTATGGTGGGATTAATTTCATAAATAATTATTAAAATTACGTGCTAGTAGTGAAAAAAATAGTATATATACCACGGTTATGAAGAGAATTATTTCCCTCGCGAATTATAATCCCGAGGGAACCGAGGGATTATAATATTTTCGCTCGGTCAATAATCATACTCTTCACAACCTTGGTGTATAATATACTATTATCCAACACCGATTCATAATATACTTGTTACTATGGTTATTTGAAATAACTAATGTGCAACATTACTCACTCAGAGAATATTTTAGAAGTCACGGAGGAATTATTACTGAGTTTTGTGTTTTTTTAATATAAATAAAAAGCAATTTTACAAAATTAATTTATATTGAAATAATGTAACATCATGAAACTTATTTATTTCAATAAATATTAACATATAAATAATAAAATAAATAATATATAATCACGGCTTATTTTCCATTGCAGGGTGTGTTAATCTGCTGTGTACACAGATATCGGTAATGATGAAATATTTGCACCGTGCGGGCGCTTAACAGGCGTCACCTCACGGGCACTCACTGTTGTCGTGGAGAGTACACCACAGGAGTCAGTTGTGCCATTTAAAATTTGAAAAATATTTGGCGTCGGTCGGGTCGAACCCGGTTCCCCAGATTCGCGACCCGACACTCAGGCACGCGGCCGCAAGACCCCATATAAATATTAACATTTATGCAAAAATAGGCTACTTATCTTTACACAATAACAGCTGTCATGTACGGCTGATGATACGAAAACGAGTTAGTTGGGTACTTGCTTCGGAATTAAATTCAAAGCTACTGCTTGTCCTTCTAGTGAATGTTTTAAAAAAGGTCCTCCTTTTCAGCCAATTTGATGTATTTTTCTTTCAAATAATTTCCAATGACAGACAATATTTATTACAGCAATTTTTTTCAATAACAATATAACAAAATCATAACAACCATTCAATGGCTACTTTGTAATTTAAAATACTACATCAATAGGGGATTCCGATTAAGCGAATTTTAAGCGCCCCGTCGCGGTATTTTTATGAACTATGTGGACATACATGTAGCTGTCATCGTGCTGTCAAGTTGATAGCCTTGTGAAATTTGTGTTTTATATTAAAAATATGTGTATTAGGTACGCTTATGGCCTCTGTACAAGAATAAATATAAAAAATATATGAGAGGAGTTAATTATATGCCATTTTCCAAGCCGATCTCATCTCTCATGGTTTATGCATAACTACATCAAACTAAATGGTTTCGTGGAAGTAGTGGTATATGTGTCCGTAGTTAAATAGGTTTGATATGTTATGAGATGGAAAATAGCCCCACCACAGCCCCACTTTATATTTACATCAACTACCACACACGTATTACATGAAATTGCCGTAGATACCCATTTACCACCATTAATGCAGAGTAATAAATTATCACTGCGTCCCGCATTCATATAATTTTGATTTCTGAAAACGTTGAAACATTTTGAGTTAGCATAAATCAATAAATACCCAGTAACTAACCGAAACAAAAATCTTAAAATAAGATCGCTCTTTTTCCGCCTTTTTTCAGACCACGACACTAACCATCTTTTTTAGGTCATTCACAAAATGATTTTCAATATTTTTCCTTTTTAATTTCGCCCCTGGCACTAACTGCACTAAAAAAATTCATTTTCATCACTAACTGTACACATGTCAACAGAAAATGTCTATTTGTCCACATAGTTCAAGATTTCACCGCAAATGGCGCACTTTATGACGTCACGATCGGAATCCCCTATTGTCTCGTCAGTGTCAAACGATGAATGAAAACATAAAAATGATAAGGAATTTTTTTAAAAGTGTTGGATAAAACGTATTACACTCGTGTGGAATGTATATTATGGGGTTATTACACGTACGCACGTATCTGCAACCTGTGAAACATTTTCTGCAACTTCAAGCGTTTCGTGCAACTTTTGACGTGTGATGATAGTGCGACAATTTTCTACAACTAATTTTACATCTTATTCGAAAACTAGTCACACGTATCTGCAACTATCAAGATACGCATGCGTAGTAGGGGGGCATAGGGAGTAAAAATGTTTAACATTTGTTTGTAAACAGCTGGTACACAGTACGAAATAATTCAAAAATGGCTGGAGGAGCTGGAGTTGAAATAAAAGCAGAAGAATTTTTTCAAACTCTGATTGATCTTGTAAGAAAATAGGCTCTGTGGAACGCAAGACATCCATATTTTAAACTAAAAAAAAAAGAAAAACGCGTATTTCACGAAAATTTCTCAATAGTTAAAAGATTATATCGTCAAAACGAATTTGAAGACGGTAATTTATGCTTATAAAAGTATATGAAATATGGTAATATATCTAAACAAATTTTTAGAACATGTTTTTCTTTCTTTCAATATCAGATTTTACTCGATTTTACTGTATGTACTGAAGTAACAGTCTCTGATCATATGATCTGTACGGTAGCTATTCTCTCTATATCACCACCCGCACGTGCAAAGAATAAGACAGAAGATAAAAATCAACCCACTGTGTGCAAAATACTGCTTTGGAACATATGCAAAGAAAACGAATTTACAGATGAAATGAGAATCCGTCCAAGTAAAATTAATCAAAACAGAACAATCCAGGACATGTATAAACACCTAATTACTGAAATTGAGAATGCAACAACAGAATTAAGATTAATTACACTTAAGAAAGTTAAAGTCTCAACTACAACACTTAATAAAAACAAACCATAGTTTAACAGCTGTTTAATAGCTGTAAGAAAAGCTCTTCGAAGATGCCACAAGCTGAACTTTGATGCAAACAATTTGAAAAATTACAACCATGCTAAAAATTAGTATCGCGAAAATGTTGAACTCCAGGGAAAAAATATATAGAGCGGATATTAAACAGAAACTAGAAAATATAAACGATATTAAGGAATTTTGGAGAACAGTAGGGCACTTTTACCCGCGCAAAAACTTTACAAAAAATCTAGTAGATATGAAAATATGGGAAAGCTATATAGCATGATATGAAGAAAAAATGTACTGACAAGATATTTACTTTGATGCCCGTCATCCAAATCTAAACACTGAAGTTAGTAGAGAAGAATTAAATTACGCTTTGCAATATTATTATAAATGAACAATTAAAAATGTTACCAGAAACTTGGAAATTATATCTATTAACAATAATTAATAAATGTCTAACTTATGAAAACGTACCACAAGAAATGACAAATATTAAACTTACGCATCTATACAAAAAGGGATGTTAATAAGAATAACTTAACAGGAATTGCACTGGTTAACACAATAACCAAGTTATTTACGTTTATTATAAACAACAGAATGCAAAAATGGGCAGAGAGCAACAACCTATTTCCAGAGGCGCAATCTGGGTTTAGAAAACAACGATCATGCATGGACAACTTGTTTGTTATGAGCGTAATTATTAGACCTCGAATGATAACAAACCCTGAAGGTACTACATTTTCAAAATGCATTCGACTCTGTAATTCATAGTCAATTGTGGTACAAAATTTTTGCATTAGGAGTGTCAAGCAAGATAGCCAGACTGTTAAAAAAACATATATGATCAAGCAACAATGCAAATAAAAATCAATAATGAACAATCCAAACAAATATCAATTGGCAAAGAAGTACTGCAGGGCGAGTGTACTAGTGCGCTATTATTTTCGCTTCATATAAGCGATTTAGAAGAAAATTTCAGAGAGAAGAATAAATTAAATGTAGGTACTCACTTTACTGTATGTAGACGATTTAATTATATTTGAAAGAAATGCAATTGATTTTCAGAAAAATTTATTTAATTAATTTGGAAGAATATTGCAACTCTTTAAATCTAACTATTAATCACAGGAAAACTAAGATTGTACACTTTCATAACGAACGTCCTCCAAGACAGAGAGTTAGATATTACTGTCAAATTGGTGAAATAGAACTAACTTTACAATACACTTACTTGGGAATATTACTATCATCCTCCGGACTATATAGAGCACAGTCAAACCAAATAACCAGCAAGGGTAATAGTATAGCAGGTGCAATTAAAGCAACAATGATAAAAAGTAAAACATACTCCTGGAATATCTGTATACAATTATTCAAATCGTTATTTATTCCATCAATTTTATACGGAGCGGAAATATGGGCAGCTAATTATACAGATAATATTGAAAAATGTCAAATGTAGTATATGAAAATCTTTTTTCACTTTTAAAAAACTACTCCAAATTATATTATAAGACGAGTAACTGAATTAATTAAGTTAGAAATTGTAGCAATACGAAGAATGCTAGAGTGGTGGTACAAGATATTAACTTTGCTAGAATCCAGATATGTAAAAGCATGCTACAATAAATTAATTGAACTTAACAACAGATCTGCAAAATTTACACAGACTGACCAAATCAAATACAACGGTGCTAGGAAATTGCAAACTGTTCTACAGCAAGCAAATTTTGAATGGATCTGGATTGAACAAAACACTTATATCTTAAAAAATGAATTAAATAACATAATCAACTCATACTCGCAAATGATGTATGACGAGAACACAAAAAGAATAATTAATTCATCTTACAACTCAGAGTTTAAATATTATAACATATCTTACAACTATTTCTCCATAAATGTTTCACTACATGCTTTACGAACCGTCGCCTAACTAAAGACAGCAAACGGGAAAAACAGTCAACTATACTTGAAAGGATCCTTATATAAATTTAAATGCGATGAAATATGTACCTTATGTAAAACTTACGAAGATGACCCTCTAAACCACTTCTTGTTTAATTGTCCTATATTCAACTCAATAAGAAAAGAGTTTATCCAAAAACGTAAACGGCTTTAGTATTATGTCTGACTTAACAATCAATAAGATCTACGACATTCACAATTACATAATCGAGGCATTAAAATTAAAATCATTCATAATTTATAATTAAATCAGTAGTGTATGAAAGTGTGATCGCGAATGGCATGTATATAACTCGTGATTTCGTACAAAATACGAGTTCAGTGGTTGTGGTAGTATTTGTTCCTGATTCGTAGGAAGCATCAGGTGCAGAATACCGCAAAACAAAAAGACTTTTTTTGTGTATATTATGTATATGTGTATACTATGTAAAATTGCATGTATTTAGTAACTACCAACTTTCTTTGTAATAAGCTTTGCTTGCGGTACAAATAAATATATATATATATATATATATATATATATATATATATATATATATATATATATATATATATATATATATATAAATTTTATACCCAATCGGCTTATCGGAGTGTGAGACAATGTAAGCATAGACTTAAGATAATTCTGGATGATTCTTTGTTAAGACTGGCATGCTGCTTGTCAAATCTCTGTAAACAAGTTCTCTACGAATAAAAGTTATAAATTTTTTACTCGTAGTTTACAAGTTACTAGTTCACAAGTTAATAGTTACAAGTGAAATTTTATTAGTCAAGTAAAATAGTGTTTCTGAAACATTTTTGTATTATTATGTATAATAATGAAATATATACATTAGCTTTTATATATGATTTATTAATATGTCAAACTACAAAACAACTGACTCTGACTACTCGATTATTATGATATCTCGACAGTCCAACACATCTCCCCTTTTTAAGTAAATTTTAACATTCTTCTATTAATCTTCTGGGTCGAGTAATCTCTCTCCTAATTCTTGAAGAACTGGATCCATCTCCATTTATACCGAGATTTTCATTTGGGAGATTTTCATTTAGATTGATCATATTTTCAATTGGATAATCAATCTCCTCTTCCGTTCCAGATGAATAGTTATCATTTTGTAAATTTTTTAAATGATTAGCTTTTATTAAGTGAAATCTGTTACGGCGAATCACTCGTTTATCAGTTTCAATTAAATATGATCTTGGTGAATGATGTTTTTCCTTAATAAATCCATATTTTCTCAGATCTATTATCCATACGGGATCTCCTTTCTTCAGTTCTGGAAGATCATGTGCTCTGTGTCTTTTGTCATAATTTAATTTTTGATTTTGACGAAATTTACCTTCTTTTTCCTGAATTATATTATTATTTGGAATTTCTGGTTCCAACTGTTTTTTAGTTATCGGAATTGAAGTTCTAATTCGTCTTCCCATTAAAAGCTGAGCTGGTGAGTACCCATTGGACAATGGTGTTGCTCGATAATTTTGCAGTGCAACATAATTTTCTTTAGTTTTCTTCAAATTCCTCTTTATTATTTTCACCATAGATTCTATAAATCCATTACTTTGTGGATATCGTGGACTGGATGTTACATGTCTAAAATTCCATTTATCAGCAAATTGTTTAAATTTTGATGTAAGTAAATTACCGAACTGAGTGCCATTATCGGTATATACTTCTTCTGGAGTACCATGACGTGCAAAAATTGATTTTAAATGTGTTATTACTTCATTTTCCTTCAAACTTTTTAAGAGTGCAAGTTCTGGATATCTCGAGTAATAATCTGCTGCTAGTAAATACCAATTTAGGTTTAATTTAAACAAATCAATTCCAACTTTTTGCCATGGTCTTTCCGGAAATTCTGGTGTTATCAAAGTTTCTCGGTTATTTTTCATTTCTTGTATGCATTCTGGGCAATTTTTGATGAGATTTTCTATTTCCAAAGATATTCTAGGCCACCATACAGAATCTCTCGCACGTGCTCGGCATTTATTTATCCCTAAATGTCCGCTATGAATTTTCCCTAAAATTTCCTTTCGTAATGGGCAATTTGGAATGAATATTCTGTTTCCTTTTACAAGTAATTCTTCTTGTATTGATAAATCAAATCGGTGTTGCCAAAATTCTTTAATCTCCGGTTCTAATTCTTCGTTTTTCGGCCATCCGTCTGTACAAAATTTCTTCAATTTAGTACTAATAGGATCTCTCAGTTGCTCTTTATATATTTCTTGTAATCTTGCATCTGAAGCAGGATAATTACTGGTTATTTGTTGAACATAAGCAGTAATATCTTTATCCAATTCATCGCTGTTATCTTTCAATGATTTTATTGGTCTTCTGGACAGGATATCCGCTGTACCTAGTTCTTTACCTGGAACATGACGAACATTATAAGAATATCTGGACAGTCGTAATCTCATTCTTTGAAGTTTGGGAGTTAACTCATCTAATTCTTTTGATGTAAATATTGGTATAAGTGGTTTATGGTCCGTTTCTAATGTTATTCGTATTCCAATGATAAAATCTTTAAATCTTTCGCAAGCCCATACAAGGGCGTATCCCTCTTTTTCAATTTGGGCCCAGTTTCTTTGATGCGATGACAATGATTTTGATGCATAAGCTACAGGTTTGTATTTCCCATCACCCTGTTTTTGTTTGAGAACAGCTCCAATCCCATATGATGAAGCATCAGCTGTAACTATAGTTTCCCTCTTTGGGTCAAACCATGCAAGAACAGGAGCTTTAATTAGATCTTCTTTGATCTTAGAAAATGCTTCTTCTTGATGACTTCCCCACACAAACTGATTTTTCTCACACAACAATTCATTTAACGCATGTGCTTTTGTAGAAAGATTTGGTATGAACTTACTTAAATAGTTTATCGAGCCAAGTAAACTTCTTAATTCTGACACTGATTGTGGACGTTCCATATCACGAATTGCTTTAACTTGGTCATTGTCGATGTGAACTCCATTTTCGTCTATGATATGGCCCAAAAATTTTACTTTCTTTACTCCATAGGCACATTTATCCATATTAAGGGTCATTCCGGCTTCTTCTAATCTTTTGAGTACTGAATGCAGTCTCTTATTATGTTCTTCTATAGTTGTACCATATACCAAAACATCATCAATATTGACTAATATACCTTCGAGATTTTCTAAAATCTGCTGCATTCTTTTTTGGAAGAATTCTGGTGCAGCGCTAATGCCAAAAGGTAATCTTTTATATTTATATCGACCAAATGGTGTTATAAATGTAGTCAATAATTGTGACTCAAAATCTAGTTCACATTGCCAAAAACCATTTTTGGCATCCAATTTAGAAAAGTATTTTGCTTTTCCAAGCCTTCCAAGAATATTTTCTGTACTTGGCATTGGGTATATTTCTCTTTGTACATACTTGTTTAAATGAACATAATCCACACACATTCTTATCTTACCATCTGGTTTTGGTACTAATACAAGCCCTGAGCACCAATCTGTTGGTTCCTCTACAGGATCTATTACTCCCAATTTAACCATATGATCTAAATTAGTTTTTATTTCGTTTAATAATGGTATTGGAACTCTTCGTGGTACTTTTAAAGCATGAGGAATTGCGTTCGGAAGTAAGCGAATTTTATATGGAATTTTTACACGTCCAAGTCCGTTAAACAATTTTGGATAAATTTTCGTTGGATCAAATGTAGTTTCCTTTATAGAATTAACCCTTTTTATGATACCAATTTCTTCACATGTATCTCCGTCGAGTAGTGATTGTCCTAGTGATTTTATGACGTGAATATTGACCAATTTTGACTTTTTCTTGTAAGTTATCTCTTCATTAAAATATCCAAGTGACTCCATTAGTCCCTGATCTGCATTAAATATTCTTTTGGTAGAATTATATAACTGCTTATCTTCAAAAATTTTCCAATACGTTTTATCTGAAATGCATGTTATATCGGCACCTGTATCGGCTTTAAACTTTAAGCGACGATTTGCAATTTCAACTTCTACGTTCCAATGTTGATTATTTTGACTTACTTGATTTTCTTGCGCTGTTCCAATAAACACATCTTTTGTTTCATTTATCACATTGACGTTTTCTGTTTTACATGCTTTTGCATAGTGCCCCTTCTTTTTGCATTTAAAACAAGTAGCTTTTATGGCTGGACACATTTTATAAGAATGAATATCCTCTAGACATCTTCGACACTTCTTATTGGCTTCTTTATTTTGTTTTTCATTTTTCTGATATTTTGTATTGTCACTATTCCACTTCTGTTTAAAGAATTCTTTCTTCTTCTCAGACTTTACACGATCTATTTCCGTTTTTACGTTACTCTGGTCGGTTAGTAATTGTTGTTTGACTTGTTCAGCTTGTCGAACTATTTGGGTAGCAATTTCTAATGTTAAATCATTTCGAAGTTGTAGATTTTCACTCATTTTGCGATCTCGTATACCTACGACAATCCTGTCTCTGATCAATTCGTTTTTCAACTGTCCGTAATCGCAGTGTTCCGCAAGAGCGTGTAAAGACGTAATAAATTCGTCGACTGACTCTCCATCCCGCTGATAACGCTGGTTGAACTGAGACCGTTCGTATATGATGTTTCTTCTTGGTATAAAGTGTTTATTAAAGGCTTCTTCTACGTCCTCGTATTTCCCTTTTTGCTCCTCATTTAGATTTAGCCTTAAAAATACATCTTCGGCTTGTGGCCCCATACAGTATATAAAAGCACTTATTTGTTGGGTTGCCGATTTTAGATGAAGACCTGAAGCTTCTTTATACCGTCTAAATCTACTTAACCACCTTGGCCATTCATTTAAATTTGAAAAATTAAATGGCTCCGGGGGTTGCCATATACCATGCTCCATATTTAGAACGACGTATTTTTCCGTTAGACCGCTGTCACCATGTATTATTATGTATAATAATGAAATATATACATTAGCTTTTATATATGATTTATTAATATGTCAAACTACAAAACAACTGACTCTGACTACTCGATTATTATGATATCTCGACAGTCCAACACAATTTTCAATAGTCTAGTAGTTTTTTTAATAAATACTAGTATTTAAACCAATATTCTTTAAATCAAGTGATTTTATTTTCTGACAGACGTTGACATTCTCAAGTATTTTAATTTGAAATTAAATTATTTTTCAATAAAAATGTCTACACTGGATGCGAAATTAACTATTTTGGGAATGATTCGAAATGCTAAAGGTATTCTGTTTGGAGCATTCTCTAAATAAATTGTCTAAAGCAGTTAAATTTAATGAATGGATAAAAATCTGTCAAACTTGTCACGCTTCGGGTTGAGTAGACAAGACAAAGACTAGAAATAATATATCAGGGTCACATTTTGGTAAAACTTAAAGCAATTAATGGTTAATGCATGGTTTCTGTTCATATCTAGCTGAAGAATGTCCCAATTAATTAATTAATGTTTCTAACTTATTTGCTATGAGTAACCTCTCACTCTCACTCATATGGTGTTTCTGCATGGACAGAATTTATTCTCGCTTTAATTAGTTTTTGATGTCGCACTACTTCTTCATTACTAGACTCAGAGTCACTAGACCACATTATTATATTATTTAAAATAATCTATTAACACTAAACAACGACAGACACTACATGAATCTGAATTAACATTAACAAAGAACCATTGAATTATATACGCAAAAGAAAATAAACACACGAACTGTCAAATAATACGACTAGTAAAATTTATATTCAAAATTTACAAGACTTTTGACACTTGTAGCTTTTCTTTAGTAAATTACTAGTCTGACAGACAACTCAAATATTTTGAGAAACAAAATACTAGTATTTTTTGTCAAATACACTAGTTCCCAACTTGTAACTAGTATTTTACACTTGTATATTTCAGAAACAAAAACTAGTAAACTTCACTATTATTACTAATGTAGGGACTAGTAATACTAGTCCCGTATTTTTTGAGAAACAGGCCCCAGGCTGAACGAAGAGAAGTCTTGCTGTTCAAATCCATGATCACGACTCTCATCACCTGGAGAAGTAATACATCGCTGACAGCAGGAAAACTGTACCAGGAAACCCTACTTCAAGAGAACGACAACCAAGAGAAACAAGAAGACTCTGTCGCTATGAACGTCATCTTAGCATTACTATTGTTGTAAGTACTTTTAAGCCTAACAATAGATTAAAAATATAGAGATCGAGCTCACTGATTCAAAGCTAACGACTATACATAAAATTACTGTCCAGTCAAATCGGGACTATACGATAAGATAAAATACTGTATGTCTTCTACAGAACAATCTGACGAAGAATACACAGTTATCGAAAGTGATAATATATTAATACAACAAATAAATAAGTCACTATAAAACTTATCACTAAATACAAACATGACTACTATCACACTAAATGATAATAAAACACTTTGTGGTCCCATACCCACATACAATGGTGATGTAAAAACTTTACACGCTTACATCAAAGAATGTACTCTTTGGTATTAATATATTAATAACACTAGACGTAAAAATAGATTTCAAAAACGAAAATCTATGCATGCTAAATAAAACATACAAATTTAATAATAAACTCGAAGAAAAACAAAATATGTTACAAATCAGAGATGACCATATGGAATACAGTGTTAAGAATAAATTAAAAATTCTTTTAAACCTAAATTTAGATCTTTTTCCGAAAGAAGGCGAAAAACTCTCACATACAAATATATTGAAACGCAAAATTGAATTGACTGACAATATACCAATACACACAAAAAATTACAAATTACCTCAAATCTATGAAACCGACATTGAAGAACATATACGTAAAATGTTACAAGAAAATGTAATTCGAAAATCATTTTTCCCTTATAACTCTCCTATATGGATAGTTCCCAAGAAAATGGACGCTTCAGGAAAACGAAAGACTAGACTAGTTATAGATTTTAGAAAACTTAACTCAAAACCGAAAGAAGACAAATTTCCTATACCCAATATAGACACGTTACTCGACAAAATTGGTAAACCCAAATACTTCACTACTTTAGATTTACATAGTGGATTTCATCAAATCCAAATGGAGGAAAAAGATATAGAAAAAACGGCTTTTTCAACAGCCTCCGGACATTACGAATATGTACGAATGCCTTTCGGACTAGTGAATGCACCTGCTACATTTCAGAGAATGATAAACACTGCATTAGGCGAATTAGTAAATGAAATTTGTTCGGTTTATTTAGATGATATAATCATTTTTGGCAATACCGTAGAAGGACATATAAAAAACATAACACGAGTTTTTCAAAAACTTAGGGAAGCAAATTTAAAAATTCAAATAGATAAGAGCGAATTCTTTGAAGAAGAAGTAGAACATTTAGGTTTCATAATTCCAAATGAAGGTTTAAAACCAAACCTTAGAAAGATAGATGCCATACAGTCAATAACTATTTCAAAAACTCCAAAAGAAATAAAAGTGTTTACAAAAAGGCAACATAATTGACGTTACGAACAAAGAATATCAAGACACTTTTACAAAGGCAAAAGAACTAATGACAAACCCCGTGATCCTTGCATTCCCGGATTTTAATAAAACATTTAAATTAACTACATACGCCTCAGATTACGCAATGGGCGCTGTGTTATCTCAAAAACAAAATGGAGAAGAAATACCCCTTTGCTACGCAAGCAAAACTTTTAATTCCGCGGAAATAAACTATAGCACGGTTGAGAAAGAATTAAAAGCAATAGTTTGGGCGATTTCAAACTTTCATAATTATCTATTCGGAAGAAAATTTATCATACGCACCGATCATAGACCACTCATTTGGCTTTTTAACATGAAAAACACTAATCAAAACCTAATGCGGTGGAAGATAGAACTTGGAGAATATAACTTCAAAATTGAATATATACAAGGCAAAACAAATAAAATAGCTGATTATTTATCACGGATACGAGAACCTCACAGAATAACGTATCACAAAGGAGACGTAACCGAAACAAATATATTTGCAGACTAGGATCAGTAAAGATTTGAAATTCGGAAAAGGTTTAGCAAAACAAATAGACAATAAATTTCAAAGTAAACAATATTGTGAAAAACACACTAATGACAAAATTATAATACAAAAACCCAACAATAATACAACTATTATTCATTTATTTTCAAAAAAACAATACTTAGTAGAATGTAATAAAAAACTATTCCAAAAATCATTAAAAGAATTACGAGATTATTTGATCATGAACGACATATACGAAATAAACATACCCTTATTGTCATGTGGATTAGATAAATTAAAAAAGAAGAATTACTAAATTATTTAAATAAAACCTTTGATAACTCCAACATATCAAAATATATGAATTGGAAACCTTATTACTAAACACCAATAATGACCTAGGCGTTTTATCAAATGAAAACAGTAGTACAAACGGAACTCGACATTCAGATAATGAAAATCCTATCGGAGGAATCAAAATTTTAGAAAACAGATTAAATAACGCAAATAACCAAATTATATTCGAAGTACATAACGAAAATAAAATCAAAATAAAGAAACTATTCAATAACACAAAACAAAGATTAGAGGTAACTTTTAATAAAGAGAATTTGCAACAAGAAATTCTAGAATTCCTTAGAAATGATATAGTGCAAAAAATTTGATATTTTTGCATCTTTAAAAATAAAACACTAGAAAAAGAAATTAATAAAATTATACAACAAAATTTTGAACATAACTCTATGAATCTAATTAAGGTAAATCAATTAGTCCAAGACATAGAAAGTAAAGAAGAACAAGACGAACTTGTATTCCTCTATCATTTCGGAAAAATGAACCACCGAGGTATCAATGAAACATATCAAAAATGAAAAGTAAAATATTACTGGTCTAAAATGACAGATACAAAAACTCTTACTTAACAATCCTAGATCAATTCTCAAAATTCGCAGAAATATATCCGTTACAAACAAAGACAGGACAAGAAATCACCAAAAAACTAGATCTCTTCTTTAAATCATATAAAATCTCTTCAAAATTAATATGTGACGCAGGAAAAGAATTTGATAATATAACACTAAAAACATATTGTCACAATAACGAAATAAGACTACATCTTACCTGTGTAAACAATCCAAAATGAAATTTAATAAAAATATTTCATTCCACCTTGATTGAACACTTAAGAATATTATTCAAAACAAATTCAAAATTAAAAATACAAGAAATACTGGATAAAGCAATTTATGCGTATAACAATGAAGTACTCTTCGGAAAAGATTACACAAACATATATCCTCAAAAACTAGTAAACGAAGAGAATCGTATCCAAACATTCGTTGAAAAACGCGAATTGGAAATTAACAAAATAAAAGATAAAATTAACCAAGAAAAAGAAAAAAGATTCAAACCTAATCCACCCATAAATAGATTAAAGAAAGTTGCATATCTGAAACAAAATAAGAGATTAATACAAAAGTATAAAAAAACCCTTGTACGAAAAGATAAACATATTAAAAGTTGATGATAAAAGAAAGACCGCGAAAGTTATAGGTAAACAAAGAGTCAGAAAGATAAATATCGATAAACTAAAAATGTAACATTGATACAGATACGCTACCCACACTACACCATTGGAAATAGACAACAATGGCGTGAATATAATCGAAATAGCCGAAATAAAGATCTTCGAAAATGAAATTTACGTGCACTATACCTACAAAATAAACAAAATCACAGATGCATACAAGATAATAGAAAATCAAATAAAACAGTTAACCCTTTCCACTACGGATATCAATCAAAGATACCAAAACGAACTAAACATCAAAATACAACATACCCAAAATCACTTTTTAAAATTGCAAACTAGAATCAATACACTATTCCCCACACGTCAAAAACGAGGGATATTAAACGGTCTAGGATCTATAATAAAACAAATCACCGGTAATCTAGATGACAATGATCGAGAAAGATACGAGAAAATCTTTAACGAATTAGAAACAAATACTAAAATAAATAACGAAAATATGAAGGCTTTAACGTACCATCTAAACAATGCTACAAAATATTACGAAGAACAATTCAAAATAATAAATGAAAATAAATTCATTATACAATCCAAATTGAAAAACGTTCAATCTCTATTGAAAGAACAAATCAGTTGGGAAAATATATTCATATTAACCAACACTGTAGATTTAGTTAATAATAATATAATGGAACTACAAGAAATAAATAATAATATATAAATAACCTTATCATTCTGTAGTACAAACACTTTTCGTATTTCACTAATTGAAAATGAAAATATAAAAGAACTAAAAACAATCATCACACAAAACATAGAAATATCAGAAGAAAACTACTTCAATTACTTAAATTTAATACATAGTTATTGCAAAATAACAGACGAAGAATTGAAATATTTAATTATTATACCCAAATATTCCAGAACAAAATATCCTCTGAAACAAATTACTCCTATTCCCTTCCTGGAAAATGACCATCTGTTAGAGTTAAACTTTGAGAAACAAACAATAATCAAAATAAATTTAGAAAATTATGGAAAATTGGTAAATGATCGGACACGCAGTCTAATGTAAATAATTTATTTCCTGGCCTACGTTTCGACTGTACTACAGTCTTCCTCAGGGCTAGAAATGGTCAATGATAATCATTGACCATTTCTAGCCCTGAGGAAGATTGTAGTACAGTCGAAACGTAGGCCAGGAAATAAATTATTTACATTAGAATGCGTGTCCGATCATTTCCCAATTTTCCATTCTGCTACCAGTCGATCATCGTACTCCACATTAGAAAATTATATTTGCAATAGAATTATAAATATTAACACCGAAAATTATTGCGAAACACAATTTGATGTAATAGATAATTGTTCAAATACACTTCTCGAAAATCATAGTAATAAATTGTAATAATACGGAAATGGGTAAGAAAATAAAATTATCCCAATTCAAAACTCAAATCTCTTATATATTATCCAAATGGATAAACTACAAGAAATAAAATGCTCCACTCAGAATATAATATTAAAAACTCAAGGAATATTCAAATTAAACAACAATAACTGTCAAATTAATAAAAAGAAATTTTCTAACCAATTAATAGGAAAACAAATCATTCTAGACATAATGAAAACCAATAAACCTCAAAGACAAATAAACGAAATAGGTAATGAAGAGTTGAAAACTATAAAACTCAAACATTTAAACATGTTATAATTAAAGAAACTAACAGAATACACTAAGGATACACCTCACCAAACATATCAATATCTTATGTTATTTACAATCATTCTATGTATAATTATATATTTTGTTTTAAAAATAGAAATATGTTGAAGAATAAGCTAATTAAAAATCAGAATAAATCAGAACCAGAAAAAATAGAGCTGACTTCAATATAAGATCATCTATGTGACACCCTGATAACCGCGAACTTCAAGGGGAGGAATCATATACCCAATCGGCTTATCAGAGTGTGAGACAATGTTATACTTCTAAGAATAACCCTTATCACTTAGCTGTCGAAACCAAATAGTATATAAGCATAGACTTAAGATAATTCTGGATGATTCTTTGTTAAGACTGGCATGCTGCTTGTCGAATCTCTGTAAACAAGTTCTCTACGAATAAAAGTTATAATTTTAAAAAAAAGTATTATTTATACTAAATAATATATATATATATATATATATATATATATATATATATATATATATATATATATATATATATATAAATTATTATTTTTATTGTTATTAGATTGCAGAAAAAGAACCCCTAAATGGGTTGACAAAATCATTGCAATGCAAGAAAAACAGAGTAAAGACATCTAATTTAATGAAATCTATAGATAAATCGAACGATATTCAGGCGAAGAGAAATAAATTATTGTAACAGTTTTTAATAACATGTACAAATAAAATCGACAAATAAAAACTACCGAGTATTGTTATTTACTCCTACGTTATATTTCATGATTAAATAAATTTAATTTGTTGTGAGAATTATGTATTTATTTAATAAGTAAGAAATAAATTATAATAGAGATTTAAAGTCAAAAGTCGCTATATTTTTACACTTAACAACAGCATCAGCAACATTATCATCTATATTAATATCATTATTAATATTAATATCTTCTTCGTCGTCTTCATCACTACTATCAATTCCATCTTCTTTTAGAATTAAATTGTAGAGAACACAACAGGTACAAATAAAATGTGGAATACAGTTTAATAAATCCATGTCTAAGAATTTCAATTGGCGGAATTTTTCCTCCAGTATGCCGAAAATTCTTTCAATTACTGATCTAGCAGCAGAATGTCTTCAATTATGGTGTCCTTTTCACTTCTGATAAGTGCCCGTTGCCTCTATATGGAGTAATTATATTTGTATGTAAAGGGTAAGCACTATCGCATAAAAGATGTTGTTCCCCGTTTATTAAACCATTTCGTATGCGTTTGTATAAACTGCTAGATCTATAAACTCTTGCATCATGTACTCGTCCAGGCATTCCCACAAATATATCAATCAACTCTAATTTGTCATTGCACACTCCCTGTAATATTCCGAATGGAATCCTTTTCGATTAAAAAAATCAACTGGATTATTTTTCGATGCTTTTATGGGGATGTGGCAACCATCAATACATCCAATTATCCCCGGGTTTTAATTGAGAAATAGTTTTACATATTTCTATAAAAATTAAATGACCAGAACCCTACTCAGACCAAATAAATCTGCGTGATTAGTAGCATCCATATAGTACAATGTTTTTATTTAAATTTACTGCCATATTTTTTAATTTGTCCTCTTCTATAATGCTGCTAATATCATTTAAAAGAATCTATAATAAAAATCTAGTAATGATCTTTAAATCATCTATAATTACAAATATTGCAACTTTTAGAGTCTGTGCCACTAAAGAAAGCCGGTGCGGTAATTCTCAACGTTTACAAGAGAAATGAGAAACAGTTGGCCAACCGTAGTCACGAAATAACGTCACTGTGAAATAGTGTTCATGTAGTAAAATATTTCTAATCGTAGTGGCGCTTTACAGAAATTCTGATAGCATTTAATATTACTCAGACCGATTTTCTTTCGTGTCACGGACTATATACGAACCTCCATAGATAATCTGAATAACCTGAAGTGTTTTCTATAAGTTTCATCGCTGTGTTCAGGAATGACAATTTCAAAATAATTTCCAACACACACTTTGGAATGAAAGATTTATATCATTATTAGTTGTTAGCACCTGCATGCAGACACCTATTAAGGGGCTTCTGTCACAATAAAAAATAGTTATTTACATTATACGTGCGGTAGGTGTAATTTTACAACGCGAGGTTTTATATTGAAGCACGACGCGCAGCGGAGTGCTGCAATAAAACCGAGCGTTGTACAAATACCTAACGCACAAATTATGTATTACATTTTTTGGCCGAGATATCTATTAAAATATGTATTTTCTATAAAAATTTTGCTTGTTGACATAAAACCTTTGTTGTCATCAAGCGAGCTGCTATCAAAACAATTTATTGTAGGCTCAGCATCAAGGCGCTTTGAAAACCAATGAAACGTCAAAATAATCAAAAAATTGTATTGCTTGATTTCTATCTTGGTCAGTAATTGCTAAAAGCAAGGATAAAAGTATTGTAATCATATCTATCAAAAAGAAAAATGACAGACTTACTCCCTGAAAAATCAAAAGCCCGTTACGGGAGATATTATCAAGTTTTCATACGGTGGTGTGCCGAAAAAAAGTCAACAATTGAGAGATTGGGTTGGGACAAGACCAAGAATTTGCACTTTGATTATTTTATTTATTAGGGATGTCTATTGTCTATGCTGCTATGCTGGAAGGAAAATAAGGTTAGGCAGATTAGTTCCTACATACGTAGTTTCGAAACAGACTACATGAATGATTCTAATGTTACCTACCCTTTTAGACATTCTTCATTAAAATTAATTTCAAACATTTGAAATAAAATAAATAATTCTCATCAATCATTCCACAAATTTTATCATTTGAAAATTTTGACATATTGACATTGCCGACTGAGAATTATGCTAACAGATGGCGCTGGCAGATTAAATTAAAAGAAATTCAGTTTTATTTATTTATTTATTTACTATTATTAAACGAAAATTGCGGTAGCTAGCGTTTTTGTAGGCACACTTTATTATTACAAAGTAGATTTCTTTATTAATGGCCTCTTCAAACTTAAAAATATGGGTGTGTATTACTTTATTCGGTACGGCAAAGTCATGGCATGTGTAAAATCGCAACTACCATGGACGCCAACGATGTGTGATTGTTATGTTTACACTTTAGGAGGCCAAAAAAGTATTTAACAAATTACTCCTAACCTAATTAACCTATAAATCTGAAAAAAATACTACATAAAGACAAACGCAGTATGAAACTAGCTACATTGGCGAATTTTTTAAATTGTTATTATTTTCATATATAAACAATAAAAAAAAAATTACACTGAGAAAAACTCTTCGCAACTAGAATTGCATTGTAAATTAAAATGTTTGTATCACATTGTTGTATAAAATTATCAAATAGTAGACGAGTAATTTGTTAAATAAATTCAAAAATTCCATGCGTTGATCTAACGCGCCCCTGACGGTAATCACATTTACCATTTTCATCCAAAGGAAGGGGCGTGCGCGTAGTAGTGTAGTGGGAGAAGTAGGTTTGCACTAATTCATTCTTTCTCCCTCTAATACCAATCTCTCTTATTTCTCAGGCTTTTACTTAATTTCTTACAATTTACCGATTTACTAGGATAAAAATTAAAAATACATTCTTTCTAAGATGTTGAAAATTTAATCAATAATATAAAAAATATGATTATATTAATTTCGTTTTATTTATATTAATTATATTTTATAATTTATAACACTGAAACGTTAGAATTCCTAATGCGGGTTCTATACATAAGTATACAGCAATTTACGAGCAATGAGTTATTATTGTTGTCGAAAACAAGAACAAAAAATCTAATGTGGCCAGGCCAGTACCTTCCGCCAGTTCTATGTATTTTGTACTAATTTCATACAGAAAGTTCCTTGCAAAAGATTCTATTTCTTGTACATTGTCTTCTGGCAGTTGTATGCATTTTATATAAATTCCATGCAGAAAGTTTCTAGCAAAAGATCCTATATTTCCAGTAAAATTATAACACATACAGAATATGTCAATTGTATTTGACACTGACATCTTTCAATCATAATTTTCTTTACCAGTTTCAGAAGATTAAGCCTTTGTTTACATGTACAAAAGTAGGCTGGTAACTAAGTAATAACTGTATCTGTACGGTAATATTATTACAATACAGACTTGTCAACAACAGTCTACAAAATGAAAATAAAATAAAATGAAAGTATAATTCTGTCCAATAATAAATACAGATTACGTTAGTGTATCTTTCTTAACACGGTTTACTTTATTCTAAAATAATAAACATGATAAATAAAGCACTTAACTTGAATATTTGTTATAATGACATATGTCAAAATAATTGTTATGTGTCATATCATTCTGAAAGCAGCATTAATAAAAGAATTTCAAAATATAATATTTAATAATAATGACTTCATTTTCTGAAACCGATAATTTATTGAACAAACCACGGATGTTTTGAATCATAACAAGCCTCAGATGTCTTAAAATCTTCGCTCTACGAGCTCGGATTTCTAATCGACATCTGCGGCTGTTATGATACTCATAACATTTGTAGGTATGTTAATAGCTATAATATAGCAGCTGCTTCCAAAGTTACAGCATAGCTGGTTGCTTTATAAAATTTAATTTCTTTATAATTTTTTAACTCTATATCCATTTAATATGAAGTATAATGCAGTCAAGTCGTATAGAGAATAAAATATTCTTTAATATTTATAATAACATTTAATATGAAAAAATGATATTTAACATCGTTTTTTCAAGAAAAACGGTTAAAATCTAGAAATGTGGGTACTTCCGTTTCAACAAGTATAACCAAAATCTAATCAGCTCTTCATATGGATGTAACGAAGTGAAATACGAAAGAATTATAATTTTTTTATTGTACGGAACATTATTCTTCGTTTTATTTTTTTTAACCATTTTGATTGTAATAAGTAGAATTTATTTAAAAGTTATACAAAAAAAACCTCTACAGTTCAACAATAATATTAGAGAATGAATAAATAATACGCATTCACGGCGAATCTTTTCGTAGTGTCCAGGGTGCCAAATGCCCAGACTGGGGGGTGAATAATAGTCGCTAGCCAATCAAATCTTATGAAGAAGAACGGAGCTAGATAAATAGCGCAAACATGTTGTCATAGCGCATAGGCTGCCAGCGCGGGCACCTGAGGATGGCGAGGTTTCTAAGCTAGGAGCGCTGAGCGATAAAACCCCCTTAAAACGTAACATGTTTATAACATTATTAAATTTGAATTAGTTTGTTATACCTAATACAGTTTCATAAAACTTAATCCCACTATCTGCAAAAAAGGGTAAAAATTCATTTTCATCTTTGTAGTGACAAGAGATACGAAGATACATGTTATTTTTGACATTGACGTTGTCTAACTTTCTTGATGACAACTACGGATGACAAGTCCCGTTTGCTTACTAAAGGCGTTTTTTATGAGCTGTTACCTCCAGCATATACGTACTAACTAATAGTTAATAGGTATATGATCTCCGGTTACACGGTAACCACGTTTTATTGAGCACTCCGGTTACTTGCGGTTACGTCAAACATGTAACCGCGGTATGTCGGACTGTTGCATGTCAGGTTTCTACAGATCTCGCTACAGCTATCCTTTTCTAGCTGTCAAAATGCATTTTTACAGTTACGTAAAAGTAAAAATGGAATCTGTGACATTGTTTGTATTACATCATTACGCTTTAAATTAAATGTATCGCACTATGAATAAGATAAATATTTGACTAATGGACCAGTTTAGTGTGACAACACGAAAGTTTCCAAACAAGGAAATTGCGTCTTCGTTGCTAACGCGGTTGTTATGCTGAACCAGAATTTGACGTTTGGCGCTCATAACCTATAAGTTTATTTGGTATTGAAATGGCTCAGAAATACGTTATAAAGTTTTGTTCTGTTGTAAATAAATACTAACCTAACTAAGTTTATCTACGTTTACTTCAGATTTGGGTCTTTTGGAAATTTAAAAAACTTACAAGTTCAACGTTCGCTATAATGATTGAAGTTAGCTGCGAAACAGATCACCACATGGTCAAACAAATTTAAAATAAAACCTTAAAATATACACTGTACAACTTACAAGATGTAACAAGTACTAATAACAATTATATTTTTACCTACCGACATACCGTTGGTAAGGGAGGTAATGTTACCGGTCCAAAAATTCGATGGTGAGTTTTCAGTAAATAAGCTCGAATTAGGGTCCCCAAAACACGTTTTCACTATTTTACGATGTGTGTGTGTGCGCGTGTGTGCGTATGTGCGTGTGTATGTGTGTGTGCATGTATGTATGTATGTATGTATGTATGTATGTATATTATATATATATATATATATATATATATATATATATATATATATATATATATATATATAATCTAAAACTTTTCAATTTTAGTATTTAAGACTTTCATATCAAGGAAAATAACATTAGATTTTGGCTAAAATTAATAAACCGGAAGTGATACTTTACTTGAAGCTCTGAACAGATTTTCGTGAAAAATATATTATGATATATTCAAAAACTTTTTAAATTTAGTATTCAAGCCTTTAATATGAAAGGGAACAACAAATTAGATTTTGGCTAAAATTGATAAACCGGAAGTGATACTTTACTTGAAGCTCTGATCAGATTTTCGTAAAAAATATTTTGTTATAAACCAAAATTTTTCAAATTTGGCATTTAAAACTTTACATTAATAAGGACATATTAGCTTTTTTCTAAAATTGATAAACCGGCAGCGATACTTTACTTGAAGCTCTGAACAGATTTTCGTGAAATATATATGCGAGGTGCTACTCAAAAGTTATCGAACTTATTTCTTTAAAAAATCTGTAGTTCTACTAATTGTTGAAAATGTATTTAATTTGAATGAAATGAACTCATTTTGTTGATTGATAATTTGAATGGTTTTCCAATGTCTTACTTTGATTTTGATTTATTTTCTTTATTATACTTTTGCATTGGTGAAATGTTGAGTATTAGGAAATTAATAATACACATCCTTGATTCAGAAAGACAGTTCTTATTTTTTTAGAAATTATATGGACAATCTGTCAACATCCATATTTTATGTTTTTTCATAGCGTACTACACTTTTCTTATAAAGTCAATATTCATTTCAAAATAGAACTGTCTATATTATATAATTCTAACAAAACCAAAAAATAGTTGTAATACTTTTTAACGAGTTAATGAATGCACTGACAAACAACTGATTAATTTTCAGCAACGTTTAAGTTTTTTTTTTTTTTGGCTAGATAGCACTATGGCACAAATTTCGAACTGTGAACGATCAAATTAATTTCTTTAAATTTTAGTACTACAAATTTTGCCGAATTGTGGATTGCGGTTTAATTCAGAACCTTTTCACGCCAAAAAATGATATTTAATTTCTCCCCCAACTTTGTAATTTAAACTATTTCTTCGTCTTCGTCATGTCACCCCTTAGTGGGAAAATCAATAATAAAGAAAATAGCTACTTTCTCTATTATAATATAAATAAATAATTATTTATTAATTAAATAGGTACATACTGGTCACTTGAACGAGGACTTGGACTCTTAGACATAAATTACAAATAATAAAAATTAACTAACATAGCTTGTCACACTTGTCGAATATATAATTAATCATTTTTTTATATATATTTAAATTCCATGCACAAAAACGGCTTTCGCTATTTTTGGGGTGATTTTCGACATTTTCATACTTAATTTCTGCGTTACTTACAAAGCTTGCAAAATTAATTTGCTTATTGATTGCAAATTATATTATATATGCGTAGTTTTATTTATTTAAACATTATTTGTGAAAACAAAATAGTAATAATCCTTATAAATAGAGTTATAAATTTTCAAATAAATCACGTGACTAAAAAAATCCCCTGACGTCATAGGTCATGGTAGGGTACCTTTATAAACAGGGTATGGCCATGGTGTGGCTCACGTTTCGTCCGCCATTACCGGGACATCTGTTATATGTGTTGTTCTTGCGCAAAGTAATATGTATTTTCGTGGCTATTTGTTTTATTTCAATGAAAAACACATTTAATTATCATTTTAATATGTATTTAAAGTGTAAGTAATATATTTTATCTTATTTATTGTGTAGTTTGTTAAGATACCCACCACGATTACTGTCACTGAAAACAACTAAAAATTACCAATATTAAGCACAATCATTTAAATTTTTAAAAGGTAAGTTTAGAATATATAATTATTATGTAATTAAGAACTAGTGATATTATTAAATTAGATGTGATAATAACAACACACATCATATATTCTACATAACCTCTAAATGTATGTCTTAATAATAATTGTATATATCTTAAATAAATTCATTTTTATTACCTTTTTAAATTCACAGTGTGATTATTTAATATTATTTTATAATATAATATCACATTTATTACAAATAAATAGGAAAATCAATTACCGACAATGGCGGCGATCTTGGCCCATGGCCATACCCTGGTTATAAAGGTACCCTAGGTCATGGTGCGGCAGTGCGCTAAGTGAGTAAAATTTGTACTAGCCTGTATTTTGAACAAACGTGAAAGAATATAAGTATAATCTAAATCGAGTTTTAAATATCAAATTTAAGGTTTCGATCATGTTTTAATATATTTCTTAAGAAAATCTGTTAATAGCTTTCTACAGGGTGGGGCAGAAAAACCTATCCGATTTCAAATCCCTTTTTCCCAGAAGAGGGAGCAGGTAGAGTAGTGGGGTAAAAACCGTTAGAAAGTCGGTTTTATGCCATTTGTCAGTAGTCAACATGCCTTGGTCTGGTGAACATCGTGCTTTTGTTATTGAGCGGTTTATCGAATGCGGCGGTTCGATAATTGCTACACAACGTGCTTTTCGAATTCATTTCGGACTCGGGCGTCATGATCCTGTTCCACATCACGCTACGATTAAAGTGTGGGTGTCAAATTTTAGACAGACGAGTTCAGCATTGAAAAAGAAGTCGCCTGGACGTCCCAGGACAGCAACAGGACCTGAAAACGTGGCCAATGTGAGAGCCGCGATTGAACGTTCCCCGCGTCGTTCGGCGCGAAAACATTCGCTCGCTTTGGCGATTTCCAACCGCAGTATTCGGCGCATTTTGCACCGGGACCTCAAAATGCATCCCTACAAAATGGTTGTTGCACAGGAATTAAGTGAAAGGGATTTTGAAACCCGTACGAACCTGTGTCGCGATCTCCGAGAACTCCCAAACGACGATGTTGTGCTCTTCACGGACGAAGCCCATTTTCACCTTTGTGGTGCCGTTAACAGGCAGAATTTTCGATATTGGAGTGACGAAAATCCTCGAGAAATCTATCAGGAACCCCTCCATAGCCCAAAAGTGACTGTGTGGTGTGCTCTTTCCCGCCTAGGCGTCTGGGGGCCTTACTTTTTTGAAGAAAATGGGCAAACCGTAACGGTCAACAGCGAGCGCTATTGTTTCATGCTGGAAAATTTTCTTAGACCCAAAATGGAAGAAAATGGCGTGGAAAATGTGTGGTTTCAACAGGATGGTGCAACCGCCCACACATCGCGACGATCAATGGACATTCTCAGGGAACTGTTTCCCGGTCGCCTCATTTCCCTGAGAGGTGATCTTGGCTGGCCGCCGCGCTCACCGGATCTCACTCCATGTGACTTCTTCCTTTGGGGTTACCTCAAATCGAAGGTTTACCAGCATCGACCAAGGACCCTTCTTGCTTTACGAAGGGAAATTGCTCGGGCAATTGAAGAAATTCCTGTGGAAATGACGGTGAAAGTCATGGAAAGCTACCGCGAGCGCCTAAATCAGTGTATCCGCTCCCAAGGACGACATTTGAGTGATGTGCTTTTCAAAACTTAAATTTAAAAATGGCATAAAATTTGCGATATGTTAATAAAAAAAATTTTTGACAAGTTGAGTGGTTTTAATTTTATAACGTTTTGAAATCGGATAGGTTTTTCTGCCCCACCCTGTATAAAGTACTACTTCCGGTTTATCAATTTTAGATAACAATCTAATATGTCGTTCTCATTAATATAAAAGTCTTAAATACCAAATTTGAAAAGTTTTGGATTGTATCAATATATTTTTCACAATATGTTCAGAACTTCAAATAAAGTATCACTTCCGGTTTATCAATTTTAGCTAAAATCTAATATGTTGCTTCCCTTCATATAAAAGTGTTAAATACCAAATTTTCAGGTATCTGTTACCACTCAATGTACCTTCGTACATGAGACGTAAATATTATCACTGAAAATGGCACACCAAACATTTATATTAAATTTTCGCTGGAAACATCTCTCTCGTACAGCAACAGGATTTTTGTCAGCTCCAGTAGTGTTTGTTTTTTCTATTTGACGTACCATTATTAGAAAAATTGGCTTCGTCAGTCCAAATAATTGTTTTTAAGATATCTGGATCCTCATTTATCAATAAATTACAAAATCCTAATCTTCGCTCTCGATCACCAGGATGTAAATGGTGAATTTTAATCATTTTGAATGGTTTGTATTTATGTTTCTTTAAAATCATATGGATCGTGCCCACACTTAAATTACACTCAGCGGCAGCCATTCTAAATGAAGCTGTTGGAATAGCTTCAAAATATGCTAATATATTTATCTCAGCTTCTTGATCTTGTACGCTAATTCGCTTCGATACGAATGCATCCGTATTAGCGCGCAGTACTAATTCTAATTTTCTAAAATACTGATGACAAGGAACTCGCCGCTCAGGATAACGTTCCCTATACATATTCTTTGCAGCAACAGTATTTTTCAGAGATAATATGAAAACTTCGTACATATCAATTTTTTCTTCGTGCGTAAAATTCATTTTAACACAAAAGAAAACAAGGAAATTCATAAACGAACTACTTTGACATGTGATACAAAACAAAATATTCAATTGTTTTTGTCATGGCACTCTGATTACATGTAGAAATAAATATGAAAATAATAATTTTTCTTTTGCATTTTTCTCGTTTTTTTTCGTCATGTAGGGATATAAACATTTTATACCGTTGTATTCAGAAAAAATGCTGAATCGAATAGGCGAATAAAAAAAGTAGGTTCTCATTTAAAATTAAGTTGAATTCTGTATTTTGAGAACCACTGGTTGAAATTTTTTTTTGTAATGCTCATTTTAATAGTCTTGTAATATAGAAATTGTTTGCTAATTTAACCGACTTCGTATCTCTTAAGGTTCTGGAGATAGCAATAGTGAAACACTTAAATTGAACATCCTGTATCTCGTATATATATATATATATATATATATATATATATATATATATATATATATATATATATATATATATATGTATATATATATATAAATATATATATATATATATATATATATATATATATATATATATATATATATATATATATTATGATATATTCCAAAACTTGTAAAATTTGGTATATAAGATTTTTATACGAAGGGAAGCAACATATTAGATTTTGGCTGAAATAGATAGACCGGAAGTGATACCGGAAGTGGTTCTTAATTTGGAGCTCTTAGCAGATTTTCAAGGAAAAACAATAAAATATAATCCAAAATTTCGTATTACAGACTTTTCTATTTATTGGAACGAGAAATTAGATTTTGTTTAGAAACGATCAATCGGAAGAGATACTTTACTTAAAACTTATTGCTATATTAAACATGGAATTGACGGGTCGTTATGTGCTGGTCACATCAGATTTTTTTCATCTGTGCCCTTTAAAGAGCCTAAAATTTGACGAAACTGAAATCTCTCACTACTAGTTTCGCGGTCATTTTTAAATAACATAGCAACGGTACCAAGGCAGCAGCCATTTTCTTGTTTGGAAACCTAGCCTACGTCATCACTAAACGTGTTCATGTCAACTAATAAATTTCACAGAAAAGTGGAGTAACCGGGCATATTTTATTCACACCGGTTACGCGCGGTAATATGTAATCCGGTTACTTGAATAAGAAACACCTCTACCATTTGCTAGATTTGTTTACTTCATTGAACGCACCTATTCAAGCAAACAAACGTCAACTGTCTGTATTAAAGTGTTTAAAAATTTTGTATACACCATTTTTATATTTAAAATATTAAGAAAGGTATGTTTTATTGACAAAATTAAACTATGTATTACCTCTACTAACTACTTATATACTGTTTTAGTAATAATGGCATTGCCTACTGAAAATTACGTTCAAGGTAAATCTGATCATTTATCACAAGTGGATAGTTAGATGGTTGTCGAATTTATTTCTGCAAAAAATTGTTTCACTGCTGCAGAAATTAGAGTGAAAGAGTTGAGTGTCACTTTCACGTTTATTCAAAATACAGGCTAGTACAAATTTTGCTCACTTAGCGCACTGCCGCACCATGACCTATGACGTCAGGGGATTTTTTTAGTCACGTGATTTATTTGAAAATTTTAACTCTATTTATAAGGATTATTACTATTTTGTTTTCACAAATAATGTTTAAATAAATAAAACATATATAATATAATTTGCAATCAATATGCAAATTAATTTTGCAAGCTTTGTAACGCAGAAATTAAGTATGTAAATGTCGAAAATCACCCCAAAAATAGCGAAAGCCGTTTTTGTGTATGGAATTTAAATAAATATATATATATATATATATATATATATATATATATATATATATATATATATATATATATATATATATATTCGACAAGTGTGACAAGCTATGTTAGTTAATTTTTATTATTTGTAATTTATGTCTAAGAGTCCAAGTCCTCGTTCAAGTGACAAGTATGTACCTATATAATTAATAAATAATTATTTATTTATATTCTAATAGAGAAAGTAGCTATTTTCTTTATTATTGATTTTCCCACTAAGGAGTGACATGACGAAGACAAAGAAATAGTTTCAATTACAAAGTTGGGGGAGAAATTAAATATCATTTTTTGGCGTGAAAAGGTCCTGAATTAAACCGCATTCCACAATTCGGCAAAATTTGTAGTACTAAAATTTGAAGAAATTAATTTGACCGTTCACAGCTCGAAATTTGTGCCATAGTGCTATCTAGCCAAAAAAATACTTAAACGTTGCTGAAAATTAATGCATTCATTAACTCGTTAAAAAGTATTACAACTATTGTCAATAAAATAACAACCCTTCCCTGGCGATTTCTACCCGTTATTAGATTGTCGTATAAAATTAAAAAAACTATTTTATTTTTTTGTTTTGTTAGAATTATATAATATAGACAGTTCTATTTTGAAATGAATTTTGACATAAGAAAAGTGTAGTACGCTATGTAAAAAACATAAAATATAGATGTTGACAGATTGTCCATATAATTTCTAAAAAAAAATAAGAACTGTCTTTCTGAATCAAAGATATGTATTATTAATTTCCTAATACTCAACATTTCACCAATGCAAAAGTATAATAAAGAAAATAAATCAAAATCAAAGTAAGATCATTCAAATTAAATATATTTTACACAATTAGTAGAACGCATTCTAAATTAGCCGGAAAAGTTTGGAGCTTGCAAACTATTCTACAAATTATAATTCGTGTACACCAAATTTTAGCGTTGTGAACACAAGTACACGTCATAAGACAAACTCCACGAATTTCGGGCTTTGAATGCGGATTTATACTTCCAGTTTCTTCGGAAGCAATATCATCGTTGATTTTTAAATTGGATTCATATACATACATTTCTATATTTTCAATTTTTTGTCAGTTTTGCTATAACATTTGTACCTTTTTTGTTTAAGGAAATAATTTTTATTATTTTATTTGTTATATGGTCAATCAGTGGGGAATGTCTTCAACGCCCGAATATTCAAAACCAGAATATGCATGCACAAAATCATTCTATTCCCGAATATTCAAAAACAGTATCGCGCATTGTATGAAAGCGTATCTAATTTAACTAAATAAATATTCTGGTTTTGAATATTCGGGCGTTGAGTATGCACCCGTCAATCAGGGCTAGGGTTTCAAAACACTCACAGATGAATCCTACATTTTAAAACAATCTTTAACAATTATGGGGTCTCGTCGCCGCGTGTCTGAGTGCCAGGTCGGTAATCTGATAAACCGGGTTCGATCCCGACCGACGCCAAATATGTTCGAATTTTAAATGGTACAAAATTGATTCCTCTGGTGTACTCTCCACGCCAGCATTGGCTGCACGTGAAGTGACGCCTGGTAAGAGCCCGCACGGGGCAAATATTTCATCATTACCGATATCTGTGTACAAAGTATATTGGCACATCCAGCAATGAGTAATAAGCCGTGATGATATATTTTATTTATTATATTTAACAATTAATTATTATGAATTCGGAAAAGTTTATGTTGAAAACAAATACGAGGTTGAATATGTTTAGAACAAATGAAAGCGGTGTTATAGCATACAGATTTATTGATTTTCAAATCATTAGATATTTTGATATTGCATATTACATTAGCAAAAAATATTGCCACACCAGTAAAGACTTTCGTAATAAATAGATATATAAATACCGTAACAAACTATACTTCAACACTATAAGAATTTCTAACTAGATATACTTACAATATAAATGATTTCCTAAGTAATGAAAATTAGATATTTCTGTATAAGTCGATACACTACTTCAAGCAACCCATGGAAACAAATTGGTATGTGCTCTTCGTTATGAGAAGCACTTCTGGAAATATATGATGTATAATTAGATGAGTAACAAAACAAGTTACACTAACATAAATACCATTTGTAACATGTATTTAAAACTTACCAAGTTTAAAATGTACTATTTTTGTTTTTTTAAAATATTTATGTAGAGGTTATAAAGCGTTGCAGTTCAGTGTTTTTTTGTCTAATATTACAGTTAGTGTTTGCTTTTTCGACAGAGTTAATAAATCCTTCCCACTGGGTCAGATTGCAAACCAAAATCACAACAGCGAAAAATATCAACTGTCTGCTGTCAATTTGAAATAAAATCGACAATAATAATTATTATTTAACCATGTTTTTGATTTTATCTTTATATTGTTTAATATTCGGCTAGCGTACATTTTTATAAACTAAAATACGTTGTATAAATAAAGTTTGTTTTCACAAATTTGTATTCTTTATTTAATGCATGTAAAAACGGTCGGTTTTCAAGCGCCATCTGCTATTCCCATAACTAAAAACGATGTGGATGTATATAGTACGTTTCGGGGAAGAAAATAGCAGATGGCACTTGATATTTAACCGTTTTCACATGCAATAAATAATTTAAATTCGCCATATAAAACAGTTTGCCAGCTGATAATTTTTTCGCTTTTGTGAACTACTTGTACCTTTTCAATTTCAGAAACAGTATATTCAATTAAAAAAAAGTAAATTTAATTTCAGAAAACGTAATATCAATTTTGAAAAAAAAGTATGCGTCTCGACTGAAATGCTGTCCCGATTGTTTTAAATTAAAGTAATTTTATCGTTTATTTATTAGTAGAATAAATTTAATGATTTGGGAAAAGGTTTGATTTAAACAAATAATTGTTTTGTAAACAGTTATACAGGGTGGGGCAGAAAAACCTATCCGATTTCAAATCCCTTTTTCCCAGAAGAGGGAGCAGGTAGAGTAGTGGGGTAAAAACCGTTAGAAAGCCGGTTTTATGCCATTTGTCAGTAGTCAACATGCCTTGGTCTGGTGAACATCGTGCTTTTGTTATTGAGCGGTTTATCGAATGCGGCGGTTCGATAATTGCTACACAACGTGCTAACAGGCAGAATTTTCGATATTGGAGTGACGAAAATCCTCGAGAAATCCATCAGGAACCCCTCCATAGCCCAAAAGTGACTGTGTGGTGTGCTCTTTCCCGCCTAGGCGTCTGGGGGCCTTACTTTTTTGAAGAAAATGGGCAAACCGTAACGGTCAACAGCGAGCGCTATTGTTTCATGCTGGAAAATTTTCTTAGACCCAAAATGGAAGAAAATGGCGTGGAAAATGTGTGGTTTCAACAGGATGGTGCAACCGCCCACACATCGTGACGATCAATGGACATTCTCAGGGAACTGTTTCCCGGTCGCCTCATTTCCCTGAGAGGTGATCTTGGCTGGCCGCCGCGCTCACCGGATCTCACTCCATGTGACTTCTTCCTTTGGGGTTACCTCAAATCGAAGGTTTACCAGCATCGACCAAGGACCCTTCTTGCTTTACGAAGGGAAATTGCTCGGGCAATTGAAGAAATTCCTGTGGAAATGACGGTGAAAGTCATGGAAAGCTACCGCGAGCGCCTAAATCAGTGTATCCGCTCCCAAGGACGACATTTGAGTGACGTGCTTTTCAAAACTTAAATTTAAAAATGGCATAAAATTTGCGATATGTTAATAAATTTTTTTTTTGACAAGTTGAGTGGTTTTAATTTTATAACGTTTTGAAATCGGATAGGTTTTTCTGCCCCACCCTGTATTTGATCATTTATTTATGAACACAACAATGTATAAAATATTAAAAACAAGAGGAGTTTGCGTGCCTCTTCGTCGATAGCTACAGAGAACGAGAGTTGCGTGAACACTGGCTTGTCATCTCTTCTCAGCATCAGTTTGGGCGCTTAAGCGGTTCAACCTCCCATAAGAAGTTATCACTTCAATTAAAAAAAAAAATAACATTAATTTCAGCTTCCATTTTTAACAAAAAATAAACTAAAACAGAATTAATGTCAAATATTTAAGGAATACGATGCCTCTCACTTTTATGTGTAGGACACTGCACATGTATATAATTTTTTTATATGAAAATACATTCTGAAATAGAATTTACTTTTTCTGAAAATTAATTTACATTTCTAAAATTAAAGTTGAAAACGTATAGATGTGCATTATAAACAATTAGAGGGCGCAATGGGGTCATACCACGTTTTCCAATTTTTATTTTTCCAAAAGTACACTTAAAACTACTTACATAAATATATATTTCATGTCGCATAAGGTTCTAGTTTTACAGAAATAAATTTAAATGACGCCAACATTTTGCGACCTTGTGTAGTCTCTCCCGTGCTGTGTGTATATAATTATGTTACAACATCAAAATCAGAATGTTTATAAAAAAAATCATGAATGAAAAGTATGTATAATAATATTAAATATTTTTTTTTGAATTTCTCATTTATATAAAAAAAATATGATATATATATATATATATATATATATATATATATATATATATATATATATATATATATATATATATGTATACAGGATTTCCTAGGGCGAGCTTACGTTATCGTTATATTCTAAATTATTCAATATTATTTTACGAAATTTGGTATCTATAGGGGTTTTACCGTTTCAGCTAAAGTATTTTCAAAACAGTAGCACTTCCGGAAGTAGACCCTAACTTTCTTATTTTAAATGGAATGCTAAATTTTTACCTCTTGTCATACGGAAGGTAAGGGAGGTAATGTTATAGGTCCAAGAATTTTCAGTAAATAAGCACGAATTATGGTCCTCACCACACGTTTTTACTATTTTTACGATGATGTCCGTCTGTCTGTCTGTCTGTCTGTCGGTCTGTCTGTCTGTATGACTGTCTGTCTGTATGACTGTCTGTCTGTCTGTCTGTATGTCTGTCTGTCTGTCTGTATGTCTGCATGACTGCATGTCTGCATGTCTGCATGACTGCAGGACTGCATGACTGCATGACTGCACGTCTGCATGACTGCACGTCTGTACGTCTGTACGTCTGTATGTCTCTCTGTATGTCTGCCTGTCTGTCTGTCTGCCTGTCTGTCTGCCTGTCTGTCCGCCTGTCTGTCTGCCTGTCTGTCTGTCTGTCTGTCTGTCTGCCTGTCTGTCTGCCTGTCTGTCTGCCTGCCTGTCTGTATGTCTGTCTGTATGTCTGTCTGTCTGTCTGTATGTATGTCTGTCTGTCTGTCTGTCTGTATGTCTGTCTGTCTGTCTGTCTGTATGTCTGTCTGTACGACTGTCTGTCTGTCTGTCTGTACGTCTGTATGTCTGTATGTCTGTATGTATGTCTGTATGTCTGTATGTCTGTATGTATGTCTGTATGTCTGTATGTATGTCTGTCTGTATGTATGTCTGTATGTCTGTATGTATGTCTGTATGTATGTCTGTATGTATGTCTGTATGTATGTCTCTATGTATGTATGTCTGTATGTATGTCTGTATGTATGTCTGTATGTATGTCTGTATGTATGTCTGTATGTATGTCTGTATGTATGTATGTCTGTATGTATGTCTGTATGTATGTCTGTATGTATGTATGTCTGTATGTATGTATGTCTATATGTATGTATGTCTGTATGTAAGTATGTCTGTATGTATGTCTGTATGTATGTCTGTATGTATGTCTGTATGTATGTCTGTATGTATGTCTGTATGTATGTCTGTATGTATGTCTGTATGTATGTATGTCTGTATGTATATGTCTGTATGTATGTCTGTATGTCTGTATGTCTGTATGTCTGTATGTCTGTATGTATGTATGTCTGTATGTATGTATGTCTGCATGACTGCATGTCTGCATGTCTGCATGACTGCAGGACTGCATGACTGCACGTCTGCA
>OY720453.1:42180393-42182393 GCA_963082715.1 Harpalus rubripes
TACGAATACGTAGCACAAGACGATGACACTGAAAATGACTCTTTTTTAGAATTAGAGACAGAGATAGACGAACAAAACAAGTAATGTCTAGCCTAACATACAATTTACCGTCGTTACAAATACAAGACTATATAATTTTACTAGACACGGGTTCAAGTATTAACTTAATACATCCAGATTTAGTCAATTTCAAAAAAATTAAAACTTATGAAGAAAAATGTACGTTTACAACCGTAAATGGAAAATCTACTATTTCACATTTTGTGATACTCAAAATTAATAAAATTCCACTAAAATGTTACGTTTACAAATTTCATAAAGAATATAATTTATTATTAGGTATTGAAGCATTTAAAAAAATAAATATTCAAATTGATTTCATAAAAAATTCGGTAAATATACAAGGAAAAGAAAAGAAATTACAAAATGACTTCAAAACTGGCAAACAAAATAATAATATACAAATTAGATCAGAACATTTGAACCAAATTGAAAAATCAAAATTAAAAATACTTATAAACAATTTTGAAGACCTTTTCCCAAAACCAAACGAACCATTGTCTTGTACCAATTTATGCGAACATAAAATAATTCTTAATAACGAAACACCAATCTACACGAAAAATTACAAACTCCCGCAAGTATACGAAAACGACATTGAAGAACATATTGAAAAAATGTTAAGAGAAAAAGTTATACAGCCTTCTCATTCCCCATGGAATTCTCCCATTTGGATAGTTCCAAAAAAGTTAGACGCTTCCGGCAAACGTAAAACGAGACTAGTAATCGATTTTAGGAAAGTAAACACTCAAACAAAAGATGACAAATTCCCAATCCCCAATATTGACACTCGATTAGATCATATCGGTCATTCAAAATATTTCACAACTCTAGACTTACAATCAGGTTTTCATCAAATTCCCATGGACAAAAACGACATCAAAAAGACCGCATTTTCTACTCCATCTGGTCACTATGAATTTTTACGTATGCCTTTTGGTTTAAAAAATGCCCCCGCAACTTTCCAAAGAATGATGAACATCGCACTAGGGGAATTAGTAAACAAAATTTGTCTAGTGTACTTAGATGATGTAATTATTTTTGGCAAAACTCTCGAAGAACATCTAAATAATATCAAATTAGTTTTCGAAAAATTAAGAAAAGCAAACCTAAAAATCCAAATTGACAAATCAGAATTTCTGCAACCACAAACAAAATATTTAGGATATATTATTACACAAGACGGAATTAAAACAGACCCTTCCAAAACTGAAAAAATAAAAAACTTGAACATCCCCAAAACAAAAAAAGAAATTAAGCAATTTCTCGGTACAATAGGATGGTACCGCAAATTTATACCAAATTTTGCTAAACTCACTAAACCTCTTACCTTATGTTTAAAAAATGGTCGAAATATAGACATTTATAACGAATCTTATAGAAAATGTTTTAACGAATGCAAAGAAATTCTTACCTCATCTCCCATATTACAATTTCCAAATTTTCAAAAAGATTTTATACTGACCACGGACGCCTCTGATTACGCTATAGGATCAGTTCTACTTCAAAAAGACGAACACGGTAAAGAAATGCCAATAGCTTATTTTTCAAAAACATTAGGTAATGCCGAACAAAATTATAGCACCGTTGAAAAGGAATTACTAGCAATAATAGAATCCGTAAAAAATTTCAGACACTATCTATTTGGCAGAAAATTTCTTATAAAAACAGATCATAGACCTTTATGTTGGCTATTTAATATGAAAAACCCTAACCAGAAACTCATGCGTTGGAAAATAGAATTAAACGAGTACAATTTCGACATAGAATACTTACAAGGCAAAATGAATGTAATTGCAGACAATCTTTCTCGTCAACGAGATAAAACACAAATTCACAATAAAATCGGTGACGTAACAGAAACAAAAATATTCGCTCACTGTATTTCTGAAGATTTTGAAATGAGTCAAGGATTAGCGGATCAAGTTAATAGAAAATTT
>OY720453.1:42182593-42402593 GCA_963082715.1 Harpalus rubripes
CCTATAAAAAAATTTGAATATTTGAAACAGGTTAGAAATTTGATGTAGTTAACAAACTGAGCAGAGTCATACTTTGAACACATTTCCACTTCTAACGCGTGCACTTCGCTTTGCATCACTACCTTTTTTTGAGATTAGATTCTTCAAGAATCCGGTAGATATTGTACAATTTTCGAACACGGTAACTTTTTACCAGTCGTGTTTTCGAACACAGTCGGTAGATGCGGTATCTACCGGTAGAATTTTCGTCGTAAATGCCTATGTATTTTCTATAAAATAGTATACAGAAAGTTCCTTGTAAAAGATTCTAAATTTCTTATACGTACATTACCTGTCGACAGTTGTATGTACTTTATACAAATTCCATACAGAAAGTTTCGAGCAAAAAATCCTAAATTTCCAGTAAAATTATCATACCGTGTGTCTGTCTTAAAGGTGTACATAGGAGATTAACATGGGAAATCAGTTTTTTGCAGTTTCCTGCTCACCTAATTTTAAGCAAAAACGCGTCAAATAAAAGTTTTAGGGCATAAAATTCTGCATGTAAATCAATAAACAGAATTACCTTTACATGCTTTGTAACGACAGAAATTAATTTTAAAAATGTCGAAAATTACGTTAAAAATATCGACAGCCATGGAATTGAACAAAAAAATAAATAAATGCTTGACGTTTTATCTGTCACAACGTAAGTTAACTTATTTGACGTTTCTGACAATTTGATAAATCGTCAAGCATTTATTTATTTTTGGTTCAATTCCATGGCTGTCGATATTTTCAACGTAATTTTCGACATTTTCATAATTAATTTCTGTCGTTACAAAGCATGTAAAGGTAATTCTGTTTATTGATTTACATGCAGAATTTTATGCCCTAAAACTTTTATTTGACGCGTTTTTGCTTAAAATAATTAGGCGAGCAGGAAATTGCAAAAAACTGATTTCCGATGTTAATCTCCTATGTACACCTTTAAAATAGATACACGGTATAACACAAATATACTACGAATATGTCAATTGCCACTGACATCTTTCAATCAGAATTTTCATAATATAGTAGCTGTTCATAGCTATGTCTACTTTATGAAATTTAATTTCTTTATAATTTTGTAACTCTATGGGCCGGTTTTATAAACAAAAATTTAATGGAATTGTAACTAAGTGATGAATAAATTTACTTGTTCAGTAAATACATGTTGGGTTTTATAAACAAAATCTACTCATTAAATACCTAAGTGGAGATATAATTTTCGTTGCGTTGTGTGAAAATGACTTTTTTAAATTTATAAGTTGCTTGATTATTTTTATGACAGTATTTATGGTTTTGTTTTCTGTTTTTGATCGTTTGACGTGAGTTTGACGTGCGTTTGATAGAAAGAAAATAAGGTGAAATGTGGACAGAAAACGGGAACGGCGCAAAAATTTTATTGATAGGGAAAAGTGTGATGTTTTGAATATAATAAAAAAATATTTAAGTATAATAGAAAATAAGAAAACGGACGATGTGAATTCTCAATTAAAAAATGAAACGTGGGAAAAGATTGCCAATGAAAATAATGCAATACAACAAACTATTCGGACGGGAAAACAGATCAAATTATTATATGAAACTGACGATATATCACTCACGTCTATACAATAAGTAAATTAAATAATTACTGCAACCATATTTTTTGACAAAGTGTTAACAATATTTATTTGCAATTTATTATTACCCGTATGTGAACCTGGCAAATTTTTCACAGGTGGATACCTACCTACTAATTTTAAAATAAAATAAATTAATAATATTGTAAAATATGTAAATATACATATTATTGTTATAATATCTTTTTAGTTTTATAATTATTTGAAAATACATCAATAAAAATCGTTACTTAAATTTAATAGCATGAAATTCTCCACTTAGTTTACTTGGTAGATTTACTTGTTCAGTAAATTTAAAAACGATTTATAAAATCCAAATCTCCACTTAAATAAATTTACTTGGCAACTAAAATTTAAGTGAAGATTTTTGATCTTTGTAAAACTGGGCCATATCCATTTAATATTAAGTATAAAATGCAGTCAAATCGTATAGAGAATACAATGATCTTTAATATTTATAATAGCATTAAATGTGAAAAAATGATATTTAACATCGTTTTTTCAAGAAAAACTGTTAAAATCTTCAAATAAGGGTACTTCCGGTTGACCAATTATAACCAAAATCTAATCAGCTCTTCATATGGATGCAACGAAGAGGAATACGAAAGAATTATAAATTTTGGAATTGTAGTTTTAGAGTTATCGTAGACGAAAATTTTGTTACACACACACACACACACACACACACACACACACACACACGCACACGCACACACGCACGCACACACACACACACACACACACACACACACACACACACACACACACACAGACACAGACACACACACACACATACACACACACACACACATACAGACATCATCGTAAAATAGTAAAATCGTATTTTAGGGACCTTAAAACGTGCTTATTCATCAAAAACTCACCACCGAATTTTTTGACCAGACAATACCTTCCTTACCTAAAGGTGACGGAAGGTAAAAATGATTAAGACAAATGTTGTAGTAGATAGTTCAAGAATTTTATAAATATTTTACTTTCGAAAATCGATGGAGTGGTTATCAAAAAATCTTGTTTTGAAATTTTTGATCGATCGATCGTCATTTGAAAAAATAAAAAAATAATTGTAAATGCAAATGTTAGCACCGAAAAGTAATATTGATTTTTTTTCAATAGTTCTTAGAATAATATAGTTATTACGATTTAACGAAAAACAAAAGTCCAATAACTACGAACCGGGACACCAAATCAAAAATTGGAATTAAGAAAAGTTGTTTGTTTTAATGAGTTCTAACTACCATTTTCGGGTGTGATTACTTAGTATTACCTATTGCTATCTTGAGAACGGTACCAGCTACGAGGTCGGTTTATTTTTACTATTTTAACGAGCGTAAAGTTAATTTTTTTCAACCGGTGGTTTTCAAACTGTGGGGCCAACTTTGTTATTTTAAATGGAATCATATATTTTTTATTTATTTACTAGAAAGAGAATTTTGTTTTGAATTCAGTGATATAATATTTTCTTACTCTCACATAGAATTTATGCATATATCTCAAAAAAATCGTTATGTGAGAGTATGAAAATATTATATCACTGAATTCAAAATAAAATCCCATTTAAAATATCAAAGTTGGTCCCCACAGTTTAAAAACCACTGGTTGAAATAAATTAATTTTACGCTCATTAAAATAGTCCATTGAAATAGAAATTGTTTGCTAATTTAACCGACCTCTTATAGTTGTCGAGTAAGCAATAGTGTACCACTTAAAATGTACACCTGTATATATATATATATATATATATATATATATATATATATATATATATATATATATATATATATATATATATATATATATATATATATACTTATATATACAGGTGTACATTTTAAGTGGTACGCTATTGCTTACTCGACAACTATAAGAGGTCGGTTAAATTAGCAAACAATTTTACTGGACTATTTTAATGAGCGTAAAATTAATTTATTTCAACCAGTGGTTTTCAAACTGTGGAGACCAACATTGTTATTTTAAATGGGATTTTATTTTGAATTCAGTGATATAATATTTTCATACTCTCACATAACGATTTTTTTGAGATATATGCAATATATTCTATGTGAGATAATATATATATATATATATATATATATATATATATATATATATATATTGTATGATCCCATTTATTTCTTCAACTCCTCAACGCTATTTTCTTTCCTGAAATATACTATATTTGTTCAAGAATTTGTATCACAGATGACACTGTAACAGCTGTAACATAAAACTAAAATAACTTTTACCTTCAGCCTGTAATTGTATGCCAATAAAACTATTACGTTGTGTTGTATTTACCTTTAAAATTTACATCCGCATTTCTTTTACCAGAGTGATTCTAGCGGCCACTTCTCTAACGCAACCTGTTGTGAACAAGCCTCACACAGTGCATTACAATGGCCTGACAGCTACATCAATGATAATTATTAAAGGTATTAACGAATAAATGAAAATAAAATATACATAAAAATAAAGTATTATTATAGATAATACATATAAAAATTCTCAGACGCAGGTAAGTGATGAATTTATTAATTTGATAATACTAACCCCAAATTTTTTTACAGATTATGGTAGCAGATAATAAACAAATGTATTTATTCCCTATATATCTTAAGAGTGCCGCTTCGAAATTATTATAAATAAATAGTATGTATTATAACAAATATACCCATATATATATATATATATATATATATATATATATATATATATATATATATATATATATATATATATATATATATATACAGGGTGTTTTTTTTCAAGGTGTACATAGGAGATTAACATGGGAAATCAGTTTTTTGCAGGCTGTTGCCCCCCGTTTTAACTGACAATAATCGTTTTGGTATCATTAGAAAGATAAAAAAATTCTGCATCAAATGATACATGTACATTAGTCATTATTTTAATTGTAGAAATTAATTTTTAAATATATTCAATTTCTTAATAATAGCGATAGCCATGGCAAGTGAACAAAAAAATAAACAAATGTTTGACGTTTGACTTTTTATGTCACAATTCGGTAGATGATTTTTTTGATTTTATCCTTTTAATATTTTAAAACAGAGCAGAAATTGTTTGAAAGAAATTTAATTCATTAAATTATTACATAATAAAACTTACACAAGAATTTTTTATCTAATTTTTTTTTATAAATGTACATAAATAATACTGAATAAACTAATAAACTTATTTACAATAAATATTCAAAGACAGTGCCATTTTGTGCAAGACAATAGCCCAGTCTGTTATAAAATGAACTCCGTACATTAAATAATTTTCTTGGCGTTATGCGGAGACATTCATTAAAAATTGCATCTCGCAATGACTGTAAGTTTTGGTCTTATTTTGTAAATTTGGCTTTTTAAGTGGCCCCATAAATAAAAATCGCAAGGAGTAAGATCAGGAGATCTAGCTGGCCAATTAATAGCACCTCCTCGTCCAATCCAACGTTCAGGAAATGCCAGATCTAAAAATTCTTTAACTCTCCTTCCATTGTGAGCAGGGCATCCGTCATGTTGGAACCAAACTTCCTGCTCTGGATGCGCAACATTATCTATTGCAGGGCCAATTTCGTTCTGCAGCAAATCCAAATAATTTTCGGTATTTAAATTACCACCAATTTCAAAAGGGCCAATGATATGGTGACCAAAAATACCGGCCCACAAATTAATTTTTTGTGGATATTGCGTCCTAGTCGATACACTTTTTCTTGGGTTATCTACAGCCCAATAACGGGTATTTTGTACATTTGGTTCGTTATTAAGGGTAAAAGTACATTCGTCTGTGAAGCAAATCCTTGATAAAAAGGTACGATCGGTATTGGCCCTGTTCTGCATCTCTTCACAAAATACTATTCGGTTTTCTTCATCAAAAGGAAAAAGTTCTTGATGCCGCTGAATTTTATAAGAGTAGTAGCCATGTTTTTTTAAAACCTTGTAAACAAAGGTGGATGTGCAATCCAATTCATTTGCAATACGTCTAATGCTCGAAGATGGGTCCAAATTTATCATTGCTAATATCCTTTCTTCTAATAAATCGTGTTCCGGTCTATTTATATTCTCATTAGCAGGTACAGGAATACTTTTTGTAGACACATTTGCTGTCCTTTCAAACTTTTGCACCAATTTGCTTATTGTTGATACACTTGGAATATGACGGTTTATAAATTTTATAGAAAATAAATCTCGTACTCTACGATAACTATTACCTCCATAAAAACTTTTGATATTGAAAACACGCTCTTCATTAGTATAAAGATTATACATTTTTACACAAATTTCAAAGTAATAATGACAAAACAGTATAAATGTCAAAGTCAAAGTTATTATTTAAAACAAATTAAAACAAAACATTCATAGGTACCTATATTTTTTATGAATAATGAATATATCAATTAATTTCCAATATTCAAAAATTAATATATGCCATTTAAATACGATATAATGTACATGTGTTTGGTGTCATTTGATGCTGAATTTTTTTATCTTTCTATTTAGATCACAACCATCGTTCTAAGTTAAAACGGGGGGCAACAGCCTGCAAAAAACTGATTTCCCATGTTAATCTCCTATGTACACCTTGAAAAAAAACACCCTGTATATATATATATATATATATATATATATATATATATATATATATATATATATATATATATATATTGTAATAGCGCCACTAATAGGGCATTTGTAAATAATTAATAAAGTTTGCGTTATATCCTATGTGAATATATATTTTTAGATTTCTCCTTTACAAGTTTGCGTGCAGTTTTGAAATTATTATAAAAAAATAATAGGTATTATAACAAATTATTAAATATATATTTCAATACAGCGCCCCCCGTAAATGGGTATGAAAAAAATTCATGAACATTTTGTTACCTATAATATACTTGTAATCTTACAGATTCCCTATATAAGTCCGCGTGCCGCCTTGAAATTATTATAAACAATTAGTATGCATTATAGCAAATTATTTAATATATATTTCCATATAGCGCCCCCCTTAGAAAGGCATGAGAAAAATTCATATACATAGTGTGACACATCATTATAATGTGTATAGTTAGATATATCCTATATAAGTCCGGGTGCCGTCTTGAAATTATAAACAAATAGTATGCTTTATAATAAATTATTTAACATATATTTCAAAATAAGGCTCGCAGCAGAAGGAGAAAAATTCATGAACATAGTGTTACCTAACATACATGTGTAATCTTAGATATTTTCTATATAAAACTGCGTGCCGCCTTGAAATTATGATAAATAAATAGTATGCATTATAACAAATTAATTGATATACATTTGAAAATAGCGCCTCCCCCGTTCAGATTTTTTTTGCCAACATTGATTAGAATTTGCGTTTATGTTATAACTCGCATCATAGATGGCACTGTAGCATAAAGGTTGATTTACATATTACATTAAGTAGGTTCTTCTGAAATACATGTACCGTAAAACTTTATGTGATACATGCATTGAAATTTAGAGCTAATATGTTTAAAAATCATTAAAAATAAATTTATAGCAAAATAAAAATATACTTTGAATTATGTTGATTTTTGTTATTATATTTCTTCATTTCCTTTCCATAAATTATGAGATCCTTATTTTCCAAAAGCATCGAACTCAAACCTTAACCAAAACCGTAACATTTGAGGGTACCAAACCCAGAACGGAACCTCCGGTATATTTTTCAATTGAACCCGAGTGAGAACCCAACCGGGTATTAAAATTTGGGTTCAGTTCCGGTTCATTTTCAGTTCAAAACATAATCGTAATAAATACTTCTTATAGATGAACATCGGGAAATTGGGTTCGTATTCTTATCTTGTGTTGCATTATAAATTTCGGCTCGTATTTTAAATTGTTAATCAAAAAAACATTTATTCAATTTTCATTATGTCGAACCAAACCTGAAACCGGAACAAAACCGCATATTTTATTATTGCTTGAACCAGAACCACAAACGAACCCATCTATCAAAACCCAAATTAACCCGATCCGGAGCGAGTTTTTGGCAGGATCGATGCCCTGTTATTTTCTAATAATATTAAGAACATTTCAAATAGAGCAAATTAACAATGAACGTAGCATTTCTTTTACACAATGTTCATGTTTCCTTTCATTATAAATATGTAACAAGACAAGCTCAGTCTAAATCTTTTCCAGATATTTTGGTGTTTGTGATGAATGAAAACAACTTATTAATTTTTTCGCACCTTTCCTGCGTGGCAGTGTAACAAAAAACATGGAATAATTTATTATACTTTTTATGTATAATAATTTGTAAGCGACACATAGATTCATATTTCATATAAGAGTTATGTGAAAGAAGTATATGTATGTACAAGGGATACACTACACAAATTTAAATTTACTAAAATTGCCGCGTTTTAAAGGTCAAACTTACTCTCGGTAAATTTATTTTGTTAGACCTTATATTTTTTTAAAATAATATACAGGATGAGTCTGGGAAGACGCCCCCCCCCCTTTAACTTTTTTATTAAAAGTAATAGAAAAAAATGGCTCATATAAAAGTTTTATTATTTTACATATACTATTTGATGGCAGATGTAGATATTTTTTATAAAGTCAGGTTTACAAGATACGACTATCAACTTTTATTTTTCAAATGGCAACCTATAATTATTTTAATAAAATAGAAACCGCCATTTTTTCCTCTTTTCAACGATGTATTATTTTTTATTAAAGTAAAAAATTTCGAGAAAAATGAGATAATTTAGAAATAATTTTTAAACAAATATTATACGTGGCTATGTGAAAATAAAACGTAACAGTGCTATACAACTTAGCAGACTAAAACAACAAATTTAGTAACAAAAACAACTTAAAACAAATGTTCAAAATTACGACCGTGTTCTGTAATACAAAAATTCAAGGATTTTCATATACAAGCCAAAACCATAAGTTCCGTTTCTTCATTTATTATAACATTAGCTGTATTTCGTTTTGGTTTTTCAACTGAACCTGTTTCTCGAAATCGGGTAACAACCCTTCTCAGTGTTCTTTAACTCGGTTGCCGACGTCTAGGAAACCGCTCCCGGTAAATTCTTTTTCCTCTTCTTATGATTCCAGTCGATTCACCAATTATTAGAATTCGTTCTACGTAAACATTTCAAAATGTTTTTTTTTTTGTTTACAAAATAAGTTAAATTAAGTAACAAACAAATGTATACTTTTTTGACATTAATTTAATTGTTTTACGTTGTTACGTTTTGTTTATTTTCCACCTATAATATTTGTTTAAAAATTATTTCTAATATTTCTAAATTATCTCATTTTTCTCGAAATTTTTCAAATACATTCATAAAAAATAATACATCGTTGAAGAGAGAAAAAAATGGCGGTTTCTATTTTATTAAAATAATTATAGGTTGCCATTTGAAAAATAAAAGTTGATAGTCGTACGAGTATCTTGTAAACCTGACTTTATAAAAAATATCTACATCTGCCATCAAATAGTATATGTAAAATAATAAAACTTTTATATGAGCCATTTTTTTCTATTACTTATAATAAAAAAGTTAAAGGGGGGGTGTCTTTCCAGACTCCCCTATATATTCATAAATACCAAGCGAACTTCATTCATTGCTACGAAGGGAAATAGTTATTATTTCCTAGGACGGACTACACAATATTTATGAATTTTTTTCACACCTGCCTACGGGGGGCGCTATATTAAAATATATATTAAATAATTTGTTATAATGCATACTAATTGTTTATAATAATTTAAAAGCGGCACGTAGTCATATAGGGAATATCTAAGATTAAACGTATATGATAGGTAACAAATTGTTCATGAATTTTTCTCATACCGTTCTATGGGGGGCGCTATGTTGAAATATATATTAAATAATTTTCTGTAATGTATACTAAATATTTATAATAATTTCAATGCGGCACGCGGTCTTATATAGGGAATATCTAAGATTTCACAAATATGATGGGTAACAATATGTTCATTATTTTTTTCATACCCTTCTACGGGGGGCGCTGTATTGAAATATATATTAAATAATTTGCTATAATGTATACTAATTGTTTATAATAATTTCAAGGCGGCACGCGGACTTATATAGAGAATATCTAAGATAACTAGTATATGATAGGCAACAAAATGTTCATAAATTTTTCTCATACCCTTCTACGGGGGGCGCTATATTGAAATATATACTAAATAATTTGTTGTAATGTATACTATTTGTTTATAATAATTTCAAAGCGGCATGCGGATTTATATAGGCAATATCTAAGATTAAACGTATAAAAATATATAGTAAATCATTTGTTGCAATGTATACTATTTGTTTATAATAATTTTAAGGCGGCACGCGGACTTATATAGGGAATATTTAAGATTAAACGTATATGATAGGTAAGAAAATGTTCATGAATTTTTCTCATATCCTTCTACGGGGGGCGCTGTATTGAAATATATATTGAATAATTTGTTATAATGTATACTATTTGTTTATAATAATTTCAAGGCGGCACGCGGTCTTATATAGGAAATATCTAAGATTTCACATATATGATAGGTAACACTATGTTCATGAATTTTTTTCATACCCTTCTACGAGGGGCGCTAGAATGAAATACATATTAAATAATTTCTTATAATGCATACTAATTGTTTAAAATAATTTCAAGGCGGCACGCTGTCTTATATAGGAAATATCTGAGTATACACAATATGATGGGTCGCACTATGTTTATGAATTTTTTCATACCTTTCTACGGGGGGCGCTATGTTGAAATATATATTACATAATTTGTTATAATGCATACTATTTATTTGTAGTAATTTTAAAGCGGCACGCGGACTTCTAAAGGATATATTTAAAAATATATATGCACACAAGATATAACGTAAACCTTATTAATTATTTACAAATGCCCTACGGGTGGCTCTATTACAAAATATATATGAGTATATTTGTTATTGGTAAGAGCCAACAAAGTAGCTGACATCTGGTGGCAAAATAAAACATATAAGTCGTAGGGAAAACGTTGTGCTGTCATATAGTAAACAAGAGCTAAAATGACCAGCAAAACAAAAAGATATTGTGTTGTACCGCAGTGCAATAATTATGCAAGTAAAGACATATCCGTTCACTATTTTCCGAAAACTGAATTATTAAAATATCAATGGAAAATTGCTTTAAAAATCAAGAACATGTCACCATTCAATAACGTTTATTCACAATAATTTTTGCCTATATATTTAATTTCATGTAAGTATTTATATAAATTTATGCTTCAATACACTATTAGATTGTTTTTATAGTTATTAGAAGATAAAATGCTATTCCATGCCAAAAATTACCATAACCCTAACCTCTGGTACAGAGAAGAAAAATAGAGAGAAGTTACTTACGAGCAAGTAGTAATAGTAATTATTATTCTTTAACATTATAACTACATTTATTTTATATTATTTATAGGAAAGATAGAGAAGAAGAAACGATAAAAATGCCAGAAATTGAGCCAGCAAGAGGAAGACTTGCAAAACATAATACATGTAGATTGTTTTTTAATCAAACAAAATACAATTACCTATTTAAATATAATAAAGCAATGCTATTTTTTTTATTTGTAATTTTATTTACAACTTGCCTTCAGAATGGTCATCCAGTAAATATAATACATTTATAACACAACATGAGTGAGGTTATTTACATATTTAATCGTATCTGCACTACAATACAATAAACATGAATGAGGTAATTATTATCAAGTGATATTGCCTCTTAATATTACGATTTATGGACAAAAATTAACTTATAATTATATGTAACTATAATGAATTTTAAATCCAACAGATTGGTCTCTTCCACCTTTCTCCCTGTCCTGCATTATAGCTGCACACACATTTCCACGCGATGGCATTTGTTTTATTGTTATCACGATAGAGTTAGGCGCCACATTGTCTTCAAATCCATATAAAATAATGTGTCTTTTAACTAATAATAAATAAGTTAAGAAGCAAGATAACCTTAAATTTGTATTTCATTTTACCTTTATACACTGCTTCTCCTTCGGTTATAGGTCGCACAGCACCTTTTAAACAAATATATACATCTGTCATTGTAATAAACATTATGAATTTAATAAAAAATAACAATATTTCCTAAAACAAAGCATTAAACTACAACGACTACAAGTGTAAAATTCAAAGTTTTCCCTATAAGTCTGCCTTTGGTGCTGCCATCTCTTGAAAGTGGCTCTCCCGAATAATACATACTATTTATTTATAATAATTTTGAATCGGTCCTCTTAAGACATATAGGGAAAAATAGTATCATCAAAATGAATAAATTCATCACTTACCTGTGTCTAAGAATTTTTATATGTATTATCTTTAATAATACTTTATTTTAATGTATATTTTATTGTCATTTATTCGTTAATACCTTAAATAATTATCATTGATATATCTGTTAGGCCATGGTAATGCACTGTGTAAGGCTTGTTCACAACAGGCAAGGAGGAACAGGAGAGTTCACTTATATTGGCAACCTTTGTCATTTGTGGCGCCATCTAACCGCCAGGTCCCCAACTATTCGCATTTAAATTAACCAATGAACAAGCAGTTAATCGTCTCCTTGGCAACATATTGACATCGCAAACAAACAGCAATTAGAAATTTTTCTAAAGTTTTCACTACGATTTTTCTCGCGTCTTATTAAAGTACTTTCTGATTAAGAACGGTTTGTTGCATTCTGTGAATTTTCTTCAAGGTAAACAATAAGTTCACTTCATCAGATAATGATATTAATTAACAATTACTAAATTTTTGTTGTAGATGGCGAAGAGGTTATGTCGTTTAGTTGTATATTAATTATATATTTTGATTAGAAGCCACTCCAAATCAATTAGGTGTTCAACAACAATAACTTAAAAAGGTAATATTATTCGGTTTATTATTTAGAGAAACAAAATTTTCTGAACTTTTATTATCAAACAGAAAATGCAGTTAATGGGTTTATCATGATTGAAGAAAGTAAACCACACATTTCGTGACTCTTCCTAGAAATACAAGAATACAAATCAGAGGAGGCATAAAGATCATCATGGTATATTTTTATTTAATTCTGTTGACAAACTGTACCTTAAATCTTGCTGCTTAAGCGGACCATAAAAATTTGCCATTAAATTAGTTGTTCATTTAATATAAATGAATTTAATTATAAAGTACCATTTTTAACCAACTCAATTTCAGTATAATGTATAAACGCCCTTATTAACTTCATAACTATTTTAAAATACCGTGAAATTAATTAATTATGCTGTTGATTATGTATTATAGGTTAGCAAATGTATGTATTATATATCTATTTTTTTGTACTACAGGTTTTTGATGAAATATAATAACATAATATATCAATATTTCGTTTCTTTTAAGTTTATTTGTAAAAGAAATTAAATTTTAATAAAAAAAATTTGGAAAACTGTCATGAGAGACATCTTGCGGCCAGGTCCCCAACTAACCGACATGCCGCCTTGGCGGTTCTATTGTTTTAACATTGAGTGCACACTCCTGATCCTCCTTGACAACAGGTTAAGTTATTGAAGTGGTCGCTATAATCACTCTGGTTATTTCTTTTGCAGATCAATAAATCAGAACATATTATAACCTCAACAGAAATGTGAAACAAAAATAACAGTAACGTGTGAAATCTGGTAGGTTTAAAATTATGTTACTAATGTGTTTTATTTGGTTAATATTGCTCCATATATTTCTAGAAGGAACAACACGCTCGAAGCCTTAAATGATTCTTAAAGTATTCTAATAAAGTTTCCATATTTTCAAATATGATTTCTTCCATCACTATCGTCATGCTCTACTTCGTGAAACTTATGTTTAGGAAGACACATATCAGGATGTTTATGTAGGACTAGGCCAATTGAAGTAGTGCATCATCTCTGACAGAAATAAAGCTGTTGTGAATGCCGTATTTATGTTGTAAGTAAATGATTTAGTTAGAATATCTATTAAACTGTTGTAGTATTATTTACGAAGATTCATTAAGAAAATCTTTACTGGTGTAATAAATTGTTAATACAATAACAAAAATCATAAGTTGGATAAAAGAATCTTATGATTTGAGAATCAAAAAGTTTATTATCACTAATTTCATTTGCCGTTATGTATAAAGGCCTTTTCGAATTCATAATTATTGTTGAACGCATTTAGAATAGTATTCGCATTCACTAGTCGATATACAATATGGGACATAAATAGAGCGATTCCGTAGGAACTAATAAAAAGTACTCCCCATAATTTAAATATTAAATACATTTTCAAACTTCTTATATAATGTAAAAGTAACATATTAATAAAAAATTTAAAAAGGTAATTTAAAAGTATCGTACTAAATTTCACATGTAATTATGAGGTGCGACAAAAAATAGAGTGACTGTATATCAAAGTTATACTTAAAAAAAAAATAACCAGAGTAGCAATTTATGGAAGAAACTTAAAGTAGGTTGCATTCGTCGTGGCATCGAATTAAGTAAGTTCGATGATTTTGTGGTTTATAGATTTCCATGCATCCGTTATAATTTTAAAGAATTGCTTAGATGTTGTGATTGTGACTAAGTTTAATCACTAGAATAAACACTATTTGATTCAGAATAAGAACTAGTATCTTTTTAATATTATTCAATTATAACGAAAACATTACATTTATGACATTTTTCTAAATTATTTTATTATAATTATTATTATTACTATTATTATTATTTACTACTATTACTATTATTATTTTTATTATTATACTATTATTATTTATTCTTATTATTATCATTACTATTATTTTTATTATTATCAATATTATTTATTATTATTAATTTAATAAATAAATATAAATAAATATATCATCACGGTATATTACCCATTGCTGGGTGTGCCAATCTGCTTTGTACGCAGATATCGGTAATGATGATGACATATTTGTACCGTGCGGGCGTTTACCAAGCGTCACCTCACGGGCACTCATTGCTGGCGTGGAGAGTGCACCATAGGGGTAAATTTTGTGCCATTTGAAATATTTGGCGTCGGTCGGGATCGAACCCGGTTCCCCAAATTCGCGACCTGACACTCAGGCACGCGGCCACGAGACCCCATTATTAATTTTAATATTATTATTTACTTATTCACCTACATTTAAGAACATCAAAGAGATCATAAATATACAATACATATGGGTAGTATTATCTACATTTCATTTTCGTTGTGTTGGGGCTGCTCGTAGTGAAGTCCTAAACTTCGGGCTTGCAGGGAATTTCCATCAGCCTTGGCAAGATGGAGGCCTCATCTGCTTACTAGGGCGTGATCTTCGGGTGTCCTAGTACCTTCCTTATTATGTGGGCTGTTCCATATATTGCTTGTTTTTGTAATTCTTTAGGGTCGTGGTTTCGTGGGATGCACCTGACGTTCCTTATAAATTCTTTATTTACATAACCCGTCTTATGGGAATTATTTCGCATTTTGTTTTCCACATACGCTTGATTTCAATGCAAACATCTTTGTATTTTATCTGCTTCTCGGCATCCATTGTTATTATTTTCTCATCGTCTGGTACAGAGACGTTTATTAAGTACGTAGTACTGCGAGTTCTATATATACTTCTGTTCTATAGATAATGACGTCACAAAATTAGTAGGTCTACATTTACACTTAATTTTAGAAAATGTAATGTGTGTTGCATAATTTTATTTACCTGCGATGCTAATTTTTGTGATCAAGTTAATTTATTTAATAGTTGAATAATAATTGAATATTATTGTAAAACTTAATATATTTCCAATTTACGGTATTGAAAATTCGATGTAGGGCACACCGAGTAGGATTTCAGAAGGAATACGGGGAATAAATGAAGCACTTGATAAAAATTAAGAAAATTAATGTTAAATTACATTAAATACATTTTTAAACAAAAATTAATAGGATTTTATTTAGATTTAGAACTCTGTAGCTGTAACGTTACAGAAAATTACAGAGTAGCACTATAAATTCGATTTATTTAAAATATAATTAAAATAATATTTAAAAAATATATTATATTTTTTGATTGAATATACTCCAATATTACAATTATTGAAATTTAAACAAACTAAAAACAGAAAAGATTAAGATCAAGCTCTCAGGGCCGCTCTGTGCGTGTGGTACAAAGGCGCCGACCATAAGGGGCACCATTTCAAGAAAAAATAATTATTTAAAAAATATTCTTATTCGAAAAAGAAAAATTAATATACACCTTACTTAGTAAGGTGATAACAATGAGCAATATTTTTTTTAAATTTGTTTGCATTAGATGTCTCTATCTTGTTCCATTCAATATTGTAGAGCATAGGGCGTAGTTTTAAACTCTCTCTTTGAGACAAGAGACAAGTTTATCCAATGTAATTTCGGCTACTTAACATTGGCGCTGATGTCAGCGCCATCTGCTGAATGGCTTAAATGGAATAGAGAATAGTAGGTTATAAGTAAAATAATTATCCTACCAAACGGAGATTTTTATAGTGTTGATTACAATAATGAATATTTTGATTATAGCTCAAGAAATCTTAGTGAGATAATTTTAATATTCTTTTCTGCCGATATTGAATTTCCCTTTGAATTATCATCGGTTCAATATCATCTCGATCGAAAAGTATTTCACGGTCGTACCATTTTTTTAAATTTCTTCCACAGTGTGATCCACCGAATTTTTCCACACCGTAGGTGACGCTGTATTCAGCGCTTCTGCCCACATATTTAATGTTTGGTTCTCACCGAAACCATCGCGACCAATATTTTTGTTGTAATAATTTTTTGAAATGCCCCAGATATTTTCAATGGCATTGAATATGCAATGGTAGGGCGGCATTCGTAGTACCTGGTGACCATGTGCCTGTGCGTACTCGTCAATGACGTACTTTTCAGTAAACTTATGTTTGCAATACAAATAGAAAATGTAAATGTTAGGTCATAATATTAGTATATTATTCAATGAGCATGAAGTGTGCTATTACTCACGCGAATGAAGTTTGAACGCAAACCGAAGGCGAGTGTTGTAAATCACTCGCCAATAGCCATTACATGCGATAATGTACTTTATCTACGACTGTGCAATAGGAATTGCACTTTTCTGTCTGGATAAGTTTAATAATAACTACTTAATTTTGACAATGGAAAAACAATAATAACATATGAACATTGTATTGTGTCAAACTATACTCGATAATATTGCAATTTTGTGTAATGGATGATTGTGTTTGGTTTTCCCGTGTGTAATAAGTCAAAACTTACTGCACGTCGTAGATAAATATCATTATAAGTCAAAATTTAATAATTAATAAGAAAGAATTTGTGAAAAGAACATGTCAGCCACCGGGATTTGATTCCGGGACATTTACATTGCCGATGTAACGCTCGAACCATCTGAGCCATGGCGGACTCTATCACGATGGCTGACATGTTCTTTCACTAGGTGATCTGCCAAAGTATCTATCAATGGGCATTATTATTACGTCCCGGGTTCAAATCCCGGTGGCTGACATTTCTTTTCACAATTTATTTCTAACACATAGATTGTTAGCTCTTCCTTAAAATAATAAATGAATTTTTAACTTACTCTACAGCAAGATCAAGCAGTTGTGTTTTGAATGTACACTGACTATAATCTATGTTATGCTCTGCAAGCCATGTTGGTATTTGGGCCTTGGTCCAATTTTCTCTCGGATTTTTTTCTTCCAATTTGCTATAGTAGGATGCATTGTCCATTATGATGATGGAGGGTTCATTTAAATTAGGGATTAGTTGTTCTTTGAACCATTTTGAGAAGTTTTCGTAGTACATCTCTCCATGGTAGTCATCTGCCTTTGTTTTTGAGGTAAAAATTAGGGATGCATTGCAAACCCAACCATCCTCAGTACCCGCATGAAGAATGATGTATATATAAAAATTAAACATAAATCAATAAAATTGTTATAAGCAGGAATGCCGAATAGGCCCATAAACCATTTTTTATTGATTTTTATGAAACTTTCATATTTCTGGCTAATAGAAGGAAATGAGATACACCTGACGTCACAACTCTTTACTGAAGAATATTCTTTTAAAAAAATGTTGCTTTACTACTTATGAATTAGCATATAATTCATGATTGTAGAAATTATAATTACGAAATAAAAAAAAGATAATATTAACTATACTTCATTTCACGTGAAAAAAGTAATGGGAAGATAGGTGCAGTTTGATCTTGTTTCTTGATTGGTAATACTAAGATATTATCCAATCAAACAAACAAAAAGATCAAACTGCAGCTATCTGCACTCATCACTATTTTCTTACATGAAATGAAGTATAATTAACAATATTTTTAAAATTGACCTTTTTCCATCTGACGTTTTTCGTTTTACGCTTCTTACGTCTTCGTCTTGCCAACTTCGGAGAGCTGAACCATTTTGGAAAATCCAGGTCTCGTCCAAAAAAACTAATTTATGCGGTTTTGTTTCTTTAATATTTCTTATAAAATGAGTTAAAATCTGTATTATTTTTTAAACAATATGTGGTAACTCGTATATGGCCCGTCTGTTGTTATCTTGCTTCCAATCGTTGTAATCTCGGTGACGCAATTTCACTAATATTTTATTTCATTATTCCTAACAGAGGTTTGTGATCCGACTGTATCTTTATCTTTCTCCCATAGACAAAATTATGGAACTTAGTGATAGCATAAACTATCGCTAAAAATTCCTTTTCTATTTGTGAATAACTTTTCTCGGTATTAGTTAACGATCTGGGGCTCGATTCTTGACATCGTTCGCTTTCGCACGAATGCGAAGGCGAAACGAGAAGTACAACGCGATGCGTAAGCACGAAGCTTATTCTCAACTACCCTTCGCTTCGCCACACGCGCATTCGCATTTTAGACGAACGCTAATATTTAGCAACGTCGCATTGGAAATTGGACGTGTTGCTAGTTGCATAACTGTTTTCAATGAATGGATGGTTAAGTTTTGTTTGAGTCGTCCTTATTTTTTGAGTGATTAGCTTTTACTATTATAAATATGGAAATAAACTGCCAAAATATCTGAGAAACGAAGACCAATGCATATTGAATTAATTAAGAAAAACTTTAAATTAGTAAGTTGTAAATATACAGCATCTTTTACATCTAAAAATGCGCAAGCTAAATGGGAGGAAATATCCAACGTTTTAAATTGTATTCTAGGAGCTAGATAAAATTGGAAAAAATGTAAAAATATTTTTTCTAGATGTTAAAAATCTCAAATACTTTTAATTTCTAATAGCGGAAAACAACTTATAACTGATTATGCAATATATTATTACAGTTTACCAATAAACATTTCAGACATGGCAACATATAAGAAACCGAACTAAATCGAAATATACCAATTAATTTTTGTAAAACTAGTATTATTGCACTATTTGTCAATATTTATTTTATGTATATTTTGTACCTACGCTTAATGGTATATTGATGTTTTAAAAAGTTTGCTAAGTTTTTTTCAAATCGTACCGCTATAGGGTTTCTTCAATCGTATTGGTATTTGATCTACTAAAAAATATATGCACAGAAATTATATACTATGTATTCTAAAAAATTGTTTATTATTCTTAATAATATATTATTTCATTATGTTTTCTTATTTTGTAAATTTGTCAAGTTATTAACAAAACAAATTCAAGTTCTAAAAGCAAATATCATTATTTAACTAGGCAATACGATTTAAGAGATAGGTGTACTAAAAGATATCTTTTACATTGTCTTATGAAGTCTTATAAATGTGTTATTTAAAAAAAGGCTGAATTTGTAAGGAGAAAGCATCACAAAATATAACTATAGGCAGAAATATAAATTTTTGTGCCAATTTAGGCTGAATAATAAATTAAACAAAGACAATCTCTTAGGTAGTACACTAATTAATTTTTTGAATGGTGTATCTGTTAGAACGTCTACAGGATTTTCCATATCCCTGTTATTCATCTCTTCAACATATTCTTTAAAATATTTTCATTATATCTAATTCTTCAATTAACAATATTTTTTTAGTTCATTCATTATTACCCAATATTACAATAATTTGCACTATTACAACAACTGATTACATGTCACTTTTAAAGGACAAGGCGCAAATAAACTCGACAACCGGTGAGACGAATGCTTTTACCCACTCGCTTTGAACACGAAAGCAATTGCACGAATTTGTAACGATGCGAAGAGTCGAGAATACCGTTTTACTGATTTCGTTCGCTATGCGTACGAACGCGCCCGACTCCGGCGATTCCGAAAGATCGAGAATACCCGAAAGGTAACCTTAGAAACGAATAATATCCAAACGGACTGCTAAATGTGCACAGCTTAGATTATTCATCAACTAGCTCCAGATGCTAGAAACCATCTTTTAGATCAAGTACAGTGTAATATTGTTTATTGCATAGTTTAGCTGTTATTTCAGCTACAGTGGGAATTAAACAATGATGCCTTTTAATTACTTTATTTAAGTCTTGCGGGTCTAGACATACCCTAATAGAGCCATCTGGTTTTTCAATTGTGACTAAATTACTCACCCAACCCGACAGATCAGCCCTCTTAATTATTCCTAGCTTTTCCAAGTTTTCTAGTTGAGCCTTTAGTCTGTCTTGAATCGCAAGTGGAACTCTTCGGGGCGGTCTAACAACTGGACAAGTTCCTGTCTCAATTTCTATATTACATTTTTCCTTATATTTACCTAACCCTGTAAATATCTCATTATGCTTTCTAATCAAGTCCTCAGCATCTACAACGTTGGAAACATTAGTTTCATGAACTCTTTTAACTAGACCTAATTTTATGCATGACTGTAGCCCTAACAAAGGTGCTCTTTTTACTACAGCTACTAAGAATTCCTCTGATTCACATTTATCCTTGTATTCACACTTTAAACTAACTTTACTTAAGGTTTTTTATAAAATGACCACCATATGTTTCTAAAACTACATTAAATTTACATATATTACCCTTTACATTAAGTTTTTCATAAATAAATCTAGGTAGTACATTAGTTTCAGCACCTGTATCAAGTTTAAAATTGATTTTAGATCCACCAACAACAATAATTTGTCGCCACTCTTTGACTTTTTCACAATTTTGACTAATTGAACTCACCTCACTAAACACTTGTACCTTTTCTTGATACTTCACCTCTGGCTTTACCTCAAGGCTGCCCAAAAATAGACTCTTGCATGTTAGTTTCATCTAGCATCTGGGCCTGATGACTTCTCTCTTCTTCCTTGACTTCTAATGTTTTCCTCTTGGGCTTCCTACTCGGACATCCCACTGAAAAATGATTTAACTTGCCGCACTGGTGACACGTTTGTTTGTATGCTGGACACTTCCCATATCCATGCTTCCTTTTACATTTCCTACACAAATAATCTTCTGTTTTTATGGCTGCTTATGTATTTCCTTACTGTTAGGGTTTTTTAACTTCTTAAAATTTCTTACAGCATTAACTTCTGAATTTTCCTCCTGTATCTCTTTCACCCATGACTTCATTACTTCATTACTGCGACATTCATCAACAACATCCTTTAAGTCAATATTCTTTAATGATAGAAGTTTTCTTTGTAAGACATTATCATTTATTCCTAGGACTATTCTGTCTCTTAGCATCGCTTTTTCATTTTCGAATTCACAGCTTTTTATTAAGTTTTGGAGGTCTTGGTAATAATGATCAAATGATTCTCCTTCCTGTCTACTTCTTGTATAAAATTTAAATCTTTTATGGAATATATTCTTTTGCGGACTCACATATGTTTCGAACTCTTTTATAACCTTATCATAATTTTTCTTATCTTGTTCACTTATGTAGTTCAAAATTATTGAACATTTCAATTCCTTCTTCCCCAAGAGTATTTAATAGTATAGCGACCTTTACATTACTTGGCTGTTCACTTTTACCTGATGCCAATAGATAAATTTCGAACTGTTGCTTGAACCTTTTAAAATTTTTTGAAACATTCCCTTAAAACTGAAAAGGCGGCGGTAATCTTGCCTCACCCGATACAAAAAAATTTAGCACTGTTTCTGTTTCACTTGACTGATTTCCCGGCATTTTGCAGCGTTCTAACCTCAGTTTTTCTTATGCGGTTACAATGATATTTCCATGAATTTTCTTTTAATCAGTCACTTTTATAATACTATACCGACTGCGCCATGTTATGTTTACTTCTACTAAACATTTAAAATAAAGTATTTTAATATTATTATTAGTTTATTAACATTCAAAACTGTATACATTGCACACACACAGCTTACAGTCGTGAAGGCAGTCAACTGCAATCAGTTGTGCCAACTGTGTAATATACAACATGGAAGGAATATGGATATTTGTTTTCATAAATCTCCTGCTAGTGAAGAGAAAATTAAAATAAAAAAACCAACTCGGGGAATATGAGTTTACAAGTAGAAGTACACTCTGGATTAATAAGTTAAAAATGGGCAAGAAAATCAGTCCTTACATGAGAGTTTGTTCCCTCCACTTTGTTGAAGATGACTTTTTCAGAGGTAGGGGAAGGTGGGGCACAGAGGACACGTTAACGTTTTAGGGTCTGTAACTTTTTTGCCTTCTGTAAAAAATTTCTTTTAATTTCGTTAGCATGTCTCCCCAAGTATCTATTATATATTCGCAAGAGTATTTATTATAAGTAAATAGATTATCGTTTAGTACAGTTAAAAATTACAAAAAAGAAAAAAAGTCCTATGTGCCCCATAGCTGGGGCACACCGGACCATACTTGGTCTTCTGTACCTCATTTTAAACACTAGGGTATATTATCAATAACAAAACGGTTTTACCGAGAATAAAAGTATTTATTTACTCTAACAAAGTAATAATAATGTAAAACTATTCACAGTTTAAGCAGATAATGTCGTTATCCTCGTCGTCAGCTCCGGCGCAGGCATCATGAGCCCATTTCTTGCACTCCCTGCACTGTATCCATCCTTCTTCCGATTTAGATTGTAAGAATGATTCCGCACAATATAGGCAGATTGCGTTTTCACCTCCCGAATAAGTGTTTCCACTATTCGATTCACAAAAAAGTTTCTTTTTTGCAGTTTCCTTGGTCGTCTTTCCTTTAAATTTCTTTACAGAATTTTTATTTTTACTGGCTATCTGTGATGATTTCTGAAGTTTTTCTTGTTCTTCAGCAATTTTCATATTCTTAAATGGTGATCCTGTTAATTCTTCTGCGTGTTGGGTTCTCGATTTGCGCTTATTTGCTTGGGATAGCCGTTGAGAGATGGGTTTGGGAGATATTTTAGTCAGAGTTTGTTGAAAGATATTAAATGGATCATCTAGAGAGCTTGTCGATGGTTGAGGGTTATTGCAAATAGCAGCGTCTGTACAGGATTGAATTGTAGAATCATGGCAAGCAGGTTCTTCATGGGGAGGCTGCGGAACTTCAGTAACTTCCGATGGCAAATAATGCTCTTCAGAAAAAACCTCTGGATTATACGGAATGATTCCCGTAACTTGAAACCCCTTGATTGCTTTTTCTAAAGTTGAAGTTCGAATAAATGCTTTACCAAATATTTCTGTGATGTCATATATTGATATTCTTTGCGATGGATGGTTCGTAATCCATAGATCACATTCTCGTGAATGTTGATTTTTAAGAGGCCCATAAAAACAGCAATCCAATGGTTGCAGTCGATGGCTGGTATGTGGAGGAAGTGAAATCAATATTACGTTATTATTTCGAGCAAAGGTTATTGCCTCGAGTGTTCTATGACTGGCGTGATTATCAATAATTAAGAGAGCTTTCCTGTTTTCTGACGGTTTTGCAAAATGTACAAAATGTTCCAGAAATTTGATAAAATGCTCTGAGTCCATCCATCCGCTGCCATTAGCATACCCAACTGACCCAGCAGGACTACCCTTCATGAATGCTGGACACATACGCTGTCGTGGAAAGAGAAAGAATGGAGGGATAAATTGCCCAGCTGCTGACATTGCACATGTCACTGTTACGTTGAAACCACGTTCTGCGCTTACTATTCGACCAACTTGCTTACGGCCTTTCGTAGCAATTATTTTTTTCGGCTTCGGAACTGTATTTACTCCCGTCTCATCCGCATTGAACACTTGATCAGGTTCAAAACCATGTTGGTCCATTACAGATTTTAGAATATCAAAAAACTTTTGAACTTGAACTTTATTGAATGCAGCAGCTCTAGCTACGCTTGTGGGTTCCGGTTCTCTTATCGAGATTTGCGTATTTCGCTTACGGAAACCACATAGCCAATCTTTTCCAGCAAGCCCTTCACGTTTGTTAAAATTATTAGGAATTTTTAATTCTTTGGCAAGTTCAAACGCCAACTTTCGTACATCAAATGGTGTCAAGCCATAAAACCTGCTATCCAAATCTAGCAGATGTGATACAAGTACTTCTTCCTGCTCTTTAGAAAACACTGGCTTGAAATTGTCGTTACGAGGACCGCTTGATTTGTTGCATTTTAATCGACGCAAAAGACAAGTTTTTGGTATACTAAATTGTAAGGACGCCTTTCTTGCTGATAACGTTTTCGATTTAACAGCCGCTACAGCCTGTTCCATGTCCGAACTACTCCAACTGGGTTCTGCTCTTTTCTTTTTGTAGTTCCGCACCATCTAACAAATAGAAACGAATTAATGGTATAGGAAATCTATATGTATATGCGACAGCATTTTCTAGAAAAAAGGGGGCACATAGGACCAGGTCCCGTGTGCCCCCGCGAAGCGTGAACCTCTCTGCCCCAACATACGTGCTTACAAAAAAGTGAACATAACCTTGTCTAGTGCATTTATAACCATTAAGTAAATTTACTTAAAGCAGCAATATACATTATAAATCATGCAGGAAATATAGCAAAATTAATAATAATATCACATATCATATTACTGCATTTATAATTATGTGTTTTTTTTACATACTAACCTTGAAAAATGTTTTTTTCCCAATTTCTTCTGAAGTTACGTGCATGTACCTGTACAACTAGCATACAAACTGCAATGGCACTGAATGGATGTAATAAGAGCAGAATACAAGAGATGGCGTTGATAGTAACAATTTTTAAAGACAGGTTCTCTGTGCCCCGCTGGTCCTTTGTGCCCCACCTTCCCCTAAATATGCAATAATATCTAATATTTATTGAGACTAAATAAACTTATTTATACTTTTCAGTTCTGGGTACCTATTCTATAACTTTAGAAACTTTACCAAGATCTTGATCTTGGTATACGCCATCGTTTGATTTTCCCCCTCTCCAATGATAGATTTGGGGATAATACTAGTAATTTTAGTGTCCCCATATTGTTGGTGATTTGAGAATGGATTGGCAATATATTTAACCGATATTTACAAATTAATGGAATTTTGTAGTTGTAAGTTGTGTAGTACTTTATTTATACATATTATAATATGTATGTTCAATATTCTTTAGACTTTTAGAGTAAATCATATTATGAAATTATTTTATATCTAATGAATCTAATCAATGGGAATAGCTTTATAGCATATGCATATACTTACGTAATTTTGTTATTGCATAATAATTATGTACAACTACTGTATGTGATATTTATTATTTACTTTGCAAAAGTAAAAGGGGGATGTAAAAAAATAATGACAAGAAAATCAATTCATATACAGGTATTCTTTATTTTCATATGTATTATAGCTTTTCATTTTTGCTTTCTAGCGTCACAGCTATTCTTTTTAGAATTTCAATAGCATTATTCATTTCTTTGTTCATGTTTGCCACTTTTTCATCCAACTCCTTGGCTTTAATAAACTCCACCCGATTTCTTTAAAATCTTTAACATGGCTGATTGTATTTTTTTATTTTCCTGAAAAACACACATAAAATGAATACATAATATTTATGCAGATTCTCTTTGCATTTATCTATATGTATTGGTAATACTAAATTGGCTTGCATATGCACTTTTGGATGTAGCTCCAGCTTTTGAAGTAGTCATTGTAGCTGTGGCCTGTGGCAGTGACTCACTGTATCGTTAGCAATTGGTGCACCAAAGTTAGCGAAACTGTTACAACGGGTGTTGTTGCACCGTTGGCGGAAATTTGTAATGGAGCTTTTACTTTCTAAATTCACCCTTTCGTTACCTTAGAAACTATGATAAATATAAATGTTCGTTTTGAATATATATCTTCAAAGTCTAATAGGATTCATACCAATTCATTTTTCGAAACAAAGTAAATCTAAATCACTACTTTCGCTTTTCCCTTTGTTTACAAAATTCTTTCTAACTACCTATAAAATTATTTGTATATGTTCTTCGCGTCATTTATTTATATTTTTTTCGCTTTTGTGGAAATTTGCGATAGATACGCATAATCTAAAGTACAAAATAGCTGGCTTATACATGCCAGCAAGTTGTTTTTAACACTGCGTTGGTAGCTTCCTACAGTTAAAAAGTTAAATGACATCAGAACCTATTTATAAACTCCTGTAAATAAAATTGTTTAAAAAATTTGTATCATCTTAACGTCAAATCATTTAATAAGTAATATTACTTATTAAATGCTCAAATGTGTAGGAATTCACTAGATCCGTTTACCGATATCCATAAGAAGAGATGAATAGTCGATAACATACCAACTGGCATTCTTATTCAATCATGCCGATTTGTCTTCAACAAGTATAAACAAATTTATGTTAAAATAAAATAATAATTAGTATAGTTTCAACTCCTTATAAAAAGAAGAAATTAAAAACCATTTAAATTGAATCAACACAAAAAATTCAGTCGAAAGTTATACGATTCAATGATGGCGCCAAAACAACTGACAGCTTCGATCTGGATAACTAAATTCCAAGATCCTATGCGTGCTTGGAATCCCGTCTCAAATTCACCGTTGGGTGTGACGTCATGTCTCGCAAATCGGTTATAACCGCCGGTGTTCGACGATATTCGCTGGGAAATTTACCAAGATGGAGCGCGTATCAATATTGGTAAAAGTTATAGAATAGGCCTCCTGCAGCGGAAAAATTTGAAAAGAACAGCAGTTCCGACAATAAATTTGCCAAAAGTAGTACATGGCAGTGCATCTTCTACTGTACCTTCTACTTCTGTATCAGTCCGTGAAGAACGATTATCCATAAGAAATCATGTGAAAGATACAGTTACTTTATCACTTACAGAGAAATTGTGTACTGGAGATTTAGAAGACGAAGCTGATATAGAACTTCAAAATGAAGATGAGGTGGAAGCTGCAAATGCATTATCATTAATGCAGGGGTAAGCTAACGTTGAAGTGTCTGCCCAAATTTGTACAACGGAGAGCTGATCTATTGAATTGTAATAACTACTGTCTGTAAAACACGGTTAAAACACCCGAAAGCACTTGTATACAAATGTTCGCATATGATTTGCATTTAACCTCTCAAACAGTATGTAGCACGCAAGGTTTTCAATTTTCGCCGCTGTGGCTCTGCGAGCTTAAAATCAAACTCCAATAACAATAATATCAGGCCTATTAGCGTTGATGGTACGGTGTGTTTGTACTCCCATATCATACAATATTGTTACAGTACAGTCAGCATTATTGACGACTTTCTGAGGCTCATAGCTGTTCATTTGTTTGGTCTATAAAATGTTTGCTCAGATTGTAGTGAATTATTCTGCAAATTTTATTATGTCGTTCGATATATCCTCTTTTGGCCAATTCTGAGCAGCATGACATTATGTGATGGATTGTTTCATCTGCAGCTTTACATATTCTGCATTTCGTATTTTCAGTTGATTTGTGGAGTTTCTTTCCTACATATCTTGTCGTTATCGCTTGTTCTTACGCCGCTGTTATTAAACTCTTGGCTTCCCCTTTAATTGATCCTTTTTAAGCCATATGAACGACACGACTATGTCATAGTCTATTTTTTCCATGTCACGCAGTTTTTCACCATGAAGCGATTTATTTCTCCACAAATCGTGCAAACGTTTCCTGCATTGTGTTTTTATTTGAGCAGGGCTAACATTAGTTCTTTCTTCACGTGCATTGCTCTCCTCCACATCTATGTCAGCGTTTTCTACTGTTACTTCTAAACCTTCTTCATGCCTAACATGGTTCCTTCTGTCCTCATATTTTTCTACGGGCTTGTAGTTTTTTGCTTTATTCGTAAAGATCTTTTTGCTAGGGACGTGTACTGTAAGAGAGTTTCATCGTAGGTTATTATATTCCTAATAATTGGGTCGCTTGATGCTTTATTTATTACATAATAAAAGAGGCTGTAAACAGAATCATAATTGTCACTTTTTATTTGTTGAAGACCCCTTCCTCCTGTCTTTGGACATATAATCGGTCTACATGTTGACGAGGGTGTAACTGGCCGTTGATTGTTAGGATCTTTCTTGTTTTTATGTCATTCTGAAGCTGTATCTAAGGACTGGCATAGCGAGAGCACCTATAGGCGATCTCGATTAAGATCGCAGCGCCGAAACTGTGGCTTAAGGAAGCTGCCAGATAGACATACTCGAGGAACATACCTACTGTCTGAGACAATATTGCTGTTGAAAGTTCATGTTTCTTTCCTGTATTCCGTATTTATTTCTATATATTTAATAAGTAAGTTTGTCGTCAAATTATTCTACATTTTATTAATATAATTTTTGTATTTAGTACCTAACAGTACTATAATTTCGAAGTTTTCGTAGGTTATGAAATTTCAAAGCTTGGTATATTATTTTATGCGGTGTGGTAAATACAGAGACCACAACAAGTGCAAATAATGTTAGGAGGAAGTAATGCCGTACTTGTTGATTGATAAAATAAGTAATGGATTTCTCGGCGGAGATTGGCAGGAATTATATTAATAACCCATGTAGTTGTTAATTTTATTTAAAATTCCAATATTACGTTACTAATTTTGTAACTTCATCAAGGAATAAAATATGTTTAACTATAGTTTTAAATTGGAAAATAATCAGTCGTAGAAACATCTATCTTCATTAAATTTTTGTTATGAACATGTTTTAAAAATTTGGAAAAGTTTTGTTACACATTACACAGTTTAAAAGAAACACTTTAAAAGTTATTTTATTGTTTTGTTTTGATAAAAAAAAGTTTTTTAATTTTTGAAACACATGTCGGCCGAAACGTGGAAAAAGTTTTATTTTCTAGAAATAACTTGTAATGTTAAGAACCTTATTCCCTGATCAAGTTACAAAATCAGTAACGAAATTTTGGAATTTTAAATAAAATTAACAACTACATGGGTTATTAATATAATTCCTGCCAATCTCCGCCGAGAAATTTATTACTTATTTTATCAATGCAAATAATATACCGATATATGCACTATGTTTGCAAACAAGTACTTTGCAGTCTGCCCCTCATACTATTGAAGGAAACTATAAATATATAGTAAAACTACAAAGAACACTATTTGTCGTACTTAAATCACTCAATGTTAAGAAATTCGGTGTGTTAACTTGTTCTGCAAAGTCGCGAAAAGGTTTCTTATTTTGCACATTTGGTTGCTCGTTAATTAAATCTAATAATGCATTTAGCTGCAATCATTTCGTTTTCTGTTGCTTCATTTGTGTCCAAGAGTGCTGGGTCTGGATCATGCATCAATATATAATTCATTTAATTGTGCTTATTAAGCTCGTTTGCTAGCCCTTTCTTCCCTGTCTTTTGATTGAAAAGAAAACTGTGGCAATTTACAAGTGGATCTAAGTTTCTTTCATTAGTAAATTTAAAAAATGAACCTTCGGTGAAATGAAGGTCGCAAACTTTCATGTAGGGACTTGGATTTTCTCAGATTATTTATCCAGATTTTCCGCTTATTAACTAATTCTCCACCTGACATTACTTTTTCTTTGTCTGTAATGGAAAAGAATGAAAATATAAATTCGGATCTTTCTTTATCCACGAATTACACTGTGGAATACAGCAATAAAAAAATTATTATGACATTATAACAGAAATAAATTAATAAATACACGCAATTTGTACCATAGCACTCATAAACGTTATGACTTATGTCTATCTGAGAGCTTCCAAAATCTGCCACAAGATGGTATATCGCTTAGGAACAGTTGCCTATAGCCTGAAATTTATTTTTGCAGATAAGTTCTGATCTTCTAATCTATCTTTCATTCCCTTATGGTCAATTTCCTCTTTAATATTATTATTATTATTACTATTATTATTATTATAATTATTATTATTATAACTATTATTTCTATTATTATTATTATTATTATTATTATTATTATTATTATTATTATTATTGCTATTATTATTACTATTAATATTATATTATTTTTAATTATGTTGTTACCATGAAAACATACATGACAGTTCAACATTAGACTTATTAATATTATTCCTTGCAATATTTTGACAATGGTTTCCAACAGAATTTCTATTGTATTGAAGATAAGATCAGGTGACTATTTGCCAGTGGGGGGTTTCGAAAAAGCGACATGAACTAATATCGGCCAGACTATGCACTATTGTATGTTTTCTTATAAAATGAACCAACAGAGGGCACTTGGATGCTTCTGGTCTGTACTAAGGTTCGTGCCTGAGATGAAGGAATGAACGTAAACAAAAAGTTCAGAGACTCTTCAGGTCAACTTTTACCCATAGCGTGGGGTTTTATAACTGGCAAATAAAAGCTTTTATAACCAGCGACGCAGCAACAGCAAACTATTACTTTCTGTAGCATTTCACTGTTAATGTATGATTTCATAATATGGGTATAAAACTATATGTAATTTGATTTCATGCTTTTTTATTCATATACAAATAAGAGTATTTTTACCTTCCGTCACCTTTAGGTAAGGAAGGTATTGTCTTTGGTCAAAAAATTCGATGATGAGTTTTTACTCAATAAGCACGTTTTAGAGTCCCTAGAATACGAATTTACTATTTTTACGATGATGTCTGTATGTGTGTGTGTGTGTGGATGTGTGTGTGTGTGGATGTGTGTGTGTAACAAAATTTTCGTCTGCGATAACTCTAATACTACAGTTACAAAAATTATAATTTTTTCGTATACTTCTTCGTTACATCCATAGGAAGAGCTGATTAGATTTTGGTTACAATTGGTCAACCGGAAGTACCATCATTTGAAGATTTTAACAGTTTTTCTTGAAAAAACTATGTTAAATATAATTTTTTCACATTTGATGTTATTATAAATATTAAAGAATATTTTATTCTTTATACGATTTGACTGCATTTTATACTTAATATTAAATGGATATTGAGTTAAAAAATTATAAAGAAATTAAATTTCATAAAGTAGCCATACCTGTGGAATCAACTACTATATTAAGAAAATTCTGATTGAAAGATGTCAGTGTTAAGTGAAATTGACATAGTGTGTCTGTTTTATAATTTTACTGGAAATATAGGATCTTTTGCTTTCTCTATGGAATTTGTATAAAATACATACAACTGCTTTAAGGTAATGTACAAGAAATAATAATAATAAATCTTTTTTTTCTGCAGATACATTACACTGTATATAGAAAACGTCACAAAATAATAATTTTCTGTATGAAATTTGCATAAAATACATGCAACTGCCTGAAGCTAATGTACAAGAAATAGAATATTTAATTTAGCAAGGAACTTTCCGTATGAAATTTGTACAAAATATATAGAACTGACGGAAGGTAATGTGCTGGACACATCAGATTTTTTTCTTTTAAAAAATAATGATAATTATGTAAAAAATATATATCATTTTTATTAAATTTTAATTTATAACAGCTAGATGTAAATTTAAATATAGGCGTTATCTCTGAAGAAAAACTGACCAACCAAGATTATAAAAAATATGTTAGTATTTTTTTTATAATCTTGCGGCATCGTATAATGTGGTATTTCTGTAGGCAAGGCATCTGTCGTGTATTGATATTGTATTTCGGTAACACAAGAAGATAAACTACAGGCATCCTTATTTCGGTTTCTCCTGAACTATGGGCGGGTAATGATAGGATTAATCACAGTTACAATAATCCTATTAGGATTTTCGAGCAATATACCTTTTCATATTTCATAATTTTGCGTAATTTGTAAGAAATTAAATGTGTTTGTATTAAAATTTACAATAATAATATATATAAACACAAAATGTAAAATTTATTCTTTTACAATACTGGGAATCGTATATTAAAATTTTTCATTTTAATTTTATTATTTAGGTAACTAAGTATGTATGTAGTGTTTCTACGATATCAAACAATTTACGTCATAATTAGGAAGTTATCAAATTTTATAGCTAATTTATATGAGACCGAATCTTTTTATTTTGTGATTGTTGGCCATAAAGCAAGCCAATGTAAAATAATATATGCATTAAAAAGTGTTGCAAAACAGTGACTGGAGAATAGTACTGTACAGAATATCTCATTTTCGATGTTTTTTTAAGGTATCTCGGGTAATATTAATGATAGATCAAAACCGTTTGCACATTCCAGGGTCAACTTTTCCAGAAAAGTTTAATAGTCACCACAGGAATTTTCGATCTTCTTTTGTTTCTGAGCTACAGGCAAAAACTCGTTTTTCGCTTATTTTGAAAATATATCATATCTTATTTATTATGATAATTAGAGAAAAATTGTTTTTACAAAATATTTACCGTTTTTATATTGAATAAAATGGCGCAATTAGATTTTTTGAAAACTTAATAATTCTCGAGCTATAATACAACCTTACGATTTTTTAAATGGGAACCTATGTTGAAAATTGTCTCGTCTTTTTGCTTATTTTATAAGCTTTTCAATAATATAGGTATAACAAGTCTACAATCTTTTATTTTAAACATTAATAAACGACGAATTATTAATTTATTGGGGTGAAAATATTGGAAATTATTAAGAAACAAATGAAAAAATTTATTACACACCATCATTTGTTTATTTTGATTCTATATCTATTAATTGTGTTCTCAAAATAATTCTTAACCAATTATTTTCGGGTTAGTTAAATTACTACAGTGTGTTCAAAAAATTCCTAACTCGAAGTAGGTTTTGAACAAAGAAACGTATGTCAGTTTAAAATATTTAATTAAATGTCAATTTGACATGAGATATTGTCAAAAATGTTATCTAAAGAAATCAAAGCTTTTCTTTTTGAATCTTATTTTAGAAATGGAAACAAATTAGAAAACTGCGAATGTGGATATACTGTATCGTTCTTTATTGTTTTTTTCTCCTTAAAATTACATTTTAAGATCAATTTTGACAACTTGACTTTTGAATTAAATACTGATCAGACATACGCTTCACTGTTCAAAGCCTACTTCGAGTAAGGAATTTTTTGAACACACTGTATTTATCTACGTTACAGTTGGCTTTGACACAATCTGAAAAAAAATGGTTTATGCTTTTGAAGTAAATAAATTGAAAAAATGAGTAAAACTGAAACAAATACTATTAGAAATATGCAAATGATCTGTAACAGATTTTTTTCATTTGGTTCTTAATAATTTCCAATATTTTTATCCCAATAAATTAATAATACGTCTTTTATTAATGTTTAAAACAAAAGAATGTAGACATGTTATATATCATTGGAAAGCTTATAAATTAAGAAAAAAGACGGGACTATTTTCAAATTAAATAATAATATAACATAACTTACTATACAAATGGTACATAAACTGCCACTCAGGATAAATAAAAAGAATTAATAACTTAATAATAATTAAACAGAGTTTATCTACAAATGTCAAACCTAGATCTATATTTATTAATAATGATGTTATCCATTTTAATGTTTCTATTATTTTAAATGAAACGTCCTTTAATTTTGAAATAATTTGTAGTAATTATTTAGTTTTTGAATACATCGTTAATTTCGTCCTATGTCTTTACATATTATTGTTTTTGCAAACTTGTTGTCTTGATAAACGTGCAAGTGGTGCAGAAACGTTGATACGGAAATGAATTTAAAAAATCGACTCTAATCCTCCATATTTTTAAATTATTACATTGTATTCATTCGGTTTTTTTTTATTAAAATAAAAATAACATATTAATAATAAAAGCATGCAATATAAAATGAAAGTGATTATAGAAAAAGGGCTAGTTTTATAATACCTAAAATTTTAACTGTTAGTTAAGTAAACATTATATCAAAACTTTGACAGAAATGATAAATTTGTCATTTGACAGTTATTTTGTTAGAAATTTATAATTTCTGTATAATTATCTTGGTATAAAAGGGGAAAACATTCCGCTTTGTTACTTTTACCAGTAATCTGCGGGTAATGTTGCCGCTAAACTTTTCTTATCTACCACAGCGCTAGCCACAATGAGCATGAGGATTAAAAATTACCAATGTAATGCTTATAAAACCGGGGTTTTTCAATATAGGGGTGCAAGTTCTGTGAATTGGTCATGCTGTTTATTGTTGGATAATATAGTAGGTATATAAAATTATACAGTTTGTCCCCGGATTGAGTTTACAAGAGGAAAAAAAGTCATATTCCTGAATTTAAAATAGTACATTTACAACAAAATTGTTTTTAGGGGCACTTGATAAAATAATTATAAAATGTCACAAGTTGATAGGAAACGAAACTAATAATATCGCTGAATGTTTCATGTCACTTGTGGCTCGTTTTAATTGTGGAAAGCGACTGAATTTAATTCAAAGAGGGTCCTACGAAAGGCGCGCCTATTTAGCCGGTCTTCACTTTATGAAAGGACTGGAATAGCAAATTGGTCCATGGAAAAAAGCAGCACATAGAAGCCCAGGATCCAATTTTAAAAAATATATCTCCAAAATACAGAGAAGAAGAATAAATTAAAGAAATGTCTTTTTCCATCAAAAACAAAAATTCAAAAGATACGGGAAAAGAACACTGATTACGGGAAACATGCCGAGGTTGCAGAATTAAGCTCAGTTGAGATGGAATCAGAATGTAAAAGAAAACTAAATGAATTAAAAGTACGATGTTTAAAACGTTTACTAAAGAATTTATTTAAACATATAAACATTTTTTAGGTAACAGAAGATAAAATAAAAATCATTGAGCGCCGAACAGTTGGACAATTTGAAAATGAAGAATATTTAATTCATAAACAGAATAGATTAACTGCCTCGTTCTTTGGGCATGTTGTTAAACGACAAAATTATACTTCATGTGATTCATTAGTAAAACAAATTTTAAAAACAGAAAAATCTATAAAATCTGCAATTGAATATGGAAAGCGACATGAAGCAACTGCAATTAAAATGTTCGAGGAGTTGACAAGTAAAGAAAATACAGGCCTGTATATAGATAAAGTAAATTGTTACCTAGGAGCATCACCGGATGGTAAATAATATTTTCTTAGAGTTTTATAGTTTTATTTAAAAAAATTTCTTTGCAGGAATAACAAGCACTGATTGCTTAATAGAGGTTAAATGTTTGTACACATTAGCAAAAGAAGGCTGTTGGGACCTCTACCGACATCTGTGAAGCTGAATCGGCTTCTCGACTTTGCTAGCCACGCCGGACATTTATAAGTATTTCTCTGTCTGTTCTCGTCCAGCAATCAACGTATTCACACGTTTTTACGCACACAGTTTTCGGCATATGGCCAGCTGTTTTTATTCACACAAGTTTTGTGATTGTTCAGAGTCATTATTGCTCTATTTTCAATTTATAAAAATTAATACTTAGTTAACTAGTGCAATTTAACTCTTGTACACTTTATTAAAATTACTTTAACGTGATTAAAAATAATCATCGTCGCACATGTGCTTTGCACATTTTAAAACACAGTTATTTACACACATTTCTTTCCAGCTTTATATTGGAACACATTACACTATTCACGCTCAATACCAGTGATTTGGAATACCCAGAACCTATTCGCAGCACCTGGGATTGCCACATTGTTGCACAAGGAACAAAATTCTGCTTATTTGCATTGCATGTCACAAGGTAGCTTTAAGTACATATACACGCTTCTTGCTCGCAGTGAGTACAATTTTTGTTACATTTATTTGCGAATTTGCGTACTCTATATTTGTAACTTACAACATAACCTATATTTTTTATTCACATGGTATACTGTTTGCACAATTATTGTGTTGTTTTGCACACGTTTAAATAATTATTTTGTACTATTTAATTTGGGAATCTTTATATTTAAGATATTTTATATCCACTTATTTAATAGTGATTTTCTTCATATATATTTTTTGGAATTATTCTGTATGTTGGATATTTATGCACATTATATTTATTTTGTTAGGTTTAATTCATATTTATTCACTACACCCGTGCATGACTCTCCCAGATTCATCCGCTTATTTTACACACATTTGTGAATTCTTTAATCCATATTTTGTACTTATACTTGCACCACATTATCGCAGACTTTTATTATTTTGCTGAAGTCTTGCGCATTCGCTTTATCAGTTATTTGCTTCTATCTTTTACTGTTGTTAGGTTTGGGGTTGTAGCTTCGCATTCCTATACAATATTTGTGGGCCAACCCTTATGATCCTTTCACTTCTAGAGCACACCCTTCTTGTGAAGACCTGTAGAGCGCTCCTGCAGGTGAAGAGTGTTTTACCCGTCAACTCCCAGTTGAATATTTTCTGTTTCGTAGAATTTATTTTAAACGATTATATAACTGCGCATTTTCTAATTTTATTGCGTCATATTGTACCGCTAATACGTTTAGTCGACCAGCCAATACAGCCACTCACATCCACGCACCGCAACGCAAGTAGGCGCTCCACGGTATCACTTATTTCAGCCACTAGAGTTCGAAATAGTGACCTGCGCCGCAACATTGGTCCTTCGAGCCGGATGTGACGGGCCCAAGGATAATTGCAACATTATTTTCTACACAATTTCTGTTGGCGTGTGTCATATATTCAAGCACATCATCATGGCTGATATATTATCAGCTTCAATATGTCGCAATTTTTGCATACGATTCGTCGAGACGTTGGAATGTCTCATGGCCCAAGCTGAAAAGGATCCAGCAAAATTAAATGAAGCTCGTACACAGTATGAAATGCTGCCAGAAAACATTAATGATTTCAAAACTTATCATGTACAAATTATGACTCACCCTTCTAACGCTGAGAAACAGGAAGAACTTTTCATTGAATATGATGACTTTTTCACCTCTGTACGCAAAATAAAAACGCAATTTAAAAATTCGCCATTCTGCGAACCATCAAATGCTGATATCTCAAATATCACGTTTTCTTCTCAAGTATCCTCTCAGTCGCATACATTTGCAAGGCTTCCTAAATTAGACTTACCTCATTTCTCTGGCGATATTGCAAATTGGAACTCATTTTATGATCTTTTCAACAGTTCCATTCATGACAACGATAGTCTACGGCCAGCCCAAAAGTTTCAATACTTAAAATCTATTTTAGAAAAGGAACCTTTATCCTTGATCAAAAACTTAAGTCTCTCTGACGACAACTATTCTGTTGCCATTAAATTGTTGAAAGATCGTTATGCTCAGAAAAGACTAATACATATCTTCCCTTCACATACAAATGTTATTAGAACTGAAAAAGCCAATTCCTATGACGTATAACAATGCTACAGAATTCGCAGCGGCCATTAATGAGCACACTGAAGCTCTGCGGGCCAATCATGAACCAATAGATGACTGGAGTCCATTATTAGCATCTATCATGATCTCGAAGTTTGATACGCAAACTAGAAATAATTTTGAACGCACATTGTCAAAAGATAAGTTACCAACTCTTACTGAGTTGAAAGATTTTCTAAGCACTTTCATACAATCACAACAATGGCAGAGCGTCCAATAAACCCATTCGTCAGTAAACGAATCAAGACCCAAACAGGGTTATTCAAAACCTAATTCGTCAGTAAACGAATCAAGACACAAACAGGGTTATTCAAAACCTAAGCAACACAAAACTTCAACTTTTCTGGCGACCTCAAATCCTGTTAAATGCATCGCTTGTGCTAAATCACACGCTTTATTCAAATGTTATACTTTCCAATCCATGGAACCACCTAATCGTCTCAACCTTGTTCGCACCAACAATTGTTGTCGCAATTGTTTATCAGCTAAACATAGTACAAAAAATTGCCAATCACAAATAAATTGTCGCAGATGCAATCAGCGCCATCACACGCTGTTACACTTACATCAAGACTCCAATACGAGTGATACGCCCAGTACAAATGACTCAAATAATTGCAGCGCCGCCAGTCCTTCAGCTCCCAATGCTGAAGTTACAAAAAGCACTTCTATGCTTTCACACAACTCTTCCATTCCTATAGTTCTTTTAGGAACTGCAGTCGTTCAAGTGCAAGATTCCTTCGGTTCATGGCAACCAGTTCGCGCACTTTTAGACAGCGGTAGTGAATCTTCTTATGTAACTGAAGAATGTTCGCGCCGCTTGAATCTAGCTACTCATTCCGCTGATATTCAAATTTCTGGATTTGGAAACACGGTCGCTACAAATATTGTTCGAGGTACTACAACGCTCCACATATGTTCATCACATTGTGAGTCTGTAAGATACACGCTCTCAGCAATAATCGTATCTCAAATCGTTCAAAATATACCAAAGACGCAGCTTCCATCTAACTTGCTTCATCAATTCCGCAACTTACCACTAGCGGATCCAGACTTCATCACACCAGCACCTATCGAACTCTTAATCGGTGCTGACCTATACTTTGATCTACTCACTGGTCACAAGCGGATCACTTCTCATGGCCCAATCGCACTAGAAACATCTTTGGGATGGATAGTTTCAGGACCAACTACAATAATGTCAAAAACTGTTAATACTCTATTAACTGTTCAAGATCCACTATCTGCATCGTTATCGAAATTCTGGGAACTCGAAAACATTCCTACGAACACTGTTGCGTCTGACGAAGACCGGCTTGCCAATCGTATCTTCGAATCTCAGCATGAACGATTAGATTCTGGGCGCTACATTGTGCCTCTTATATTTAAGGAATATCCTCCTGAATTAGGCAACTCTCACGCAAACGCTATGCGATGTTTCAATGTCTTACAACGCCGCTTAATGAATGATCCCAAGCTAAACATGGAATATCATACATTCATGAGCGATTATTTAGAACAAAATCATATGGCACCTTTGCCTTCAGATCTTGACCATAAATGTGAAGGATTCTATTTACCGCATCACGGTGTACTACGTGAAACTAATGCTAAAATAAAACTCAGAGTTGTTTTCAATGGATCCAAAAAGACAACGACAAATAAATCACTCAACGACTATCTATTATCTGGTCCTGCTCTTCAGACAAATCTCATATCAATTATCCAGCGATCGCGTCTCCACCGAATTATCTTCACCGCAGATATTAGACAAATGTATCGTCAAATTCTTGTGTTCGACGAACATCGCATTTATCAAAAATTATTATGGAGTTTTGACCCAATTTCGCCACCGCAATCTTACATTCTCAACACGGTGACATATGGCACGACTTGTGCCCCCTTTCTGGCTATTCGGACTTTACATCAATTAGCTGTCGATGAAGAATCAAAATTTCCACGAGCGGCAAAAATGCTCAAGTCCGATACTTATGTTGACGACATAATAAGTGGAGCCAACTCATTAGCTGAAGCTCTCGATCTCCAACAAGAGCTCATTAATCTTCTTGGCACTGCTGGCCTCGAACTTCGTAAATGGACAAGCAATCATCCAGACTTGCTTCAACATATCCCTGAAGACCATCGCGAATTTTCTTTTTTAAATGAAGATCAACACAATGACGCTGTCAAAATTCTGGGACTATCTTGGAATCCATTTTCAGACCACTTCACATATAAGATCAACTTGCCCAATCACGACATTACAAAACGCACAATCCTATCAGACATCGCAAGAATATTTGATCCTATTGGTTGGCTGTCGCCCATAATAATGATCGCAAAACGAATCATGCAAGAGCTGTGGATATCCGGCACTGATTGGGACGCTCAAGTACCCGAAACTTTAGTCTCACAATGGAATACCTTCAAGTCACAATTACCAGAATTATCTACTCTACGTATACCACGTCATGTAGACACATCAAACGCTACCTTAAGCTTGATAGGTTTCTGTGATGTCTCAGAAAAAGGTTATGCAGCTGTTGTGTACATCCACGTCGACCATTCAGGATCTCAATCTTGTACTACATATCTTATCGCTTCGAAAACAAAAATAGCTCCACTCAAACGAATATCTCTCCCTCGTTTAGAGCTTTGTGCAGCTTTATTATTATCACGCGTAATGACAAACTTATTACAAACACTGCAACTATCATTTTCTCATATACTCGCATGGTCGGATACCACTATTACGCTTTCTTGGATCCGAGCCCCACCTTACAAATGGAAAACCTTTGTAAGCAACCGGGTTGCAGAAATTCAACAAAATCTCTCTCAAAATCATTGGCATCACATTCGTTCACAAGATAATCCTGCTGACTGCGCATCTCGAGGTATGTCCGTTCAAGAGTTGTTGTCACACTCCTTATGGTGGCAAGGTCCCTCTTGGCTTAACGAATCCCACAACTCTTGGCCATTATCTCAACAGCATGATGAGTCCTCACTAGATCCACAAGCATCAGTTGAATCCAAGATATCTTTAGTTGTGAACAATGAGCCTAATAACACTCTGCTGCAGCGGTATTCTGATTTAAACCGCCTGTTACGGATCACGGCATTATGCATCAGATGGTTCAGACGAGTAAGATTCCAGGAACATCCTACGCAGTCATTGCTATCGGTCTCAGAACAAGATAATGCTTTAGTGCGATGGGTGAAACTTGCTCAAAACGAAGTATTCGCTGATGATATTGATAAACTTAATAAAGGACAATTATGCTCCAAACTATTGCGTAATCTTAGTCCATTTATTGATGAAGAAGGACTCATACGGGTCGGAGGAAGAATACGAAATTCCAATTTAAATCTCTTTCAAAAACACCCTCTTCTTTTACCGTCAAAACATCGTTTTACCGACCTGGTGATTGACTATCATCATAAAAAGTATCTTCATCCTTCGCCCAGAACTCTGCAAGCAATTTTGAGCCGCCGATTTTGGATCTTAGGCGCTCGCCGCATCATTCGCAGTCGTACCTTAAAATGCATAAAATGTTTTCGCTGTCATCCTGTTCCGCCCAATCCCCCCATGGGTAACTTACCCGAGCATCGAGTCAAACAACTGAAACGACGTTGTTGGAATCGACTATGGTGGGCCTTTCTATGTTACTCCTTACAAAAAACGAGGGTTTAAGACCACTAAAGCATATTTATGCCTCTTTGTTTGCTTTGCTACAAAAGCACTGCATCTTGAAATTGCCTCGGATCTCACTACTGAGGCATTCATTCTCGCTTTCCGACGTTTTTTAGCCAGACGTGGCAGATGCTCTCACATTTACAGTGATTCAGGCACAAATTTTGTTGGCACTAAAAGTTATTTTACTGAATTGCAAAAATTCACCACGTCAACTCATTACAATGAGTATTTGTATAATCGCCTTGCTGCTGATGGCACTCAGTGGCACTTCAACCCAGCTTCTGCTCCTCACTTCGGCGGCCTCTGGGAAGCTGGTGTTAAATCAGTGAAATTCCACATATCTCGAGTCGTAGGCTCTCAAGTTCTGACACTCGAGGAATTTAATACTTTATTATGTCAAATCGAATCAATACTAAACTCAAGACCATTATGTCCACTTTAATCAGATCCTAATGACATGCACGCACTAACACCAAGTCATTTTATTATGCTTGAAACTGCTGTTTGTTTACCAGATCGCAATTACCTGGAATCAACCACTTTACTCAATCGTTGGCAGTTATTACAGAAAATCTCTCAGGATTTTTGGAAAAGGTGGCACGCTGAATATCTCAACACGCTCCAACAGCGGTTAAAATGGACAACTCCTACACCCAACTTGAAACCCAATCAGCTGGTTGTGATCAAGAACGATCAATTGCCCCCACTTCAGTGGAAGCTAGGCCGTGTCATCAAAGTCCATGCTGGGGATGACAACATCGTCAGAGTAGCCCAAGTTAGGACCACATCAGGAGTGTTGACTAGACCAGTGGTCAAGCTTTGTCCATTACCGGAATCCTGAAAAACTCCGTTTTTGGCCGGCCGGCATGTTGGGACCTCTACCGACATCTGTGAAGCTGAATCGGCTTCTCGACTTTGCTAGCCACGCCGGACATTTATAAGTATTTCTCTGTCTGTTCTCGTCCAGCAATCAACGTATTCACACGTTTTTACGCACACAGTTTTCGGCATATGGCCAGCTGTTTTTATTATTGTCATTATTGCTCTATTTTCAATTTATAAAAATTAATACTTAGTTAACTAGTGCAGTTTAACTCTTGTACACTTTATTAAAATTACTTAAACGTGATTAAAAATAATCATCGTCGCACATGTGCTTTGCACATTTTAAAACACAGTTATTTACACACATTTCTTTCCAGCTTTATATTGGAACACATTACACTATTCACACTCAATACCAGTGATTTGGAATACCCAGAACCTATTCGCAGCACCTGGGATTGCCACATTGTTGCACAAGGAACAAAATTCTGCTTATTTGCATTGCATGTCACAAGGTAGCTTTAAGTACATATACACGCTTCTTGCTCGCAGTGAGTACAATTTTTGTTACATTTATTTGCGAATTTGCGTACTCTATATTTGTAACTTACAACATAACCTATATTTTTTATTCACATGGTATACTGTTTGCACAATTATTGTGTTGTTTTGCACACGTTTAAATAATTATTTTGTACTATTTAATTTGGGAATCTTTATATTTAAGATATTTTATATCCACTTATTTAATAGTGATTTTCTTCATATATATTTTTTGGAATTATTCTGTATGTTGGATATTTATGCACATTATATTTATTTTGTTAGGTTTAATTCATATTTATTCACTACACCCGTGCATGACTCTCCCAGATTCATCCGCTTATTTTACACACATTTGTGAATTCTTTAATCCATATTTTGTACTTATACTTGCACCACATTATCGCAGACTTTTATTATTTTGCTGAAGTCTTGCGCATTCGCTTTATCAGTTATTTGCTTCTATCTTTTACTGTTGTTAGGTTTGGGGTTGTAGCTTCGCATTCCTATACAATATTTGTGGGCCAACCCTTATGATCCTTTCACTCCTAGAGCACACCCTTCTTGTGAAGACCTGTAGAGCGCTCCTGCAGGTGAAGAGTGTTTTACCCGTCAACTCCCAGTTGAATATTTTCTGTTTCGTAGAATTTATTTTAAACGATTATATAACTGCGCATTTTCTAATTTTATTGCGTCATATTGTACCGCTAATACGTTTAGTCGACCAGCCAATACAGCCACTCACATCCACGCACCGCAACGCAAGTAGGCGCTCCACGGTATCACTTATTTCAGCCACTAGAGTTCGAAATAGTGACCTGCGCCGCAACAAAGGCATTGATGTGTATTCGGCATGTGAGAAAAAGAATTAAAAAATAAAATATGCATAGAAAAAACAGTGGATGGGAATTTCAGGCTAAAAAAATCACAATTATTATTATCAGGTAATCATTGTTATATTTAATTCAATTTTTATATTAATCTAAAGAAATTGTTGCAGGTGCAGGGACAGTTAAATATTTGCATTTGTGGAAGAAATTTATAGAGACAAGGACTTGTGGGAAAACGTAATGCTTCCAAAACTGCAAAAGTTTTATTTAAATTGCATATTGCCGGGAATTGTTTTGGGAAATAGATTTCAAAATAAAAAATGTAAAGACCCGAAATACATTGAGAAAGCTAAAACTTTGAGGGACAAAAAATAACATTCACAATGCTGGTGGTTAATTGATTACATATCAATTACTCAGTGAAAAGCTACGTAACTTTAAACTTTTTTTGTAAATAATTTCAATTATTTATTAATATTATTTTATTATTATTATTTCATATATATATATATATATATATATATTTGTTTCAGTTCAGTATTTTTTTTACTTATTATACATAAAGTTTTTAAGTTTATATTGTTATATTAGTATACTGTGTTATAATATTATAGCCCCCATGAAATAAATATTTGTGTAACTAGAAAAACCGAGTTTATTTAACATACAAATTCAAGAATGAAGTTTCACCATGTAAGAGCTGATACCTTAAAAGTAATTTCAATTGCCTTACAACATATTGTATGTTGTTATTAGTTGATTTCTTGTATTTAGTGAAACAATACTTTTACTGAAAACACTAATTGTTAATAATATATGTTCACAGGTCAAGATAGGTGCGTAGGTGTAGACGCTTGTTTCTTCGCTCTGCGATCTTTTTGAATTTTGGTGGTTTCTCTTGTGTTTTCTGGCTTATATTTTATATACGACCGTTGATCTCTTTTTGAAATATTTGTGTGTGTTGTTGTTTTTGAATCATATTTCATGGGGTAAGTTTTCTTTAATTTTTTAGTATACCTTAGTTTTATAAAAACGTGGTTGCAGTTTCTTATTAATTACGCCTGTTCATCTTAGTGCGGGCTCATTAACACTTGAATGTCAGCTGATTAGTAATATACTGGGTGTTTGCAATTACCTATACAGGGTGTTTGTCTTATTATCATTATTTTTAATCGTGTTTCTCGTCATTCTTATATAATTATTTGCATTTTTACTTGTATTCATAATGAATGCCTGTAGTTGCTGTAAAAAAGCAGTAGAGAATCATAGATTTATTTCTTGTTCAATTTGCAAACTGGGTTATAATATTGACTGTGTTGATATATCTACTTCTGAAGTGCGGAGAATTCAGAATTCCAAAACTGGGATAAAATGGGATTGTCTTAGCTGCAGAAATAAAATAGGAAGCGACTTAGATGGTTTAAAAGCTGTAATAATTCAATTGCAAAAGGAAATCTTAGAACTTAAAAATGCAAATCTGAATAATATATCCGTCGAAAGTCTACCACCTTCAGTTACTGAAACTATAATAAATGAAATTTCTGAACGGGAAAAACGTTCCCGCAACTTAATGATTTTTGGTTCAGCTGAAATACACACTCTTGCTAAAGATAAACAAATAGAACGTGATAATAAGCTTGCTAATGATCTTTTGACGGCGATGGGTGTGAACACCTCGTTTGTAAAATTATCACGTGTTGGTAAATATGACGCTACATCCACCCGTTCACGTCCCATGAAAGTACAATTATCCACTACAGAAGACTTGTACACAGTTCTTAGAAATTCAAATAAAATAAAAGAAAACAGATCGTGGTCAAACTTATCAATTTCTAGGGATAAAACTCATATGCAGATAGAGTTTTATAAATCTGTGAGAAATGAGTTAAACAATAGCATAGCCCAAGGTGAAACTGATATTAAAATACAGTACTCTAAAGGAATTCCAATAATAATCAAGACGGGAAACTAAATATGTCCAACAGTTGTCCTATTACGCTAAATTGTTTTTACCAAAACACTAGGGGCCTCTATTCTAAAACTCATTCATTTTATGTTAATTGCTGTTCTGAATCATTCGACATTATTATGGTTACTCAAACTTGGCTTACTAGTTCTTGTAATAATGAGGAATTATTCCCTTCAAATTATAATGTAATACGCTGTGACCGAAATTTTTCTTTAGTTGGTCGATCTGTTGGTGGTGGGCTATTATTAGCTTTGGCAAACCATATTATACAATTTTAGATACTACCAGCCTCAGAAATATTAATCCACTTGTAGACATTGTTGCGTGTAAGTGTTATTTTAGTAATCGATCTTTCATTTTATGTGTAATCTACATTTCTCCTGATATTAATAGCAATGATTTAAACATTTACTCGGATGCATTACAGATTTTTCTTATCAATGACTCAGCTCTTCTCGTAGGTGATTTCAATATACCAAATTTTTTAAATACAACAATAAACTGTTCAAAATCTACTTGTTTTCTTAATATTAATCAAAAAATCTGAAAATCCTTTAGTATGTGAAGATGTTCTGCATCCTGCAATCACTGTTAACCTGGAAGTTAACAGTATTACCAAATCTGTGAATTTTCCATCTTCTAATAATGTTGGCTATCATTTTCGGAAAGCTAATTTTAGTCAATTGTATAATGATATCTGCAATATTGATTGGTCATTTTTGTATGAGTATCAAAATGTTGATAACGCTACTGATAAATTTTATGAAACCCTATATTCGACATTTGATAATTCAGTACCAAAATATAAACACGTACAATCTAAACATCCACCTTGGTTTACACAAGAAATTAAGTATAATTTGACAATTAAGCAGTACTATAGACGAAAATGGCTAAAATTTAATAACATTCAACATCTCAATGAATTTAAAAGATTGAGAACTTTAATTAAACAACAGGTACATGAATCCTACAATTCCTACACTCGTTCTGTTGAAGAGAATATAAAATCAAATCCAGCTGATCTGTGGAAATTTATTCGCCTTAAACAAGGCACTACTAGAATTCCTGGGAAACTTATAGATGACAATAATACATATGAATCACCACAAGAGATTGTTAATGCTTTTGCGACGTATTTTTCTGAATTCTTTATTCAAAGTTCTTCTTGTGATACCTCAAAGGACTTCTCTGATCATTTATCATTTGCAATGACTCCAGTTTGTGCAAATATGATTATATCTAAAATGGCATCTTTGTCTAATAAAACCACATGTGGAGAAGATCACATTCCTAGCTGTGTTGTTAAAGATTCTAGATATACCGTAGCCACCCCCATCTGCTATATTATCAACTTGGCTATTAAAACTAACACATTTCCTAAACGCTGGAAGAGATCTAGAATTGTGCCAATTTTCAAGAAAGGTGATAAATTTTCTCTTAAAAATTATCGTCCTATTTCTATTCTTAACAATTTTGCTAAAGTCTTCGAAATGATAATTTTTGATAAAATTTATAATCATACTAGGTCCTTAATTTCACTTAACCAGCATGGGTTTATGCAAGGACGTTCAACCACAACTAATCTCGCTTGTTTCTCGCAATATGTTTCTCAAGTCTTAGATATACGAGGTCAAGTTGATGTGATCTATACAGATCTCTCGCTAGCGTTTGACTCAATTGATCATGGTCTTCTATTGTCCAAAATAAGTTCTTTCGGTGCAGCTCCCAGTTTACTGAAACTATTAGACTCATATCTCATGGAACGCATCTGCTACATATATAATAATGGTTTTGTTTCAAAGGAATTCATTGTGTCATCAGGAGTTCCACAGGGTTCGAATTTAGGGCCTTTATTATTCATTTTGTTTATAAATGAATTGCTAGATCTTTTTACCTGCCCTGCATTGGCTTATGCTGATGATATTAAAGTTTTTTGCAACATAAATTCTAGTAACGACGCTCAGTTATTGCAGAAAAATATTAATGATATGCTAGTATGGCGTAACACAAATAAATTAACGGTTAATATTGATAAATGTAGTGTAGTATCATATACTCGCCGTAATGTTTCATTAGAATATCCGTATAATATGAATAATATTTCAATCTTACGAAATAAATCATTTAAGGATTTAGGAGTCACTTTCTGCGTCAACTTCAATCACTTTGAACATATCAGTACTGTCTGCACGTCTGCAAATAAAACTCTAGGCTTTCTAATGAGAATATCTAAAATGTTTAATGATATTACCCTATTAAAAACACTGTATTTTGCAGATGTTGTTAGTAAATTGGAGTACGCTAGCTTAGTTTGGTACTCCTACTACGACTATCAGTCTGTAGCTCTGGAGCGAATACAGCGTAGATTTTTAAAAAATTTATCCTTTAAAGAAGATAAGGTTTATCCATATAGAGGTATTGATCAAAATTCATTACTTGTACGTCATTCTGTAGCTTCTTTAACAGCCAGAAGAGACGCATATGCCGCTAGGTTTGCATGGATGCTGCTCCACAACAAAATTGACGCGCCGCAACTACTATCCCGTATTCCGCTTCACGTTCCACGCCCGGGGTCCAGACATCAGAGAACGTTCCACCTACCAATCTCCCACACGAATATTTTGCATCGCTCGCCAATTTTTATTATGTGTAATAATGCTGAGCTAATGTATGATGATATATTTCTCTTTTTTTCGTAAATGATTAACAATTTTTTTTTTTTTTGTACTAACCTATATATATATATATATATATATATATATATATATATATATATATATATATATTGTGAATATTATTTGTCCTGTAATTGTATAACTGTTGGACAATAAATTATTTATTATTATTATTATTTCGAGAAAATTTTTTGACAGTACTTCTTACATTTATTTTCTCTAAGAAACCATTCATAGAAATAGCCGCAATAATAAAAGGTTGTATATCAAATTGTAAAAATGTGATGCTTATACATAGGTAGAAATGTAGTGTTTACTTTCCATATATTTGAACTGCATTACCGACATCTCTGGTGCTGACATCTGAAAGATAATCCGCAAACTATTTTTGAGTGCCGCGGTAGTTGAATGAATCTGTTTTGGTAAATTTTTGAAACGCGTATATTTCAAAACCTGTCTCATACACTTATATAAAATTTATATCTTTGTTTATGGTTTTTAATAAATTTTGTCCAGAATATGATTTGGTCTACGTATTTCAAGTTATAAACCGGAAATGAAATATTTTTTCTCATCTCCGTTGTATTTTTTCAACAAAAAATGTTTCAGGACATAAACATAATAATATAATTTACAAAACTTTAATATATATCCGTTATTTTTTATTACAATTTCGAAAAATTACGTTCAAAAAATGATTTTTTTGCTTATGCAACCCTTTTCATTCAAACGCCTTCTTAAGACACAGATTCAAATCGGTTAATTACTCTTTTCATTCGCGACTCTCACAACGCTATTTCAAAATATGAATTCTGCATGAAATTCTCTATTATGTATTTCACGATTTTAGTGAATGAGTGAATCACGAATAAAAATGGAATTCCAAAGAAATTTCTTTAATATCTTGAACAGTTTCAAATCGGCATATTTATCATATTTCATCCACTACTCCCACATCGTTAAATACATTCTAACACAGTTTGAATTCGACATGAATTTTTCTTTTATATAATGTGTTTGTATGGTTGTTGTTGTTGAGGAGTGGTTAGTAGGTTTGAAGATGTTTAATATATTTCAGGAATTTCTTTGGAATTCCATTGTGTTTTATTCGTGAACCACTTGTTCGCTAAAGTCGTATGATACACAATAAGAAAAAGAATTCCATGCGAAAAAAAATATATATATCATAACGGCATATTACCCATTGCTAGGTGTGCCAGTCTGCTTTGTACACAGATTTTGGTAATGATAATGACATATTTGTACCCTGCGGGCGTTTAACAGACGTCACCTCACGAGCACTCATTGCTGGCGAGAATAATGCACCACAGGGGTCAATTTTGTGCTATTTAAAATATTTGGCGTCGGTCAGGATCGAACCCGGTTTCTCAGATTCGCGACCCTCAGGCGTGTGGTGTAATTTATTTTGTTATAAATTAGATGAAGTGGATGAGGGAATAGTTGTTTATGCCATGTTGAATTCATATTTTGAAACCGTGTTGTCCTATTTTTAACCGTGTGAGACTGGTGAATGAAAAAAAGAGCAATGCGCCGATTTGAATCTGTATCTGCCAACCCTGATCTTTAATACAATTGAAATAATATTGCAAAGAATAATATTAATAATTAACGGATGCATGGAAATCTATAAACCACAAAATCATCGATTATTTAGTGAATGTCAGCCCGTGAATATTATAAATTACAATGTCATAATAGCATTGGTAATGAAAATAAACATTTGTGTTTTAGACAATTATCAAGTTGAGAAGAATCTATTTGTGAAACGAATCTTCACTCGTTAATTAATTAATCAAGAAGCAACCATGGACACTCAACTACACACGCTTAATGCTAATACGAAGGACGAGGATATAAAAACAACACATAAATTTTTTGAAGAAATATATATTAAAGAAGAACCGCAGAAAGAAACTTCCCAGGACCTTGAAGAGTACGAAAATGTATTACTATATGTAAAGAAGGAAGAATGTATATCTGATAATGATGTACAGATGGACAAGGAATATGACAACCCACTTATAAATAATGATATTCGGGAAATTGAAAATACTAATTCCAACGGTTTTTGTTGTGCAGTATGTAATACTAGTTTTTCGCGGAAAGATAGCTTAAGAAGACACATGAAGACCCACAGTGGCGAAAAAAATTATCAATGTAATATTTGCCATAAATATTTTAGACAAAAACAAACCTTGCAGGATCATTGGAAAACGCACAAAGGAATTAAGGAATTTAAATGCTCGAAATGCACTAAATCATTCACGCAAGTTTCTAATTTAAAAGCACATGTGAAAATTCATACTGGCGACAAACAATTCGAGTGTCCTACTTGTCATAAATTATTTATACGAAAAGACAGTTTAAAATTACATATAGGAAGTCACGCTGGAATAAAATTCCAATGTTTTGTGTGCGATAAACTATTTAATTTCAAAAGTGATCTAAACAGACACAAGAAACTTCATGAGGGAAAAAAAGAATTTCAGTGTCAAGAATGTAATAAATCATTTACACAAAATTGTAATCTAAAAGCTCATATGAAAACTCATACGGGAATAAGAGACTATAAGTGTGAAATATGCAATAAACAATTTACACAAAGTAGTAATCTAACACAACATATGAAATTACATGGGGGTAAGAAAAAACGATGTTCTGTGTGCGAAAAACCGATTCAACAAAGTTATTTCAAGAGGCATATGAAGATTCATAGTCGTGAAAATATCATCTGAGGTGTTTGTAATATAGTTATTTAAGTATTAAGGTCAGTAAGTGCTTCTTACCGGTAAAAGAGCACTTACTGAGCGCAATGCTTATTACGTTTTTAGCACGATCGATGCTAAAAATTAAAAAAAAAAGATTTGAAAATTAAATAAAATAAATAAATATATCATCCCGTATATTACCCATTACTGGGTGTGTCAATCTGTTTTGTACAGAGATATCGGCAATGATAAAAATTATTTTGACATATTAAAAAATACTAGTCATCATTTTTAAAGTAAGCTTGGTTCGTTATTTTTTTACTTACCGCCTCCTGATGGGTAAGTGATTCACATCACTTACTGATCAGTAATTTGTAAATAACACCTATTGCCTTGGAAACCATCGGTAAACATTAAAAAAATCGGCTGTGCAAAATAATTTGTTTGCATAATTAACACAAAAATACACGAGGCGGTTGCTGGACTACACAAGCAAGCATTTTTTGTATTAAACATTTTTTTTTGACTAGTCCAAAAAATGATTACTTTTTGTTCAGTTACTATAGTGATCATGAACAATTTCTAAATGGCCTACTTTTTATCTTTTTTGTACAAATATATTTGATATAATAGGGTCAAATTCGGTTAGCAAAAAAATTTTTAGTGAATGTAATTTTAAACATAACTCTGTGAACAGATCACTATTTAGTTTTAATAAAAGATAAAGTAAGAAATGAACAGCGGCAGCAGCTATATTAACATGTGCACAACGTTTAGGGGTATTTAAGTCATTTTATACGGGAGAGCCACTTCCAAGAGATGGCAGCTCTAAAGACAGACTTATAGGGAAAACATTGAATTTTACACTTGTGGTCATTGTAGTTTGATGCTTTGTTTTAGGGAAAATACTGTTATTTTTGATTAAATTCAGAATGTTTATTACAATGACAGATGTATATATTTATTTAAAAGGTGCTGTGCGGCCTATATTCGAAGGAAATGCAGTGTTTAAATGTAAAGTGAAATACAAATTTGAGGTTATCTTGCTTGTTAACTTATTTATTTTTTTAGCTATAGACACATTATTTTATACGGATATAAACCTAAATCTATCGTGATAACAATAACAGAAATGTCTTCGTGTGGAAATGTGTGTGCAGCTGTAAAGCAGGACAGGGAGAAAAGTGGAAGAGGCCGAACTATTGGATTTAAAATTCATTATAGTTAAATAATTATAAGTTAATTTTTGTCCATAAATTGTAATATTAAGAGGAAATATCACTTGATAATTACCTCACTCTTGTTATGTTATAAATGTATTACATTTGCTGGTTGACCATTTTTAATGCCAGTTGTAAATAAAATTATAAATAGAAAAATATCACTGCTTTATTATTATATTTAAAAAGGTAACTGTATTTTTTTTGATTAAAAAACCATCTACATGTATTTTGTTTTGCACGTCTTCCTCTTGCTGGCTCGATTTCTGGCATTTTTACCGTTTCTTCTTCTCTATCTTTCCTATAGACAATATAAAATATGTAGTTATAATGTTAAAGAATAATAATTACTATTACTACTTACAGGTTTCTCTATTTTTCTTCTCTGTACTAGAGATTCTGGTTATTGTAATTTTTGGCATGGAATAGCATTTTTTAAATGTTTTTCTCCCAATGACTATAAAAACAATTTAATAATGTATTGAAGCATAAATTTATATAAATACTTAAATGGAATTAAATTTCTAGGCAAAAATTATTGTGAACAAACGTTCTTGAATGGTGATATGTTCTTGATTTTTAAAGCGATTTTCCATTGACTTTTTAATATTTCAGTTTTTGGGAAATAGTGAACGGGTATGTCTTTACTTGCATAATTATTGCACTGTGGTACAACACAATGGCCCGTATTCTCACCTCTTAAAGTATCTAATCGCTACTTAAATGTCAAATTTAATATTAAAAATTAGAGAATTAGAAGTAAATTGAATTATAAATACCACTTATTTCAAATATTGTAGGTTTCATTTACAGAGATATGAAACCCATTTTTATCTATTCATAAAATAAAATTTAAAAAATCGAAATAGCGTTACTTCCGAAGTAGCGCTACTTCAAGAGGCGAGAATAGGGGCCAATATCTTTCGTTTTGCTGGTCATTTTTGGTTCTCGTTTACTATATAACCCTATATGACAGCACAACGTAGTATTACAGACCTCAAAATCGTCCAGAAATGCGCTGTTACTGACCTAGGCCAGCAAAAGGAATTGGCATTACTGTTCTGGTGATATGTCAATTTAAGATTATTTTCAACACGAGAATTAGCAAAATGTTTACAAATAAAAATAATAATATGCTGTCATTGCTGTCATCTCGTATAGATTAATTAAAAGTTCCAACTTTAGGACTAATTTGTATCGTTTGTTTTGTAACTACAACTAACTTCGCATGATACAATTGAGTTTCCGCTATCTGTCATTGAAAATATGCGAAAGTATATAAAATATATATAACTAATGTTTGTATGATATATTTTCAATAAAGATAAAATAAATACGCATTTTAAGCGCCACGCGCCTGCTTGTTCGCTTCGTCTTCCACCACGGAGCAGCATGCTCTTTTCTCCCTTGTTTCACCAGCAGTAAGCATAAGCACGTTGCTTTGTTTTTGTTTTTAAGTTTTGTAGGTAAGTGAATTTATTAAATTAAACATTTTATCTACACCTGTTTAATAATATATTGATTATGTACGTAACCATGGATACATAATACCGTTCATAAACCACGCCCCGTGGATTATGACTCATAATCCACGGGGCGAGGTTACATAAGACACGGAACTGTCAAATTTATTGTTGAGAATTCACAATCAACTTCATTTAGCGGTTATGCGCATGCAAATACTCCCAAAACCGTTTCTGGACATGTGATAGACTAGATTTTATGTGCCGACTTTTCTGTTTATTATTACTTATTACTTAAATCTAAATTCTAGGGAAATTTTCTGTGTTGGTAACATCAGAATATTTTAATTTCAAATTAATGAATTTTATAAATATATTACATTGTGCACATTATTTAAGTCAACATAATTCTTTCCTTTGTACGTTTCACGGCATTTCATTCCTATATCATAACCTGAAAAATCAAAATAATTTTAATTGGATTTTTCACTACAAATTTAATTATAATTACTTACAATTAGATTCAAAACCTATAAATATTCTATTTTCTTGAATTAAAAATACTCAACTAAAGATTTTTTATAATATTTTTACGATAGTTAGTGACTCATTTCAGTTTGCAATAATCTGAAAGTTCCTGAACTATTTTGATGCTTAAAGCTTGACGGAAGCGCGAAAAAATAATTTTAAACCGAAGAAAAACAGAAAATAGTAACGAAAGTGAAAACTTATTGTGCACACCTCCGGAAATTGTGGAACCAGCTGATATAACCTTACTTTCCTTAGTACCTGAAAAATCAAAAAACATTTAAAATTAAATTAAAAATAATTATAAATAAGTTATTTAGAGTGGACCATTTTCAGTGTCATCCGGTATAATATGATTTCAATTGCAGGTGTAGATAAAATATCGTATTCTACTCGCGTATAATGGCTATTATTCACTCGGATGAAATACCACACTCGCCTACGGCTCGTGTTCTAAAATCATCCTCGTGAATAATAGCCATCATAATACGCTCGTTGAATCCTAATACTAAACGATCAGATTCACTATCTATAGTTCTATATATCTATATATATATATATATATATATATATATATATATATATATATATATATATATATATATATATATATATATATATATATATATATATTTGAATTCATCACGACGATCGGCATCCTTTGAACACCTCTACAGCCTGAATGGTGTGAGCGATTTGTGTGAAATTTACACCAAGTTGTAGGAAATGATTGTCTCGAGTGCCCTCGTAATAAGTAATATTTCTGTAGGATGCATAGTTTTTGAGTAAAAAATTATTAAACATTGAAAATTGGGACAAAAACAATAATGGTCACAGTAACGATCACAGTTTTCCTTGAAAATTTAAGACGATAAACGCTGTCATGTCATTTGGCATGTCATGTTTGACATGTCATTTTGAACCTTTAAATAGAAATATTTATGAAATGAGGGCAATTTGAAAGAAGTTTATTTCATAATCATAATTTATGAGAATGGGCAATTATATCTGCACAGGTAAAATGGCGTAAAACATTATAATTAAAAATTATAAATTTTGACGGTTCATATGCACCTGGAAAATGTTGCCAAATATGTCATAAGTAACTAGGTAATAAATAAATATTCCTAACTAGATTAATGTGAAGTTCGAACACAAGTGTTTGATCACAGTTTTCCTTGAAAATTTTAAAATGATAAACGCTGTTATATCATTTGGCATGTCAATGTCAATGATTACAAATTATCGGTTTTCATACTTGTAAATGTAAAGAAATGATTCAATAATATGTAACATTAAAGAAAAGATGATGAATTTAACGAGGTAGGTATATGTAATGATTTTAAGCCATGTTTTATGTTAATTTAATATATATTTTATTTTTAAATATAAATTTGGAAAATGTATAAGGAAACACGTCGAAAAGGATCAGAAAGGCAGAATTCATATGACAATCGATCGAAGAACATGTACAAAATGAAAAAGATAAACATTGTCATCCGTCATATTGGATGTGCGTATAGTCTATCATAAAACACTATCGGCGGAGCCCTAGGCTGAACTCGGCGAAGCCGAGTTTAGGCTAGTCCTAATACTAAACGATCAGATTCACTCACTATAGTTATATATTTTAATCAAGACGATCGCAATCCTTTGAACACCTCTACAGCCTGAATGGTGTGAGCGATTTTCGTGAAATTTGCTCCAAGTTGTAGGAAATGATTGTCTCGAGTGCCCTCGTAATAACTCAAATTTCTGTAGGATGCATAGTTTTCGAGTAAAAAATTATTAAAGATTTCAATTTTCAAATTGGGACAGAAACAATATTTTTCACAGTAACGATCACAGTTTTCCTTGAAAATTTAAGACGATAAACGCTGTCATGTTATTTGGGATGTCAATGTCAATGATAATAAATTATCGGGTTTCATCATTTAAATGCAACAAAAATGCTTAAGTAATATGTAAAATTGAAGAAAAAATGATGAATTAATCGAGGTAGGTATATAAAATGATTTTAAGCCATGTTTTATTTTAATTTATTATATATTTTATTTTTTAAATAGAATTTTGGAAATTGTATAAGGAAACACGTCGAAAAGGATAAGAAGGGCAGGAATCGGTCGAAGAGTACACATACAAAATTAAAAACAAACATTGTCATTTGTCATATTTGATATGTTAATGACAAAAAATCATGAATATCGTACCGGTTGTTCTTTTCAATACTAAAAATATTTAACTATGTAAAATTGAAGAAAAGAATGTAGGTAGGTATATATAAAAAGCACTGTAAACGTGGAAGAAGAATTGCAAAAATATGGGTATACCCTTGGAAGTACAAACAATTTATACTTTATGCTTTGCAGATGATCAAATACTTATTGCACAAGACTACAACGATAGTGAATACATGATACGAAAATTTATAGAAGAATACCGTAGCTGAGGTCTAGAAATAAACATACATACAGCGAATGCGTAATGAGAGGCTTCCTAAACAAATACTACAGTGGACGACACCTACCGGTAAAAATAAAAGAGACCTAGAAGAAGTTGGGTAGCAGGAGTCCAAGAAGGAATAAGAGAGAGAGAGAGAGAGAGAGAGAGAATTAAATGAAGATATATGGCAAGATAGAAATCAGTGGAGAAATGGCATCGGAAGACATCGTAGAACGAAGTATATGTAATGATTTTAAGTCATGTTTATTGTTAATTTATATATTTTATTTTGTAAATAGATTTAACAAAATGTCAGGCTGAGAAATACATAATGAATATCAAAATCGATAAATCATGCCTTAATGTTTGGAACAAGACAATTCAATAATTTTAGATGGTTTGTTTTAATCTGTTCTTTTTTGCAATTCATTTTCTTACATTACGTTTAAAATTACTTCAGATTAAACCAGGGTCTCGAACCCCAAGATATAAAGATTCGGTTTCGTTTCACGGTTCAACTTGTGTTTTTGGTTCGGTATTTTGTTCCGGTTCAATATTTTTCTTTAAAACCGGTTCACGAACCGGTTTAATATTGGTTCACAGTACGATTTTTCAAAATAAATAAAAAGTACATATACACCAAAAATTTAATGTAAATGTTAATTCTTTGTATTTTAAAGTATTATAGTTTCCAAGGTTTCTTTTAATACAAATGAATTTCTATCATAGCTATGAAATTAACACAATATTAATTTATTATCAGCGAACTGCGTTTCTTAAAACATGGATTTTAAGCAAATGTAATAACAATATTGATTGAATTAATAGTTATACCTTACATGTAGGTGTAGAACACGTGACAGATATAAATAACTTTCTGAACCGGTTTAAATTTACGATCCGGTTTAGGTTCTCGCTCTTGAATAATTTAAGAAAAGGTTAAGGTTCCGGTTTAGGTTCATTAAAATAAGCAGGTTCACTCCGGTTTCGGTTTAAGTTCTGGTTCGGTTCAAGTCTCTGGATTAAACATAATTCAATAAATAAATAAATAAATATATCATCACGGCATATTACCCATTGCTGGGTGTGCCAATCTGCTTTGTACGCAGATATCGGTAATGATGATGGCATATTTGTACCGTGCGTGCGTTTACCAGGCGTCACCTCATTCAATATCTATCTTAAAACGGTACAGATTTAAATCTGTATTTCATTTTCTTATATTACTTTTAGAATTATCTATTTTAAAATTCTTTTTTTGCCAATTATTAAAAAATCTTGTCAAAGTTAACAATGCGATTAAAGTTAACAATGTTTTATGCAACTGGGCTATAATCCTACAGCATAAGCCACAAAAGTAATCTTGTATACCTATGAGTCTTGCATTTTTCCTCTTTAATACCAATCCAAACTTTATTAATGTAATGTAACTACTTACTTTTCTACAGTTTGTAACTACATAATTGTTTACTTTAAAATTAAAATATCACATTTTTTGAGTTTTGTTTGATTTATTTTTATCTTTAAATTTAGTATTGTGTACTCATAGACGTGTTATTAATATTATGTTTATACAGTGTGTTAAAAAAACCTAACTCGGAGTAGGCTATGAACAGAGAAACGTATATTTGATCAATATTCAATTCAAAAGTCAAGTTGTCAAAGGATACAGTTTACCGTCATTCGCCGTTTTCTAATTTGAAAAGCTTTGATTTCTTTGCAAAACATTTTTGACAATATTTTAAGTCAAATTGACATTTAATTAATTGACATACGTCTCTTTGTACATAGCCTACTCTGAGTTCGGAATTTCTTTGAACACACTGTATTTATCGTGTAATTAAGACATTTTGTCCTGTTTAGGCCCGGTATTTTCACTTCCGAATAAAGTTTCGAATAAGTATTCGTTAAATAAATTTATTCTATATATTTATCCAACGAATAATTCCATTGCGTATTTTCACACATTTTACACAAACAAATAGCTATCTGTCGAATAACTTTAACGTTCGTAAATTGGTAGCCTTGCAGAGTGAATTTGTGTCAGTGGAGAAGGATGCAGTTTGGCGTAGCCACATTAAGCAGACAAGGATGAAATGTGTCAACTACTTTTGAATCCGTAGTTGTCAAAATTTTGTTTGACATCTTTAATGTCAATGTGATCTATATTATGCATTTTTAACCACGGGAGACTGTAATTTAACAAGTGTACCATCTAATTCAGCACTCATATGCGGTAAGCGGGATATGTATATTGTAAAATTGTTCTTGTACTTTTTGTATATTTGTTTCAGTTCAAAGTAAATGTTTGTCAATGTATTAAACAAAACTATCCAAAATTCGAAAATATGTTGCCAGCGTCAAGTGACAGGATCTTTATAATGATTTACCTATTTACTGGTTGAGATCAAATGCGATCCCCAATATGTGATCCTAAATTGTTTTCATAATCGGAACCTGTCAAAAATTATTTCATTTATGTGGTTATGTTGCTGTCTGATGGTGTGTGATCGATTTCTCACGTTATTTATTAATTCATAGTTGAAAATATCATCATAATATTCAATATATCAATTTTGTTAATAAATCTGCACTATGTGGAAATGTAATGAACTTACGAATAAACGGTTATTCGCTACCCAAGTACCGAATAATTTATCTCGCGAATAACAGATGTTATTCTTTCGAATAAATTTATTTGCAAGTGAAAAGACGACAAAAATATTTATCCGAAGGATAAATTTATCTAAACCTTTATTCGCAAGTGAAAATACCGGCCCTTACTCGCATAAAACGCGCAGCATTTGTTCATTTCAATATATGTTTTTATCAGTTCCTACCAATCACTTTGTATACATAAGCATTTAACATGGTAAAACAAATTATTATAGAAAAAAATTATTCAAATAAAAGTTGTAGAGCATAAAATTCTACTTTCATATTAATAAACAAAATCCATTTCGTATGTTTAGTAACACTAGAAATTAAATATGAAAATTTTAGTTTAATAGCACTAGCCATTGAATTAAAACAAACAGACAAACAAATGATTGATGTTTTAACTGTCAAATATTGAGACTTTTTCAATCACATAAAAAAATCTGATGTGGCCAGCACATAACCTCTCGCCAGATATTTTACCTGGTTATGTAAAACGAAAAATATTTTTAAATACAAATACATACATATATTCATGTCTCACTATAAAATAATTATTTTAATATAAATTATGTACAATACATACATTTTCTTTATATTCAATATCCTGAATTTTTTTTCTACTTTCCTTTTCTATTTCTTTTATTCGTCATTTTTTCGCAAATTCCTTTTATATTCTTTTTTGGGTATATTCTTTTGCGTTGTTGACTTTTTATTTATTTTCATAATCTTCATAATGATGTACAAATATTTTTGACAGTGGCTTACAAATATTTTTGACAGTGACATTTATGTGTGAATTACAAACATTTGAATTTCTAGCCTTGAAGTAGTTTGATCTAAGAATTTTTACATCAAATTATTTTATATGCATTTCTTTATCTCTAAATCTATAGAAGATATAACAATGAATTTATATTTATCGAATAAAGAATTTAACGTTCTTTAATATAGGTATTTACATAAATTTTCGATAAATAATATTTAGATGATTTTTTCTTGTAACTACTACTTCCGGTTGTCCAATTGTTACCAAAACTGACTCGACTCTTCCCATTATTGTTAGATTGAGGAATCCGTAGTTAAAATATCTTAAGTCTTATAGTATTTGAGTTATCGTGAATCCAACATCCACACACACATCCACACACACACACACACACACACACACACACACACACACACACACACACACACACAAACATACGGACATCATAATAAAAATGTTATAATCGGATTCTAGGGACCTTAAAACGTGCTTATTCACTAAAATCTGAATATGTGATTTTTTTGATTACATATGTCATGCTGTATGTTTTAATTTTATGGCTATCACTATTTTTGTCGTGATTTTCGATATTTTCATTTGCAATTTCTGCCGTTACAAAGCATGCACAATTAATTTTTTTCTTGAATCACATGCAGAATTTCATGATCTACAACTTTTATTTGAAGTATTTTTTCAAAAATAATTTGGAAAGCAACGCGCAAGGTAAAACTGTTTTCCCATGTTAAATGCCTATGTAACGGATTTGGAGTGCCACCTGGTATGTAGGTATGTCGAAAAATTATATTTAACTGCATTTTTTGATTATACTTCTGAAATATTATTGACAACTTTTTGCAAGAAAACGGTAGCCGACTGAGCTATCGTATTTTTGACATTTCTCCATGATAGCCCTTGACAAAACATTTCTTGTTGTTTGTCAGAAATATATTTTGTTCGGTATTAAATTAAAAGTTTTCTGCCTGGCTAAATTATAGAACTTCCAAAATTTAGACTTCAACTCGATTGGCTTTTGTTTTTCGCATAGAGTTGTCTGAACCCTGTCGTGATTGGGATCAACTGAAATTTTTTCTGCTGATATGGAAGTGTTAACAATTAGACATCTCAGTCGGCTTTTGTTTTGTGCATAAAGATGTTAGAAATATGTCGTGTTTGGTATCAAATGAGAGGTCTAATTAAGGACTGTTAGATACATGTGTCAAAATTTCTGACACGTTAAATGGCTTTTGTTTTATGCATAAAGTTAAATCGTTTGAGAGAATTTGGGTATCTGACAAGACTGTTGGCATTAGCACTTTGGTTTAAAATTGTGCGTAGACAGATTGGATGTACTAATAGTCTATCATAAAACACTATCGGCGGAGCCCTAGGGTAAACTCGGCGAAGCCGAGGTTACGCTAGTAATATACTATTGTAACATCTACACAATTTTTTTTACATTATTCGACAGATTTACAACAATACTAAGAAAAACAATATTAAGGATAAAACAAAATGGACCATGATAATGAGGACAAAGACTGTGACAGCAGCAGCAATGAGGCAAAAGGAACTTCATCAAATTCTGACAGAGGAGCAAGAAGGAAAAAGCAACAGTGGCAAAAAAACCAAAAAAAATTACTGTGCATTGGTTAACAAACGCTGAATTTAAAACTTGGATAAAACTAACTGACAATGAAAGATTAGTAATTTGCATTACTTGCAATAAGCAATTAAAATGCGGGAAAACTGAGTTGCAACGCCACGCTGGAACTCAAATTCATAAATGTAATACGAAAAAAAAATATTCATTGGACAAATTTGTGACAAATGACAAAACTATTATGAAACAAAGAAAGCATGAAGAAGACGTACGTTGGGCTGAAATAAAATTGACAGCTTTTTTTGCTGAGCACAATATTGCAAAAAGTACGGTGGATCATGTTACTGAAGTAATGAAATAAATTTTTCTGGATTCAAAAATTTGCTAAGACATTTCTTTAAAAAGAACTAAATGTAGTGCCCTGCTTGGAGTTTTAGGGCAATGTGAATGTGATGCATTATGTGAAATATGAAAATCTGTAATGTAACGTTTTTATTTATTTGGGTGAAGTGTAAATATTAGACACTTAGTATTAATTAAAATAAAAGTTTATTATAACGATAAATAGATATTAAATATAACTAACACTACGATTAAACAAATATTAAAGACTAATTAAGAGTAAGAATATTATAAAACACTTAAACACTAAGATTATTTATTTCAACAATATATAGATCCCTTATTTATTTATACAACTGTGTGTATTTATATTCACCACTTGTCTACTATCTGTTTATATTACCAACTGTTCAACACGCAACGCTTATTTATATCAGACTGTCAGTGCCTTCGTCAACAGTGCTTATATACCGTAGACGAAAATTCGAGAACGCACGGGAATACTTCTAGATACAACACAATAGGTTACATCAACCGCGTAATAAAGCAGGCGCCGGCCAGTCGGTTGCGTCATCGCTAACAATAGACGCTGGCTCGTCCCTGCGACAGCGGCGGCAACACCGACGGGGACAGAGGCGGTAACAGTGGCGGCGAGGGCGGGCACTGCACATTACACTGCCCCCTCCTTAAGACTGTTTCGTCCCGGAACAGTTCATGATGACGAAATCTACATGCATTACCCTTGGTGCATTTCGAAGTTTTGAAGAAATGACAGTCGATGGTCCGCTCGACTTCTTCTTTTTGTCCGTTAGGGTTAAAGCTGCAAACGAGAATTTCAACACCGGTAAAACGGAAGAGGATTTCTATCATGTTCCTAACAATCCTCCAATCTAAACCATCTAGACCACAGCCTAACTTCGGTACGGCTAGTTTAAAAATGTCATTCGTAAGCAGATGATCCCTCAAATCGCACAACGAGTTCCACACGTCACGATACGACGGCTTCTGGTACGAGCGTGGTTTTGTAACCAGGTAATAGATATACCGCTGATGGTCTGCATTGTTATCCCTCAGGCGCAGCGTTTTCCTAACAGTTGGGCGTTGGTTGGCCAGTTCTTGTTGTCGCCCAAATTTCGCCTTAAAGGCTGAAGCTATGCCACGGGACATCTTTAAGTCTTCTGATACGCAGTGACCGAGGGAATAATCTGAAGACACGGTGAATAGATCTCGGTGTTCTTCTTTCGTCACGCCGAACCGCGCCTTGCGGCCAAAGGAATAGTTCTCCATGAAGTCTTCAAAAGTTGGTTCTTGTGTTATGATCCGACGAACCGTTGCTCCGTTATGGACTTCGTGGTTGTCTCCGGCGAAAGGGGCTAGCCGATTAAAGTGTATTACTCTCGGCTTCCCGCTAGGTTGTTTCTTAATTCTGTATACCACGTCGTTTATCCTTTTGACTACCTCATATGGGCCATCCCAATTATTTTGCAGCTTTGGTGATAACCCACGACGTCTTTGTGGGTTGTAAAGCCACACTAAATCCCCAAGTTGATATCCACCCTTTTCGGCCTTGATGTCATACCGGTCCTTCATTCGGTCGCTAGCAGCTTGAATGTTCGTACGGACTTGTTCATGAATGTCATCCATTCTTCTCCGTAAGTCCGTAACATAATCTTCCCCGGCCAGATCTTCCCCAGGTTTACTTCCGAACACCAAGTCACATGGTAAGCGCAACTCGCGCCCGAATAAGATGTTCGCAGGAGTTTGCCCTGTTGTTTCATGCACGGATGAACGATAAGCCAACAGGAACAGATGGAGGTGTCGGTCCCAGTCTCTTTGGTGGTTGGAGCCTACCTTCGACAAATATCGGTTGATCGTTCTGTTCATTCGTTCAACTATGCCATCAGACTGCGGATGTAATGCAGTTGTTCTAGTTTTATTAATTCCTAATATCTTACAGACATTTTGGAAAACGGCAGACTCAAAATTTCTTCCCTGGTCGGAGTGGAGTTCACGTGGTACTCCGAATCGGCATATACATTCTTTAACTAAAGTTTCAGCGACCGTGGTGGCTTCCTGGTTGGGTAATGGATATGCTTCAACCCACTTGGTGAAGTAGTCCATGACAACCACGATGTATTTATTTCCTTCATCACTTTCTGGGAATGGTCCAGCCACATCAATCACGATACGCTCAAATGGACTGCCGACGTTGTATTGACGCATTGGAGCTTTTCGTCGTTTATGCGGACCGTTACTTCCAGCGCAAACCACACATTTCTTGCACCAATCTTTAACATCTTCCGTGAAGTTAACCCAGTAAAACCGCTGGCGCAATCTTTCTAGCGTTTTGATGACCCCAAAATGGCCTCCAGATCCGTCGTGGATCTCTTTCAACACGTCTGGTACTCTACTCTTAGGAATAACTAACTGAGTTCTCTTGTCAGTTCCATCAGCATTTTCTACCACACGCTTTAACATGCCATCCTCAATCACCATGGAGTCCCATTGCGCCCAGTACGATTTTACACTTGGTGAGTGTGGTGCAACATCTTCCCATACTGGTTTGCTCTCCTCTGCTTTCCATTCGAGTATAATTTTCAAAGTTGGGCCTTTTTCTTGATCTTCACGTAGTCCATCGGGCTGCCAATTATCGTCGACTACTGTTGTTCTGGCGACGATGGAAAATTTCTCTTCTAGTCGACTACAATGCTTGCAATCATCTTGGCACGGCCTTCTGGACAATGCGTCGGCATTACGATGGCTGGTACCTGTCCTATGCTCGATTTTGAAATCGTATTCCTGTAGTCTTTCAATCCATCTAGCCACCTGACCTTCAGGATTCTTAAATTGTAGCAGCCATTTTAATGCAGCATGGTCAGTTCTTATCAAAAATTTCCTTCCGTACAAATATTTGTAGAAATGTTCCACGGATTTCACGACTGCCAAGAGTTCTTTTCTGGTAACACAATAATTCCTCTCTGGTTTGGACAAGGTCTTACTAAAATAGGCAATAACCTTCTCATGCCCGTCTTGTATCTGGGAAAGAACGCCACCAATTCCCACGTTGCTGGCATCTGTGTCTAGTATGAATTCTCCTTCAGGTAACGGATAACTCAGGACAGGTGCGCTTGTCAAAGCATGTTTAAGTTTTTTGAACGCAATTTTGCAGTCCATTTCCCAGATAAATCTTCGACCTTCTTCAGTAAGCTTTGTCAGTGGCTTGGCTATGTTGGCAAATCCAGGTACATATCGCTGATAATAAGTACACAAACCAAGAAAACTTCTAAGTTCGTGTTTGTCTCTAGGCGCTGGCCAATCTCTCACAGCCTTTATCTTTTCCGGGTCAACTGCAATACCCTTATCTGAAACCACGTGTCCAAGGTAATGAACTTCTTTTTGAAACAGGTGGCACTTCTTGGGGCTGAGCTTCAGGTTAGCCTTCCGCAATCTCTGGAAAACCTCTTCCAAATTCTTCATGTGGTCCTCGAATGTTTTACCTACCACAATAATGTCGTCGAGATAGACTAAACAGGTTTTCCATGATAGCCCAGCCAATACGGTCTCCATGAGTCGTTCAAATGTTGCAGGGGCATTGCAGAGCCCAAATGGCATTACAGTAAATTGCCACAGTCCGGTACCAATTGTGAAGGCTGTCTTTTCCTTATCTTTTGGATCCAAATCGACTTGCCAGTATCCGCTCTTTAGATCCAGAGTGGAGAAAATCTTCGAGCCAGCCAAAGTGTCTAGTGTATCGTTTATTCGAGGTAGCGGGTAGCTATCCATCTTGGTGACGTTAAGTTGACGGTAATCGACGCAAAATCGTGTAGAGCCATCCTTCTTCTTTACTAACACCACTGGTGAAGCCCACGGACTGCTTGAAGGTTCTATCACACCTTCCATTTTCATGTCCTCAATAATTCCTTCTGCTTCTTCACGCTTCGCCAATGGTAGTCTTCTTGCTGGTTGGCGGATGGGTCTTGCGTCGCCGGTGTCTATCTTACGGTGAACCACATTTGTTCTCCCGTTGGTCTCCTTGTCAACTTGAAACACATCTTGAAATCTTCCAATTAATTTCTTTGCCTTGGTTCTCTGGTCAGCGGTCAGTTGTTGGAAGGAGGTTGATAATTGGTTAGTTAATGTGTCTGGAACTTCCTGAGATATGTTTCCTTTGGCCTTAACAGTTCGAATAATCGAGGATACTGCCGAGCATTCTCCTACAATTGTTCCTCTCTTAAGAACAACTGGATAAAAATTTACGTTCATTACTCGAACTGGTATTACTTGACTGGCTTTGATCAGTGATTTTCCTACAACAATTCCAGTACCAGTCTTCACATCATTATTCTTGGGCTCAAGCATAACAATATTCCCCTCAAAGAAACTACCATCTAATTGTGCTTGCACGATAGATTCACTTCGTTCTGGAAGGGTAACATCTTCAGCCATTAGTACGCGCACAGCCTTGTCTTCTCGAGGGTTTAAAACAAGTTCTTCTTCATTGACCATCATTACTCCATTCTTCAAGTCAAGTTTGAAACCGTGCTTTTTCATTACGTCCATACCGAGTATTAATTCATCTTCAACGTCAGCTACCAGCGCACGATGTTTAAAGGATGTGTTTATAATAGTGATGGTCATATCTATTTCTCCTAATGTGGTAGCTTGTTCTCCCGTTGCTGTACGTAATCGCCACTTGGTTGGTTGAAGATGCGTCTTGCCTGTGTTCTTTACTAAGTCGGGTCTAATTATAGTCTTCGTCGCACCCGTATCCAGTAACATTTTTAGTGGTCTTCTATCAACAGAGCCATTCACGTAGATGCTGCTGGCTTGATGATGAAGGGATGCGACATAACTGATGGATTGTGAGGCTACTAGATTACGGGTCGACGATTGCCCCTTCGCATCAACCCGATTTAGTTTTCCGACTCCTTTTCTTCTTTTATCGATTCTGTCTCTCTTTGTATTTTTCTGCAAAGTCTCTGCGGATGACCCTGTTTTCCGCAATACCAACAGATGAGTTTCTTTCTTCCGGTAAACACTTCATTTACAATTCGTCGCATTTTCTCTTCTAGGTCTTCCGCGTCCTCTTTTCTCTCGGCATCAATATTTCGCACTCGAGATTGGTTACGTGAAGCTTGTTTAGCAGCTTCATGTTCTAGTGCATATGAGAGTGCGTCAATTAATGTTTTTGGGCGGGCCAATCGCAGTGCTTGCTGTGTTTCGCTGTCTCGAACTCCGTAGATGAATGCTTGAACGGCCAGGCACTCCAAAACGCTGTCAGGAGCTGCAGGATGTGCGAGACGAACCAAACGAGCTACGTCGACTTCAAATTCTTGCAGGCTTTCTTTTGAACTCTGATAACGATTCCTCAGTTGCGTCTGGTATACCTGCTCCAGGTGCGCATTGCCGTACCGCATGTCCAACCGCTTGACTAGTTGGTCGTAGTCCTCTTGTTCTTCTTCCTTCAGCGTTTGTAGGATGTCGATGGCTTCCCCACGCAACGAGACAGTCAACGCTGTAGCCTTCTCTGTAGACGTCCAGTTATTTGCTTTCGCAGCCGCTTCAAATTGTTTTAAATAATTCGGCCACGAAGATTTTCCATCAAATTCCGGTGTTTTGATGTGCATTGTTGTACTAGTATCAGGTTTTACTACTTTCTTTTCTTCGTGTAAACCTGAATTCACTACATCGGATTTCGACATTGACGACGATGTAATTTCAGTGAATTTTTCTCGTAATTCTTCAATCTTCTTGTCATAGTCAACTTTTAAATTCTTCAGTTCTTCTTCAGTTTTTCTAGAATTCTCCTCTAATTTTTGTTCTAAAGTTTGCTCCAAAATTCTAGAATTTTCTTCCATTTTTCTAGAACTTTCAATTAATTTTTCTTCTAAACTTCTAGAATGTTCCATTAATTCTTCTTTTAATGTTGTAGAATTTTCTGTTATTTCCAGTTTTAATTCTTCTTTTAGTGATCTGGAATTTTCTTCTGCTTTTCTAGAACTTTCCATTAATTTTTCTTCTAAACTTCTAGAATTTTCTGTTAATTCATCTAATTTTCTAGAACTTTCTTCTGTTTTTCTAGAACTTTCCTCAAATTTTTGTTCGAATTTTTGTTCTAATGTTCTAGAATTTTCTGTCAATTCATCTTTTAATGTTCTAGAATTTTCTTCTATAAATTTATGAATATCGGATGGATCAAATAAGTATTCCTCAGGAGTTTCACCAGCATCGATTAATGCTTGCCGTAATCTTTCTTGAAGCACTGACTTCTTTCCTGATGTTTCCAAATCCCGCTCTTCCAGTTCTCTCTTGAGATCACTTACTTTTAATTCATTTAGTTTTAATTGTTTAGTCGCCATATTATTTATTTTTATTTAACACTTCACAGTTTATTAACCCCACACCTGACACCAATTGTAACGTTTTTATTTATTTGGGTGAAGTGTAAATATTAGACACTTAGTATTAATTAAAATAAAAGTTTATTATAACGATAAATAGATATTAAATACAACTAACACTACGATTAAACAAATATTAAAGACTAATTAAGAGTAAGAATATTATAAAACACTTAAACACTAAGATTATTTATTTCAACAATATATAGATCACTTATTTATTTATACAACTGTGTTTATTTATATTCACCACTTGTCTACTATCTGTTTATATTACCAACTGTTCAACACGCAACGCTTATTTATATCAGACTGTCAGTGCCTTCGCCAACAGTGCTTATATACCGTAGACGAAAATTCGAGAACGCACGGGAATACTTCTAGATACAACACAATAGGTTACATCAACTGCGTAATAAAGCAGGCGCCGGCCAGTCGGTTGCGTCATCGCTAACAATAGACGCTGGCTCGTCCTTGCGACAGCGGTGGCGACACCGACGGGGACAGAGGCGGTAACAGTGGCGGCGAGGGCGGGCACTGCACATTACAGTAAGATATAATTCCGTCAATGAATTACTATTTAATTTTTAAATAAAATATTATTTCCAGACATCTTAGTTTTGTGTGATGAGAGCACAGATATTAATTGCACAAAACTTCTGTGTGTACTAGTCAGATACGTGAATCCACAAAATGGGGACGTTGTTACACAGCTATTAGATTTGATAGTGATAGATGCCAAAGACTGCTCTGCAAAAATGTTGTACGCAGCATTCAAGAACAGCATAGAATCTAAAGGGATTCCTTTACAAAATATAATTGGATTGATAACTGATGGCGCAAGCGTTATGACAGGAAAACATAATTCATTTTACATTCATCTCAAGGAAGATGTACCGCATATCATATTCAAATGTATATGCCATTCTGCGGCAATAATCGCAAGCACGGCATGTGCAAAACTACCATCTGAACTTGAAGAACTTATGAGACTTGTCTATTCGTATATATCTGGCAGTTCAAAACGATGCGATCAATTAAAAGAAATGCAGACGTACTTTAATATGGAACATTATAAAAAATTTAAAATTATCCGGTACAAGATGGCTGTCTGTGCATCAATGTGTAAGTAGGATACTTTTGAACTGGGATGTGTTAGTAAGTTATTTTACTATAGCAGTATTGGAAGACAAAGCGTACTTTCTATTTCTAAAATATATGCTAAGTTACATAAATTCATTTAATGCATTATATCAGGCGAGAACTATTTTAATTCAAAATATGCGAAGAAATTCACTAAATTATTTAATCAGTTTGCGCAAAATTTTGTACAGCCATATGTATTGCGAACAGACATGAACATATTTAGCATTATATCGCCACATAATTATTTGCCGATAGAAAAAATATTTGTTGGTGCAGAGTGTGAAACATTTTTATAAACTGTTTTCGAACCTGATGCAAATGAAATACAACTTAATATTTGAAGCTTTTATGTTATACTTGCAAATGAAATGATAGACTACCATTAAATAACAATAATTTTCAAGAATTTGAGTTTTTGTCTCATGAACAAGCATTTGATAAAATCAGATTATTGATAATGGCTTAAAGTTCTTGCGTGAAACATATAGAAATATTATAGATGAAAATGAATTACTAAATGAATGGCGTAATCTTCACTACCGATGAAATGCAAAACTTTGGAAAAATGAGCCTTCCCCAAATGTGGACAGCAATTTATGATTATGTAGATTTTACTGGCGAATCAAAATTTAAAAACATAGGAAAACTTGCTAGAATTGTTCTTTCGCTTCCACATTCGAATGCGGAAGCAGAAAGAATATTTTCAGTCGTTACTGATATTAGAACGAAAAAATCTGATGTGGCCAGCACATTACCTTCCGTCAGTTATACGAAAATTCTACCGGTAAACTGTTACCGGTACACAGCTGTTTATCAGGTTATAGCTACCGGAATCGATATTTTAAGAACGCAAGTAGTAAACAGGGTAGATCCATAAACCATAAAAATAATTTGAAAATTTAAAACGCGGGTTAGAAATTTGATATAGTTAACAAACTTTTTACGCGCGCGCTTCGCTTTGCATCACTACCTTTTTTTTGAGATTAGATTCTTCATGAATCCGGTAGATATTGTACAATTTTCGAACACGGTAACTTTTTACCACTCGTGTTTTCGAACAGTCAGTAGATGCGGTATCTACCGGTAGAATTTTCGTAAATGCCTATGTATTTTCTATAAAATGCATACAGAAAGTTCCTTGCAAAAGATTCTAAATTTCTTGTACGTACATTACCTTTCGACAGTTGTATGTATTTTATACAAATTCTATACAGAAAGTTTGGAGCAAAAATATCCTATATTTCGAGGAAAATTATAACACAAATATACAACGAATATGTCAATTGACACTGACATCTTTCAATCAGAATTTTCTTAATATAGTAGCTGTTTCTAGCATAGCTACCTAAATTTATGAAATTTAATTTCTTTATAATTTTATAATTCTATATCTATTTAATATGAAGCATAAAATGCAGTCAAGTCGTACAGAGAATACAGTGTTCTTTAATATTTATAATAACATTAAATGTGAAAAAATGATATTTAACATCGTTTTTTGAAGAAAAACTGTTAAAATCTTCAAATGAGGGTACTTCCGGTTGACCAATTATAACCAAAATCTAATCAGCTCTTCATATGGATGCAACGAAGAGGAATACGAAAGAATTATAATTTTTGGAATTGTAGTATTAGAGTTATCGTAGACGAAAATTTTGTTACACACACACACACACACACACACACACAGACGCACAGACGCACAGACACACACACACATACATACACACACACACACACACACACACACACACATCTGTATGTGTGTACGAAATAAACTGGGTGACGATATATTAAATAATATATGTATTATACGATCAAGTTTCAGTGGTTCAGGTACGGACTGCAGAAACTTTGAACCAACAAAAAAGCATATGCAATTATACACTAGTCAAATGTATAAATAAACAGTGTGATTGATAGGACTAGGAGCTTATAGATATATTTTTACATATTTGTTATATTTCACTGTATAAGTATAATGTACTGTTATTAGAAAGACTTAGAAGATTTATTAATATTTACGATTAGAATAGTATATTTAAATTTAAAGATCTATTCATATATTGTACAAACATTTGCATGTAATTGTTGTAATAAATATAATATATTTAAAAAAATTATAGAGGGATTTTTATGATAAAAAAAAAGATTTTTGGGGGATTTTTATGTTAAAAAATGGGTTTTTTAACGGTTTAGAGCAGTGATGCACAAACTCCGGCCCGCGGGCCAGTCCGGCCCGTTTACTAATTCTATCCGGCCCGCGTAGAAATCAATTGATTATGATTTATATATGTATATTTAAAAAAATGGAAATAAAATTGAAAATAAACATAAATCAAATTCATAAATTTATATGACACTTTAATTTTATTGATTTAATTTATTTATTCTGTTAATACATAATATAAATATTTTTGTCTTCGAAATGCTTACGAGTACCGTCTATTCCGCTACACCCGTAAGCAACAGCGGCCAGGTATTCGTTCTCATGCTTTACGAATCACGCACGGTGCGGTGCGGCGTACTGGCGTAGTAGTGCTTACATGAATTCAGAAATCAAATTAATGACGAAAATTTAAATGACATCTTGCAGTTGGCTACAACTAGAGGTGGGCGCGTGAGTAACTTTTTGTTCACGATCACGCACGCTCACGGAACTAAAAATGTAATCACGACCAATCACGCACGACTTTTTATGTTTGATTCACGATCACTCACGCTCACGATTTATTTTGGCACTCACGCCCGATCACGCCCGGCGGGTCACGTTCGTGTCACGTAATTGTTTCTATGTACATTTAAGCCTGCTTAACAGTCATAAGTTGTTATCAAATTTGTTAATAAATGGGTAATAAGTTAGATAACAGATTGGTTTCATTGGCAACGAATGTTAATGTACAAATAGGTTGTTCTATTCCTTCACAAATATCATTATAAATTTGGTAACAAATTTGTTAACAAAATTATGATCGTGTCAAACGGGCTTAAAGATTTGTATATCTTTAGTGAAATCGGAGCAACTGTGTATACAATTTTGGGTACAACAATAACACTATTTTTATGCAAAAAAATACTGTTGATGACATATTTGGTCATAATAATGATAAAAAGAATGTAAAGTAGAAGATGGAAATTGACAATTTTTTAAATAAAAAATAGAAGAAAACTTGTATTCACGCCCGATTAAATTGCAATCACGCCTGATCACGCACGATAATTTTTTAGTGCCTCACGCTCACGTCCAATCACGACGCAAAATTTAAATTATACTCACGATCACGCGGGTCACGTGGTGACCCATCGTGACCCGACAAAATCACGGCCCGCGCCCACCTCTAGCTACAACCTCCTTAGCACCAGATATTAGTCAAATGGTTACTGGTATTCAATGTTATACTTCGCATTCTTCAACGAGCCAAAGTTAGTTAATATCTCTTCAATCATTTGTTTTTATTATATCTAAGAAATTGTGATTTATATAGTTAAAATTTTATTTGCTGTTTGTTATATTTATAGCAAAATATATAATGATATTTATTTTTATACAGTTATTGTATTATACACAGTCAATAAAAAAATATATAAAGTAATTCATTTTTTATTCCATCCAAACCTAAATTATGTTTTGAATTCTTACTGGCCCGCGGCAACACAATGTATTTTTATTTGGCCCATTGTCAAAAAAGTTTGTGCATCCCTGGTTTAGAGGGATATTCACTACCGAGCATCTGGCAACATTGGGTAGCAACTACTGAGCCCTCCATATCTTTCATATACGAGTAGCAAAATAGGAGAGACTGAGACAAAACATATCCTTTTGCTTTGTCGTTCATGCTCTAATCGAAATACGCATGCGTGCATTAGACAAAAGCGAGCGAATTATTGGCCACTAACAGTTGGGTATTCTCGCACTTGTCAATGGTACATTCAAAATCAGCCAATCAACTTGTAAAACGCGATAAAGAAACGGTACAAAAGATGCATATATCTGCACTTTTCTCTCCTGGACGTTTACAATTAGTTGGAGTTGGACTCAGTATATAAAGACTAATAACACACGTATCTCGAACAGACATTTTTATACACAAAGTTAAATAGAAATACATAAACATAATTTTTTTTTAAATCTTTAAAGTGAATTAATGAACACGGTACAATAATTATAATAAACACTAAACTAAAATAACAAAAACTTCAAACAACTATACTTAGAACCCCAGGAAACACAAAAGTATGATTAACTCAAACACGTACAACTACAAAAATTATAAAAATCGAACTATAAAAAGAAACAACACATAAAGAGCAAATCCCATTCTATTTTGAATGTGGTTACGAGAAACGTCAACTTGACTATAGACAAAGTAACAAAATAAAACCTCTCAAAAGAAAGAAGACATAGGGCGGTTAACCTGTGGCGCCGCGTAGCGTTTTTTGCCCTTAAGGTGTACAAATCGCGGACGCGGACACATTTTTTAAGGGAGTCGTTGAGGCTGTGTACTGTATGTCAAGTGCAATTGACATAGTATGTTTGTGTTATAATTTTACTGGAAATATAGGATCTTTTGCCAAAAATTTTATGTATGGAATTTGTATAAAACACATACAACTGCCGGAAGGTAGTGCACAAGAAATGAAATTTTGCAAGGAACTTTCTGTATGAAATTTGTACAAAATACATAGAACTGACGGAAGGTAATGTGCTGGCCACATCATATTTTTTAAATATACTGTTGAAGTACTAATTATGACAAAAAATAATAAAAGAAAATAGGCATGACTTAATTGCGCGCCCAATAAAACAAAAGCCAGACCACATACATACTAACCTTTATATACTGAAGGTTGTAGACAATGGTTGATTTTGACTAATAACACATGTATCTCGAACAGACATTGTCTTTATTTTTACAAAAAAATATACTACACGACGTTTCGATTGATAATATCACCAATCGTTATCAAGTGTAAACTGAACAATAATCTTAAAGCTACGACATTTTATACTAGGAGGGATGTGATGAGCTGTGACGATTCCGTTTCAGATTATGGAGTTGACCAATTAGGGGGCGCCACACGGTACGAATATCTGTGCTGGGATGGCTGAATACTCCACTGTTGTTGGTGATGTACGCTGCTTCCTTGAATTTTCTTTTACACCAATGACCTTCTCTGTCAATAATGTGGGCTTCATTCCATTTGATGTGGTGTTGTTCTGCCCAAGCGTGATGTGCAATACCTGACTTTTCAGTTTCTCCCAATTGCGTGTTCTTCCTATGTTCTTTAAGTCTTACGGCTAGAGGTCTTTTTGTTTCACCTATGTATGAGGCACCGCACTCACATGGCACTTGGTATATGCAATTCTTCGTGTTGTCTTGCTTCGGCTTTGTTCTTGTGAGTGCACTTCGCAGAGTTTCTGTTGATTTGAAAACCGTCCTAATGTTGTATTTTCTAGATATTCTGCTTATTTTCTTTGATGTCCCTTTGATATACGGAATCATTAGGAGCGGTTCTTTAGTTTTGTTTTGTTCTACGGTGCTGGTCTGATTCGATCGGCGTCCAATGGTTTCTTCAATTTGGCGTGTGGTATATCCATTCTGCAGTAGGTCTCTCTTCATGTTGTTGATTTCCGTTTGGAGAGGACAGGAAACCTATTCACACCGGCCAGTACCTCAACTACCAATCGAACCACTCAACAGCAGTCAAACGGGGCGTTATCAGGACTCTATACGACAGAGCCGTGAGTATATGCAACACAGAAGAGGCACTCCAAACGGAAATCAACAACATGAAGAGAGACCTACTGAAGAATGGATATACCACACGCCAAATTGAAGAAACCAGTGGACGTGTCTTGTACTGTAACGTTTTTATTTATTTGGGTGAAGTGTACATATTAGACAATTATTATTAATAATAAATAAATTTCAATTCGGAATAGCCAGATAATAAAATAAACGAACATTTAACACAAAAATAATGTATTATTTAAAATGGCGCGAGATAAACTTAAACCAAAGGGTTTCAAATATGTATGGGTTCGCGACGGAAAAATTTTTGCGAAAAAAGAAGATTCTGGTAGAACCTTCAACCTATTTTCGTCTAATGACATCGATAAGCTCATAATAATTTAAATTATATAAATAATTAGTAGTTACAATGGTGCTTTCATTATTGTTAATGTGAAGAATAAAGAAGACGTAGACACGTTAACATGCTTTAATTGGAAAACAAGAACACAACAATAAATATATAAAATACAGAAATTATATAAATATATTATATATTTATTGTTGTGTTCTTGTGTTCCAATTAAAGCATATTAACGTGTCCACGTCTTCTTTATTCTTCACATTAACATGGTAGCAGAGCGTAGTTAGTAGTTCTTCGTATTTAGAATAAATGCCGTTGTTCTTCAAGGAAAAGGATTAGAAATACATTAAAATAAAGGTGTAGGTTTCTAAGATATATTCCTAAGAAACTTGAAGATAGTAAGCATGGAAGTCCATGGGATCGAACGTTTACGAAGTGCTGAAAATTGGAGCACTTGTAAGTTTTCATTCGTAATTTGTTGCGCGGGACCAAAGAAGCGTATGAAGTATGCAGACCATGCTGCCAGCCAAATTATTGTTCGTACTTTAGAAACTAATATAATTACGTTATTGGTAACTTGCGAAACTGCGAGGGACATGTGGCAAAAATTGCACGACATTTTTGAGTTACAAACGAAACAAGCAGCTCATACTGTGCAAGCAGAATTCTTTAATTACCGAATGAATTCAAGAGATTCTATGGTGTCACATATCGCAAAATTAGAAAATTTGATCTTACGCATGCAGCAGCTTAACGTAAAACCTGATGGTTTATCGTTAATTGTAAAACTATTAGATAAATTACCAGAGGAGTACGAGAGCCTTCGGCAAGCATGGTGGGCTAGGCCAGAAAGTCATCAGACATTTCAAAATTTGATTGGATTGCTTACGTCCGAGGAAGCTAAGTGTAAACAACGGGCTAATCAAGAAGAATCAATAGCGCTGATGGCTGGTAAACAAAAAAGATACAGCAAGACTGATCATAGTAGTACCAGTACTTATAGCCAACAGAAGAGGAAAACTAAGAACACTGAATCTTCAGGAGGGAAGACAAAGAACTTCAAGTGCTATAAATGCGGTGAAAAAGGGCATATCAAGCGCAACTGACAAAAATTATAATTGACAGATAACACTGAAGATGAAGCTTTCGTGTGCGAAGCATTGTCATCCCAGCTAGAAAACGACGCATGGATTGTGGACTTCTGTGCCACTGATCATATTACTCATAGGAGTAAGTGGTTTTCGTCGTTTGACAATTTTGACACCTGTCAAGATATTCATCGGTGACAAGTCGACAATGGATGCCCTTGGAAGAGGTACAATCAAGTTTGAAGCATTGGTTGACGGCAAATGGATATCTTACAGACTTGAGAACGTCTTCTACGTGCCAACAGCTAGAAGAAACCTATTTTCGGTAACATCTGCTCTTGATAAAGGTATGAATTTTCATTCATTTAAAGACAGATGTGAATTCATGAAAAATGGTATAATCAAAGCTCGTGGCATTCGAGTTGGATTATTTAAAATGTTAGTTAAAATTAAAGAGCCCACCGATCCGGTTAATAAAGACGTCCATGTAACAACGAAAAATACTCTTCAAATTTGGCATGAGAAGTTGGGACATCAAAACTTTCGTCATATCAAGAAAATTTTGAAGCAAAACAATATCGACTTCATTGACAATGATTTATTTTGTGGGGCGTGTATTGAGGGGAAGCAGCATCGTAACAGATTCCAACAACGACAACAACGTGCGAATGAGCCAGGTGAGATCTTTGATGTTGACCTATACGGGCCCATGGAGTATACGTCGTTGGGTGGAGCACGCTACTTCATGTGCTTCACGTGTGACTATACTAGACTTCGAATAGTTTATTTTCTGAAGGAAAAGACTCAAACTATGGAGAAAATAAATGAAGTAATAAAATTGGTGAAAACACAATGTGGACGTCCCATGAAGATACTTCAAAGCGATGGCGGCTTAGAATTCGACAACAGAGGTGTTAGGAATGTACTGAAAGAAAATGGTATTATATTTTCTGTTGTAAATCCTTACACGCCACAGCAAAATGGTTGTGCAGAAAGAACCAACCGTACTGTTGTCGAACTTGGTCGGAAAATGCTTGTTTCTAAAAATTTGTCTAAAGTTCTCTGGGCAGAAGCAGTAAATACTACTGTATATATCCTTAATCGAACAGGATCGAGTACTATTGAAGGTAAAACGCCATACGAATTACATATTTCCTGGAATGAAAGTGAACTTGAAGAATTTTCATATCTTTGGAACCGAATGCTATATGCATATACCAAAAGAAAAGGGGAAGAAATGGGACTTTACCGGTCATAAGGGTATATTTGTTGGGTATTCCGATAATATTGATGGATTTCGAGTTTTATTAAAAGAGAAAAATAAAATCGTTAGAAGCAGAGACGTCATTTTTTCTTCTGAGACAACCGACCAAACAATGGTACTATTTCTCGTGACGACTGACACAGTAGAAGAGGTTGAAGAGTCTGCAAAAGCAACTGTAATTGAAGAAGACACTTCGAATAATTTAGTTGAAGACTCTTTAGAAGAATATCGACAACTTCGAGACAGAAGTAAAATCAAACCACCATCTCGGTTAGCTGAAAACGACGGCCTCTGGTACGAGCGTGGTTTTGTAACCGGGTAATAGATGTACCGCTGATGGTCTGCATTGCTATCCCTCAGGCGCAGCGTTTTCCCAACAGTTGGACGTTGGTTGGCCAGTTCTTGAAGTCGCCCAAATTTCGCCTTAAATGCTGAAGCTATATCGCGGGACATCTTTAAGTCTTCTGATACGCAGTGACCGAGGGAATAATCTGAAGACACGGTAAATAGATCTCGGTGTTCTTCTTTCGTCACGCCGAACCGCGCCTTGCGGCCAAAGGAATAGTTCTCCATGAAGTCTTCAAAAGTTAGTTCTTGTGCTATGATCCCACGAACCGTTACTCTATTACGTTCTTCGTGGTTGTCTCCGGCGAAAGGGGCTAGCCGATTAAAGTGTACTACTCTCGGTTTCCCGGTAGGTCGTTTCTTAATTCTGTATACCACGTCGTTTATCCTTTTGACTACCTCATAGGAGCCTTTTCAATTCTTTTTCAGCTTTGGTAATAAACCGCGACGTCTTTGTGAGTTATAAAGCCACACTAAATCCCCACGTTGATATCCACCCTTTTCGGCCTTGATGTCATACCGGTCCTTCATTCGGTCGCTGGCAGCTTGAATGTTTGTACGGACTTGTTCATGAATGTCATCCATTCTTCTCCGTAACGTAATCTTCCCCGGCCAGATCTTCCCCAGGTTTACTGCCGAACACCAAGTCGCATGGTAAGCGCAACTCACGCCCGAATAAGATGTTCGCAGGAGTTTGCCCTGTTGTTTCATTCACGGATGAACTATGAGCCATCAGGAACAGATGGAGATTTCGGTCCCAGTCTCTTTGGTGGTTGGAGATTACCTTCGACAAATATCGGTTGATCGTTCTGTTCATTCGTTCGACTATGCCATCAGACTGCGGATGTAATGTATCTTATAGACATTTTGGAAAACGGCAGACTCAAAATTTCTTCCCTGGTCGGAGTGGAGTTCACGTGATACTCCGAATCGGCATATACATTCTTTAACTAAAGATTCAACCCATTTGTTGAAGTAGTCCATGGTAACCACGATGTATTTATTTCCTTTGTCACTTTCTGGGAATGGTCCGGCTACATCAATCGCAATACGCTCAAATGAACTGCCAATGTTGTATTGACGCATTGGAGCCTTTCGTTGTTTATGCGGACCGTTGCTTCCAGCGCAAACCACACATTTCTTGCATCAATCTTTAACATCTTCCGTGAAGTTAACCCAGTAAAACCGCTGGCGCAATATTTCTAGCGTTTTGATGACTCCAAAATGGCCTCCAGATCCGTCATGGATTTCTTTCAACACGTCTGGTACTCTACTCTTAGGAATAACGGACTGAGTTCTCTTCTCAGTTCCATCAGCATTTTCTACCACATGCTTTAACAGGCCATCCTCAATCACCATGGAGTCACATTGCGCCCAGTACGATTTTACACTTGGTGAGTGCGGTGTAACATCTTCCCATATGGTTTGCTCTCCTCTGCTTTCCATTCCAGTATAATTTTCAAAGTTGGATTTTTTTCTTGGTCTTCGCGTAGTCCATCGGGCTGCCAATTATCGTCGACTACTGTTGTCCTGGCGACGATGGAAAATTTCTCTTCTAGTCGACTACAATGCTTGCATTCGTCTTGGCATGGCCTTCTGGACAATGCGTCGGCATTACGATGGCTGCTACCTGTCCTATGCTCGATTTTGAAATCGTATTTCTGTAGTCTTTCAATCCATCTAGCCACCTGACCTTCAGGATTCTTGAATTGTAGCAGTTATTTTAATGCAGCATGGTCAGTTCTAATAAAAAAATTCCTTCAATACAAATATTTGTAGGAATGTTCCATGGATTTCTCGACTTCCAAGAGTTCTTTTCTGGTAACACAATAATTCCTCTCCGGTTTTGACAAGGTCTTACTAAAATAGACAATAACCTTCTCGTGTCCGTCTTGTATCTGGGAGAGAACGCCACCAATGCCCACGTTGCTGGCATCTGTATCTAGTATGAACTCTCCTTCAGGTAAAGGATAACTCAGGACAGGTGCGCTTGTCAAAGCATGTTTTAGTTCTTTGAACGCAACTTTGCAGTCCATTTCCCAGATAAATCTTCGACTTTCTTCAGTAAGCCTTGTCAGTGACTCGGCCATGTTAGTAAATCCAGGTATATATCGTCGATAATAGGGTACACAAACCAAGAAAACTTCTAAGTTTGTGTTTGTCTCTAGGTGCTGGCCAATCTATCACAGCCTTTATCTTTTCCGGGTCAACTGCAATACTCTTATCCGAAACCATGTGCCCAAGGTAATGAACTTCCCTTTGAAACAGGTGACACTTCTTGGGGCTGAGTTTCAGGTTAGCCTTCCGCAATCTCTGGAAAACCTCTTCCAAATTCTTCATGTGGTCCTCGAATGTTTTACCTACCACAATAATGTCGTCGAGATAGACTAAACAGGTTTTCCACGATAGTCCAGCCAATACTGTTTCCATGAGTCGTTCAAACGTGGCAGGCGCATTGCAGAGCCCAAATGGAATTACAGTATATTGCCATTGTCCGGTACCAATGGTGAAGGCTGTCTACTTGCCAATATCCGCTCTTTAGATCTAGAGTAGAGAAAATCTACGAGCCAGCCAAAGTGTCTAGTGTATCGTCTATTCGAGGTGGCGGGTAGCTATCCTTCTTGGTCACGTTGTTAAGTTGACGGTAATTGAGGCAAAATCATGTAGAGCCATCTTTCTTCTTCACTAATACCACTAGTGAAGCCTACGGACTGCTTGAAGGTTCGATCACACCTTCCTTTTCCATGTCTTCAATCATTCTTTGCGCTTCCTCACTCTTTGCCAATGGTAGTCTTCTTGCTGGTTGGCGGATGGGTCTTGCGTCGTCGGTGTCTATTTTATGGTGAACTTCTTGTCAAATTGGAACATATCTTGAAATCTTCCAATTAATTTCTTCGCTTTGGTTCTCTGGCCGGCGGTCAGTTCTTGGAAGGATGTTCATAATTGGTTAATTAAAGTGTCCGGAACCTTCTGAGATATGTTTCCCTTGGCCTTCACAGTTCGAATAATCGAGGAAACTCCAAACAACTCTAGTACCGGTCTTCATATCATCATTCTTGGGCTCAAGCATAACAATATTCCCCTCACAGAAACTACCATCTAATTGTGCTTGCACGATAGATTCACTTCGTTCTAGAAGAGTAACATCTTCGGCCATTAGTTCACGCACATCCTTGTCTTCTCGTGGGTTTAAAACAAGTTCTTCTTCATTGAGCATCATTACTCCATTCGTCAGGTCAAGTTTAAAATCATGCTTTTTCATTACATCCATACCAAGTATTAATTCATCATCAACGTCAGCTACCAGCGCACGATGTTTAAAGGATGTTTCCAGTAGGGATGGTTATATCTATTTCTCTAATGTGGTAGCTTGTTCTCCCGTTGCTGTGCGTAATCTCCACTTGCTTGGTTGAAGATGCGTCTCGCCTGTGTTCTTTACTAAATTGGGTCTAATTATAGTTTTTGTCGCACCCGTATCTAGTAACATTTTTAGAGGCCTTCTATCAACAGAGCCATTCACGTAGATGCTGCTGGCTTGATGATAAAGGGATGCGACAACTGATGGATTGTGGGGCTACTAGATTACGGGTCGACAATTGTCCCTTCGCATGAACCCGACTTAGTTTTCCGACTTCTTTTTTTCTTTTACCGATTCCGTCTCTCTTAGCATTTTTCTGCAAAGTCTCTGCGGATGACCCAGTTTACCGCAATACCAACAGAGGAGTTTCTTTTTCTCAGCAAGTACTTCATTTACAATTGTAACAATTACAATATAGAGTGAGGTGTGGCCAAATATTAGGGTTACCAGATTTGTAATATAACAATACGAGACATATCGATGGATTCAAAATTTATGAGAAAAAAATGTGCCGCAGGCTATTTTTTGAAAATTTTAAAGATCAAACGTGTTTTAGTGCAAAGTATGATAATGTAGAGTTCTTTACAATGAAGCAAATTTAACAAATTCTTAAAAAATAAAAGTCGGTTGGAAGTCAAAAACTAATAATTAATTTTTTCTACAACCGTGCGTGAAAAGTACTTTTCACGCACTCATTACAGTGTGTAAAGTGTCACTTATCAAGCACTTCTGCGTGAAAAGTACTTTTCACGCACTCGTTGCTATGCAACATAAAAATGCGGTTAATTTACCTGCCACGTACATAATTAGGTAGTAAATAATAATAAAAGTAATAAAATTTATTAAGAAATATGAATATACTACTGTCAAAAAAGTATTGGGAATTGGTCAATAAAACACAAAATGTGCGTTATTCATCCAAATTTATTGTATCGCCTTCAAAGTCGGCCCCTTCCTAAATAATACAGTTATACCAACGAATAATCCAATCAGCAAAACATTTTTTAAACGCATTTTCACGAATCGACTTCAGTACTCGCCGCGAATTCTCTTTTATGCCTTCTATCGACTGAAAACGGGTACCTCGAAGTAATAATTTGAGTTTTGGAAATAGAAAAAAGTCGACCGGGGCCATATCGGGGGGAATACGGTTGTTATTCGATAAGATTTGTTGAGTTTTTGGTCAGAAATTCGTTCACACTGATAGCCTTGTGAGATGGTGTGTTATCGTGGTGCAAAATTCATGAGTTTTCTTTCCACAAATCTGGTCTTTTTTGACGAATTTGCTGCCTCAAACGCCGCATAACGCTCAGATAATATTCGTTAGTTACTGTCTTTGGCAAGAATTCCGAGTGCACAACACCGCAATAATCGAAAAAGCTGTTAACATCACCTTCACTTTTGATCGACTTTGACGTGCTTTTTTCGGTTTCGGCTCAGTTGGAAGGAGCCATTCCGAAGCTTGTTGACTGGTTTGCATACCAAACTCGAAAACTCATGTCTCATCACCAGTTACAAGGCGTTTTATGAATGGGGGGTCAGAATTAACTCGTTCTAGCATGTCTTCAGCAACCCTTACGCGATTGATTTTTTGCAGAAAGTTCAGGTCTTTCGGCACTAGTCGAGCGGCAACGCGTTTCTTGCCCAAAAACTCGTTTAAAATGTTACGAATTGATTCGTGAGACATAGAAATTTCGGCGGCTATCTCTCTCAAACTTAATCGACGATTTTCAATCTTTACTTTGGCGATGTTAAGTTCAGTTGAAGACGTTGATGGCCGACCTGAGCGAGGCTAATCTTCCACCACATCTCGACCGCTTTTGACCACTCACACGCACGTGTTTTTAATAAAGTCGACTCACCGTAAGCCTTATGTAACATTATCAGCGCTTCGGTACACGAAATTCCATTTGCAATGTAAAATTTGAGACAGATTCTTTGTTCGATATTTGTATCCATTGTAAATATCGCAAAACACACTTGAGATGAACTAACAAATGGAACACTGTAAACAAACTAAATGACAGATGGCGCTCAAACTCCGCGAGAGCATAGAGGACAGTTGTGCCAACGTAGCGACAAAATAATTTCGACACTCCCTTTAAGCGGGCTTTTTTAATGTACAATTCCCGGTATTTTCTTGACAGAATGTACACTGTAAATGAAACAAATCTAATATTTTTTAATAGATTGAGTACTGATCTAAATTTTAAGAACATTTTATTTTTTTATATTAATATTAAATGTACAATTTGTACATAAAATAACAAAAAATAACCAGGGTATGGCCATGGCGTGGCTCACGTTTCGTCCGCCATTACCGGACCATCTGTTATATGTGTTGTTCTTGCGCAAATTATTATGTATTTTCGTGGCTATTTGTTTTATTTTAATAGAAAACACATTTAATTATCATTTTAATATGTATTTAAAGTGTAAGTAATATATTTTATTTTATTTACTTGTGTAGTTTGTTAAGATACCTACCACGATTACTGACATATTGAAAACAACTATAATTTACCATTTTCCTTCGCTTGTTCTCCGATATAATTACTATGTAGTGTCACGTTATGTCATACCCGTCGGTACATATGAAAGTATATAATCAAAAAAAAAAAAAAAAAACCGACGTAACACCTCAATACAGCTCATTTAGTTACTCATTCCGTTATTTGTACCTGTCGAATACGGACGTTCAACAAATAGTTGTGTATTGTGTTTTTTAAATAAAGTGTAGTGATAATGATATTGTGAAAAAGAAGGCACTCTTCACTTCAAGCTGCCGCTATGCTGCGTTGGAGGAGGAATTAAATAGATTGAAAAGAAAACTGATTTTGAAGTCCTAGTAAGTACTAGATACTTTGTTATGGCAGGGATCTGGTAGTCATGTGACTTACCCTCATAGATCCGATGAACGCGTGTTCATTCTTTTTTCTGCTCTGTAACATTTGGATCTGGAAATCAGGGGACTTACCCCTTTAGATCTGATGGACATGTATTCATTATGGCGTTTAATTACACTAATCTGAACCAGATAGTCAAGTGACTTATCGCTGCATTCCTGATAAATATGTGTTTATCCAATTTTTAGTAATTAAGGTAAGTACTTTATAGTACCTTTCCATAGTCCAGGTTTAGTGTTGGCTTATTCCTGTGGGTAACAATGTTACATACGTTCAGTGTTACATTTGTTATGTAAACATTAAACCTTCCTTGATTCAGGTAGTTTGTCACGTGACTTACGAACCTTATATTTTACTCATATAGTTTCAACACAAGGAGATAATACATGCTCGTCTGGTGCGTGGTAACGAGAATTTACCCAGGTACATGATTCCGGAGACAAGTTTTTTCCTCTGTATCTAAAGTCTTTAGCAAAGTTTACTTCTTTCTTGGGGAAAAATTCTTCCGACTAACAAAGGCTAAAACGAAAACATACAAAATGAATTTATTGTAAGAATTAACAAAAATTTAAAGGAATAAATGGCTGACAAGTACCCGTTGGTAGCTGTTTATTAAGCCTTGCACCCATCTAAACTAATTGGTGAAATTCAAGAGTGCATACCGGAAACCGTGGTCAAACAAGACTTTTTCCTTACATGAATAGATTACTTAGAGCCTTTTTAGCTTTGGTTATCTTAATGAGTAACATGCTAACAAACGATCTAACTCTAACTGGTGTAGCAGATTATTTGCAAAAATTGGCAGACGCTTCTCAGTTTATGGATAATGCCGCAATTCAACAAAAATCTTTATGAAGACGTAGAAATGAATACTCCTTCATTCAAAACCGTGTAAACTAACAGCGACATCGGAACTTCACCAGGCTAAAAGAGAGGAGGGAGGCGTTAAACACAGGGAAATAAAAGGACAAGAGATACATGAGAAACTATGCTGGTTCCCTACCTAATTACTGGTGTAAGTGGCAGGCTCTTACGCAAGACAAAGTTGTCTTAATCTGGGTAAACGGATTCGCTATACCTTTCAAAATTCTATACCAAATAGTTATTGGAAACAGTCAACTTAAAACTTGAAGAGGCTGTTTCTGGCTTACTCTTTATAGGTGCTATATCTAAGTGCTAGGTACTCCAAATGAGTTCATATGAAGTTATTTTTTAGCAAAAAAAAACCCTAATGGAAAATTTAGCTTCATTTAAAATTTAGTAGAACTAAAATGTTTATATTACATCCTTTTTTAAAATTTGAGGATTCTAAAATAGTATCTAAACTATTACTGATAATTGTTACCTAGCAAATATAGTTTTCAAATACGCTTGTTTTTACTATTAATAGAAAGCAAATTTAGAAAATACCTTAGATTTAGTTTTAAATATCAGAGATATGAAATTAATTGTTTGCCATTTAGGAAAAAACATATATTATACATACTTATAATGAGAAAAAAACAAAACTAGAATTTAGTATCAATGTGTATCTACAGTAAAACTCCTTGAATCACTGTAATTCTTTTTTAACAAAGAAATATGTAACATCAATCTAGCGCAAGAACTAAAGTTTCTGGGATTTGGAAAAAGGAAAATTTCTGTTAGCTCCACATAACTATTAGCAAAATTAACAGAAAAATGACCATTTCGAACTACTGCAAAAATCATCATAATTGGTGATGCAGTCATTTCTCATTTACTATGTGTCACATAAAACAAAAGGTTTAAACTTGAAATGTTTTATCTAGTGCATCAACCTCTGGCTGGGGAGCTCCCAGTCATGAATTTAATTTAGCACGCGGGTAATGGAACACGCAGGAACGAAATTACCGCATAAATTGTCTGGATTTTTTAGCAGCTTTCTATCAAATGACAACAATCATTGCTTTTAATCCATAAACTTAGTAATTATTGTATTTTTGCATTTTAAAACAAATGAACAGAGACATTATTTATCGTTGGAAGAAGAAGAAAAAAAGCTGGTGTAACTTTTCGATATGGCGTCCATATAAAAATTAAAACTTTCGTATCATAACTCGAAAATATACAGTATAAAGAAAAGCTGAGCTTCACCAGTCGAAAAAATATAAAAAGTTCCCTAAACATGTGCAAACCAAAAATCCAGTATTATTTAACACTAAACAGCAAAATTTGCATTTTCGCCTATATTTAGTGACCTTTGCCTTTTTTTCGCAAATAATAAAAAACCATTAACGTGGTGTTCTAAAGGGGCAACTTTTATCTAATTTAACAGGCTTCGTATCTCTTATTTTTCTTGGGTTTCCCATGTTGGAATAGTTATCATGGACACCTTGTATAGTTACAAAATTCGGGAAACTGAAAATTGACATATGCCAGAATAATTAACACAAAATGTAAAAATTACGCACTCCAGACTCCTTAGTAGATACCTTTACAATTAATTACGCGTATTACCTTTACGCTGTTTTTCCGCCATTTTTCAATAATTAGTTAGTTAGAAATAATAATACTTGAAAAAGCGATCGGTATTTTAATAGTTGGTATTTATTATTCCAAAGATTGCTCATAGAAATTCAAAATTTTGTTGAATCAAAAATTCCTTACTCTTATCACGTTTCAGAGACACACATTCGTTGTCCAAGAATCTTGCCCTAATAGAAGGGATATTATCCGGAGAGTGTTTATAAATAAAAACATTCCTCAAGCTGTTCTGCCTTTAATACTGTCATTGTTGTCCGAAGGAACATTATGGGTGCTGTCACAAAAGAAAAAACCAAGAAATTAAGTTGCTCAAAAAATTTAGAACCATATTCATATTGTTTAGAATATAATATAAATTTTATAACTAACTCCGTCCATGTAGAGAGTTCCTACTACACAGGAGTTTCTTATCGAGCAGCTCTCAATCTAATAGTGTCGGTAAAAAGCGAAGATGAAATTGTAATTAAAAGACAAATTAGAGAAATTTACATTATAAGATCAGCAAATAGAAAATATGAAGTTACACAGAATCGAGTTCGAATTCTAAAATATGTCGGAAACATATTTTCCTTTGCAAGGACCACTATCAAACTAGTTACCTCGATGGCTCTTAGCAGTGCACATAAGATTCAGACTCTATCATCAATAAATGTAAACCTTACTACAAGAATACAAGATAAAATAGAAAATAGTGAACGAATAAAGACATCAGGTCCTATTAGACAACAATCTTTACTTGTTTTTCCATTTTCCCGCGAAAAACCAGAACTTTACACTGCGTCAACAATTATTCTCTACATTCGTATCACATCTGAATATCTTTCAAATGACCAAAGATATGTAATTATAACATACCAAAAACCGAGTCATCCAGTATGTTCTCAAACTATTAGTAGATGGATAAAGCTAGTATTAAAAAAGAGCCGTATAGTTACTAATATTTTTCCAGGCTACAGTATTAGACACTCTTCCATTTATGTAGCAAATAAAACAGGTGTTAATATATACACGACATGTTGATAACCGAATTCTCAATATTCAATCAACTTTTATAATAAACCTGTAATTACCTAATAGTCAACTTTTGCAAATAAGTAGATAATTAGTTTAAATTTTTGGGATTTATAAGAGGCTATTGTTATGTATAGGCTATTGCAAACCGGATTGGTGCTTGCATGGGCTATGTATATCATAATGTACGAAAACTGTTTTAAATACGATAAGATTCAACACTATTTCGCATCTATCACTTTAAACATCTACATAGTAATTATATTGGAGGACAAGCGAAGGAAAATTGTAAGATTAGCCGACTTACGTGTAAGGAAGGTTGATCATAATTTTTCGAGCTTGTCCTCCGATATAATTACGAAACCCCCACCTCACCCGAAGAACCCAAGTGCGAAATGCGTATCACAAATAGCGAAATGAGTAACTAAATGAGCTCTAATGAGGTGTTTCGTCGGGTGTTTTTTTTATTATATACTTTCAAATGTACCGACGGGTATGACATAACGCGACACTACGTAGTAGTTATATCGGAGGACAAGCTCGGAAAATTACGATCAACCTTCCTTACAGGTAAGTCGGTTAATTTTACAAATATTAAGCACAATCATTTAAATTTTTAAAAGATAAGTTTAGAATATACAATTTGTAAATAAGAGCTACAGATATTAAATTAGATGTGATAATAACAACCCATATCATATATTCTACATAACAACTAAATGTATATCTTAATAATAATTGTGTATCTATTAAATTAATTAATTTTTATTACCTTTATAAATTCACAGTGTGATAATTTAATATTCTTTTACAATATAATATCACATTTATTACAAATAAATAGGGAAATGAATTACCGACAATGGCGGTGATCTTGGCCCATGGCCATACCCTGGTTATAAAGGTATCCTAATTATGACATTGTATTCCTACCGTCCTACCACATGCCTTGACTTGAATAAAAATACTACGTTCTTGTTTTAATCTTGTCTTGTCTCAAGTACAAAATATTTAAGAAATTACTTTATTCTTGTAAGATGGTGGCGGTTTTGAAATATCCGGTGCGAGCTTCTCAAATAAAATTAATTTGTATAGGGGGGCTAACAATTACAAAGGCGTCGGAGTTATAAACCGATGATGCTAGATCAGTTTACTACTCTAGCTAGCTGATGTTAGATGTAAACTATCCGGAGCTAGCTTTTCAAACAAAATTCATTTATAGATGGGGGTAACAATTATTAAGACTTTGTATTATAAAACAGATGGCGCTATATCGGTTACCACTGGAGGTAGCTGATGCTAGATCTAAAGTATCCGGAACTAGATTTTCAACCTATTATTAATACGCCGAGTTATAAACAGAGGGCGCTAAATCATTTATTTTTAAACGGAGTTGACAATTATTATCAAGCCGTTTGAGTAGATATAAACATATCTCAATGGGGATGGTGCCAGCTTAAAATTTATTGGAGCTACTTATTGCAGTCTTAGGTGTGTTTGGAGCTTGTATTTCAAATAAAATATCTTACATGGAAGAGGTGTCGTTGATATAGCACACCTAACATTTTTGTGTGTATCATATCTGGTTACAAAAATCACCGGAAAAAATGATATATAACAAATGTTACAGAGGAAGGGGGGGTTGTTTGAAATTCTTTCCCAAATGTGTTTTTATGACTCTATGCTTGAACCTATTTGAAATGCTTCCCATTAAATTTTTAAAATAGTCACAAAACTTACCTCAAGGAATACTAATTTATAGTATATCTTTTATAATTAGTACTACACAAGGGCGTGCTAAGTATGAAGTAAGAACGCCTTTTACAGTACGCAATTAGAAATAAGGAGTGGGTGGAGATACATTTTTAGAATCGTCACAAAACTCTCCTTAATGAATATGAAACTATAGCATACCTTTTATCATTTGTACTGCACAAGGGCGTGCTAGGTGTTAAGTTAGCACGCCTTTTATAGTACGCATTAAGTTACAAGCGGTGGGTGAGGTTAAATTTTAGAATCGTCACAAAACTCTCCTCAATGAATACTAACTTATGGTATACCTTTTATCATTAGTATTTCAGGAAGGCGTGCTAGGTGTGAAGTTAGCACGCCTTTTATAGTACGCAATAAGTTAGAAGGGGTGGGTGAGGTTAAATTTTTAGAATCGTCACAAAACTCTCCTCGATGAATACTAACTTACGAGTATAGTACATCTTTTATAATTAGTATTGCACAAGGGCGTGCTAGGTGTGAAGTAAGCACGCCTTTTACCACACGCAAAGAGTAGAAAGGCTTCAGGGGAGATAAATCTTTAGAATCGCCACAAAGCTCTTCTCAATGAATACTACCTTATAGTACATCTTTTATAATTAGTACTGTACAAAAGCGTATTATGTGTGAAGTTAGCGCGCCATTTACCACATGTAATAATTAAAAGCGGTTGAGGAGAGATATCTTTTTAGAGTCGTCACAAAAATCTACTTAAGGAATACTTACTTATAGTATCTCTCTTATAATTAGTACTATATAAAGGCGTGCTAGTTGTGAAGTTAGCACGCCATTTACCACACGCAATAACTGAAAAATGATAAGACTTGCTACATTCGTTTTAGTGTTACAAAACAATACAAATCTGATACTGTTTCATAAAATATATATATCTTTTGTAGGTACTTTAATAGGGCGTGCGTACTTCACGGACCCCTTAGGTAGCAGCTATTGGGTTCTCCCCACCACTCAACCGAGGCCGAGAAATGCTCAACCTCACCTATTATTCCGATGCTTTTATCTTGCTATTTTGCACTTGCAAATTATAGTTTTTATATTTATATAATTCAAAAGAACTAATAATGAAAATATTAGATGCAAAAGTAATCATTGTAATGATTTATTTAACTTTTTTTGAACAGTACAATTAAATTATTCCTATTGTTGTAAATAGTCCGTACTGTTGTTTTGTTTCTTGGTTGTATACCAATATGTACATTTGTACAATTCATGATTTATTAACAGCAATACATAATTGTTTATAAATGTATAATTTAAATAATTGTGACAAGTAACAGTAGGTACAATTAAAATAGAAATAAATAATAGTTTCAAATTTATGAAAACATAAAAAATTAACAACAATAACAATAAATAGTAATTATTAAATCGTTTTTACAAAAACTAATTGAAAATAATACAAATATACTTGCTTGAATTAAGCATTTTCTGTTGCAAGCGCTTACGTGCGCTCCGCTCAGAATGAGAGAAGCCAAGTCATCGCTTGGCTCATCTGCATCTGCAGTAGTGTGGAGCGTAGAGAGGGTAAAATCGTGCCGTCTCACTCGCACTTATGTATTGCCCTATTATTGTCCATGAGGGCAGTATAATTATTTAGCCTCGTTGTGTAAATTCGCGTGAAAATAACACTATTTGCATGGTTATTTGGCATATTATACTAACAATAATTGTTGGTGAGTTCAAATATTGTAGATTTATATTACTTCAATACGTTTTAAGTGAAAAATAAAATTATAAAATTTTACAAATGTTTTGAATTTAAAAGGTGAGGCCTGGCCTCATCTGACGCACCGCCACTGATTGTTGTATTAGTATCAGGTTTTTGTACTTTCCTTTCTTCTTGTAAACCTGACTTCACTACGTCGGAATTCGACATTGACGACAATGTAATTTCAGTGAATTTTTCTCGTAATTCTTCGATCTGCTTGTCATACTTATCTTCTAAATTCTTCAGATCTTCTTCTAATTTATGTTATAAACTTCTAGAATGTTCCATTAATTTTTCTTTTAATATTCTAGAATTTTCTTCTGCTTTTCTAGAACTTTCTATTAATTTTTCTAGACAGTTCCAATAATTCTTCTTTTAGTGTTCTGGAACTTTCTTCTGCTTTCCTAGAACTTTCCACTATATCCTGTTTTAATTCTTCTCTTAGTGTTTCTAGAATTATCTGTCATTTCCTGTTTTAATGTTCTAGAAGTTTCTGTCAATTTTTGGTCTAACAATTGACTGATGTCACACTGAACTTCGAATAAATAATCGTCAGGATTTTCACCAGCATCGATTAGTGCCTGTCGCAGACGAGATGTTTGAACGATTTTCAGCCCTGTCGTATCCAAATCTCGCTCATCCAGTTCTTTCCTGAGATCACTTACTTTTAACTCACTTAATTTTACTTGTTTAGTTGCCATATTATTTATTTTTAATTACACTTCACACACAGCTGACACCAATTGCAAAGTTTTCATTTATTTGGGTGAAGTGTAAATATTAGACAATTATTATTAATTAAAATAAAAAAGTATATTATAACGATAAATAGATATTAAAAGATAAAAGATAATAAATTTAGCTAACACTACAATTACACAAATATTAAACACTAATTAAGACTAAGAATATTATAAAACACTTAAACACTAAGATTATTTATTTAAACAATATTTAACTCACTTATTTATTCATATAACTATATTTATTTATGTTCACCACTTGTCGACTATCTGTTTATATCACCAACTATTCAATACGCGACGCTTAATTATATCAGACTGTCCAATGTCTTCGCTAACAGTGGTTATATACTCCGGCATTTGTATTCGAGAAATTTCTAGAACACTATTCCAGATAAAAACTCAAACACAATAGGTTACATCACCCGAGTAATTAAGCAGGTTCGGACAAGTCTGTTAACAACGCACGACCGTCCGTGGCTATTGCGTCATCGCTAAAAATAGACACTTGCTCATCGCTGCTGCGCGCCTGCGACAGCGGGCTTTGCACATTACAGTACCCTATTGCTATAATGAATTTGATAGGTACTTGCACAGAAAAATATTCATTATTTGCTATTACAAATGAACGATTAAGTGTATGGTCAAATATAATACCTCGAAGTGACAAAAAATAAATTATAAAAGATGTGAGAAACATTTTAGTCCGGGTTGTATTGTACCTACGAGAATGGGAAGCGTCATATAGCACCATATAAATAAATTTGTTTAAAAATTGTTTGCATTATATAATTCACATGAAAATGTTAATACGTTTAGATTTCTTTCCAAAGATGTGAATCAGTGAAAGATGCTATTCCAACCATTTTTGCCAATTGTTCCTCATCCAACCCTGCCAGTACAATAGAACAAAACTTTTTAGTAGATGTAAATAATCTCCAAATATCAAACACCATCAAAAATACAAATTTGGAATGAGGAATAGAAGATGTACAAACTATACCAACACCTGTTACTGAAGATAATATGGATCTTAATCTTTATTTAATAAAATTATCCACTAAAAACTGGACGTCTTGTAAAATTGATGACAACAATGAAAATGAAAAATTGTTTGTATTTATGGAATTTATTTATTCTAAACTATAAAAACTAAATTTATTTCTCATAATATTAGGAAGAAATATATGCATACACGCATACACCAATAATTTGTAAAATATTGTAGTCTTTTTATACATTCCCATCCCATAAATATCAGTTTGACATACAGCGGGTAGGGTACCTTTATAACCAGGGTATGGCCATGTGCCAAGATCGTCGCCATTGTCGGGCTCATATCAAACTTACTTAGAATTCATTTCCGATTTATTTGTAAGAAATGTAATATTATATTATAAAAGAATATTAAATAATCACGCTATGAATTTAAAAAGGTAATAAAAATTAATTTATTTAAGAGATGTACAATTATTACTATGACATACATTTAGAGGGTTATATAGAACATAGGATATGGGTTGTTATTCTTCTTCTTCTTAGTTAGCGCTACAGCCCTGGGTGGGCCTTGGCTTCCTCTACAACCGTCTTCCATTCGGCTCTGTCTCTTGCTTTGACTCTCCATCGTTTAACGCCCATCTTTCTAAGATCTTCTTCGACCTCGTCTATCCATCTTCTCCTGGGTCTCCCTCTTTTCTCCGTGAGTATATTTTTCCTCTTTGTATTTTGTACGGCATTCTTTCTTCTCCCATTCTTGTCGTATGTCCAAACCATCTGATTCTTTCCGCCTTTATGAATCTTCCTATATCTTGCCCCTCTATTAGCTCCTGTAGTTCTTCATTATAACGTATTCTCCATAGTTCTCCTTCCTTTATAGGTCCATATATTTTCCTGAGTATTTTTCTCTCAAATATTCTCAAGCTATTCAGGTCTGCCGCTGATAACGTCCAGGTTTCACACCCGTACGTCACAGTTGGTCGTATTAATGTGGTGTAAATTTTTTTCTTCGAGCTTCTAGACATAATTTGGCTTTTAAAAAGTTTCTGATGAATGAAGTAGGTACGGTTCCCTATTGATATTCTTTCTTTTATTTCTGAACTTATGCTACCATCACTTGATATCTTAGTTCCAAGGTAACTGAAGCTGTCGACGCCCTCAAAAGTCCTTCCTCCTATCTCCAGGTTTTGGGGAACTCTTCTTTCTCCTGTTGCTGACAATCTCATGTACTTCGTTTTATTCACATTTATACTTATCCCTACCGCATTTAAATTGTTTTCAATCTCTAAGCATAGATCTATAAGCTTTTGTTTATTTTCTGTGATGACAACTACATCGTCTGCGTATGCGCATATTTGACTCGCTTTTATAAATATGGTACTATCATGCGTTACCTTGCCGAAGGCTTTGTGTAGCGCTAGGTTAAAGAGAGTAGTAGATAATCCATCACCCTGTTTGACTCCTGTGTTGAAGGCGAATGGGTCTGTTAGTTTGTTTCTTATCTTTACCTTTGCTTTAGTGTCATTCATGGTCATTTGTATCAGTCTAATAAGTTTTGTAGGTATTTTTTTTCTTGTAGTGCTTTATAAAGAGCTTTTCTGTCTACGCTATCAAATGCTTGTTTATAGTCTATAAAGAGCATATGTATGTCAAGACCGTATTCGTAGTACTTTTCCATTACTTGTCTTAGTAAAAATAATTGATCTGTGGTACTTCTCCCTGGCCTAAATCCACACTGATATTCTCCTATGATTTTTTCACAGTATACTTTTAGTCTCATTTAATATTGTTGAAAGGATTTTATAAACGACACTAAGAAGTGTTATTGCTCTATAATTTTCACATTTAAACCTATCCCCTTTTTTAAAGATTGGACATATAGTTCCCATGGTCCAGTTATCCGGAATTTTTTCCTTTTCCCATACCATTTTTAGTAGTTTGTGTAGTGCATTTATTATTCCTTCACCTCCTGCTTTTAAGAGTTCTGCCATTATGCCGTCTTCTCCTGGAGCCTTGTTGTTTTCCATCTTGCCTATCGCATTAATTATTTCCTCCTGGGTTGTTATTATAACATCTAATTTAATATCTGTAGTTCTTATTTACATAATAATTATATATTTTAAACTTGCCTTTTAAAAATTTAAATGATTGTGCTTAAGACTAGTAATTTTTAGTTGTTTTCAATAGACCATATTATTAACTATAGCGCCTCTGCCGGCAGATTTATGAAATGAAAAAAGCGTGCCAGGGTGACAAACAATTTTTTAATTTTTCCAATTAAGTTGGCAATACTAACTTATTTTCTCTGTACGATTCTTAGGAAAAATAGGAAAAGATATTCCTTTTTAATTAATGGATTCAAATCACAATCCGGAAAGCAGCAATAGTAAACAGGCATAATTAAAAAAAATATATTTCGCACTTTACAAAAGAATCACAACTACAAAACATTAGTTTGAGGTTATCTGTCAGTGACAGAAGAGTAAACAGGCGCTTAAAATTTTAAAACTTTAATGTTTATTTTATTGATTATTTATATATTATAAGGGCATAATCCAGTAGTTAAACATGAAATAAAACTTGTAAGAGAAAAATTATTGTTCATTTACGTCTACATAAAATAATAATTTGCTTTAAAAATACAATTTTTCCCATAAGATAACATTGGTTTCATTTTTGCTGTACTCCCAAGCATATGATTGGTGCATTCTGAGCATGCGCATTGAGATAGTAATATGGTCTATACTGTCAGTATTCGTAGTATCTTAACATCTACACAAGTAAATAAAATAAAAAAATTACTTACATTTTAAATACATATTAAAATGATATGTAAATGTATTTTTCTTCAAGCGTATTATAATATTCATATTATGCTACTGTATACACACTATAGAAGATATTCATTGTCTTACTAGTACAAAAATGTTGTTATTGTTGTACTAGTAAAAAAATGTTAGTGTCATAGTTCACCGCTGGCGGCGGCAGTCGTCACAGCAACAAAGATTATATTGAAAATTGTTATTTGACAGCTATATCGTTTTTGTTTTTTAGTGTATACAGCCAGCTTTCGCTGAAATTGCAAATACTACAAATAAACAATTCAAAAAAATGTGAAAAAAATCTTTGAAACACTTGAAGAAAAAATAGTATATGTCATTCGGAGTAGAACGCCCTTTTTGTGTTTTACCCAGCTTGCCTAGCCTCGGCTAGCGCCTCGGCTGCAATAGCTGGGTTCAACACAAAAAGACCGCTTTCTACTCCTAATTACATAATATACTATTTTCATTAAAATAAAACAAATAGCCACGAAAATACATACTAACTTGCGGAAGAACAACACATATGACAGAGGGCCCAAAAATTGCGGACGAAATGTGAGCCACGCCAAGGCCATACCCTGGTTATAAAGGTACCCTAAGGGCGGCTAACTTGTGGCGCCGCGTAACGGTTTTTCCCGTAAGGTGTACAAATCGTGACCACATTTTTTCTTAGCAACCAAGGGAAGTTGAATAAACTAAGTATTGTAGACCGTGCTTGACAATATCTTTCAATCAAAATTTTCTTAATATAGTAGCTGTTTCCATAGTTACAGCATAGCTGGCTAATTTATGAAATTTAATTTCTTTATAATTTTATAACTCTATATCTATTTAATATGAAGTATAAAATGCAGTCAAATCGTATAGAGAATAAAATATTCTTTAATATTTATAATAAAATTAAATGTGAAAAAATGATATGAAACATTGTTTTTTCAAGAAAAACTGTTAAAGTCTTTAAATGTGGGTACTTCCGGTTGACCAATTATAACCAAAATCTAATCAGTTCTTTATATGGATGTAACGAAGAGAAATACGAACGAATTATAATTTTTGGAATTGTAGTATTAGAGTTATCGCAGACGACATTCTTGTCACACACATACACACATCCGCACACACACACATACACACACTCACATACACACACACACACGCACACGCACAAGTTATATATATCAATGATTAATAGATAAAGTAGATGATTTCATTCTTATAGATAACGGTATCCTGCAATGATTCTATTCCTTTGTTCTTGTATGAATCAGGAATGGAAACATAAACAAAATATAGTATAAAAACCATGAATTTAGAGATAATGAGTTAGTTCTGTCCTAATATTCTCCGTTCTAACAATACTTGTAATTGTTGCTGATAATAAATAAAACTTTTTAAAAATAATAGTTTTAATTCCTATTATTTAATTGGCGCAGTCTTGGTAGGATACGTAAACAGTGCCCTTTTGGTCGAAAAACTCATGCAAAGAGTTTAATTCGTTTAAACCAAGCCTGGTTTGTTTCTACAATTTATTACGGTCCATAAACAACAAAGAACCTAAAGAGCCGCTACACGCAGTGCCCAGGTCCTCACGACATCAGCAAACAACAAGAAGTATCTACAGAAGCCGCTAAAACGCAGTGCCCAGATCTTCACTACATTACAAGCAAGAACGAGAACTCCGTACCATAGAGCCCGCAGATCGAGTGCCCGGTCCGTCAACCCCTCATCAACTCATAGTGCCCGTACATCGAGAGCCAGAGTCAACACTTCCACAGTGCCCGTAAACCGAGAGCCTGGAACCAGCAGCACAAATGAAGATTGCAACAATAATAATAAGCATAATTGTATTGTAAGTTAAAAATTAATATACTAACATACAATAAACAGGGATTTCTGGAACGGCTATCGCTGTTAAGATAGAAATCGAGCTCCGGCACAGAGCCACACATAACAAATACACAATATACTAATTTATTAACGTAATTAGTTAATAATATTTCAAATTAAATAAATATTCAATCTGAATAATAAGTTCATATTACAATGGCTGATAGAATTCAAAAAATAAATTTTGCTTTAAACTCGGTCCCAACTTACAATGGAGACCCTAACAAACTTAGTTCATTCATAAATGCAGTGAACACAGTTCAAACCTTACTTGGTGCATTGAATCCACCATTAGACGATTTCGACAAATCTGTCGCATTTCTACATATAAAAAGCAAAGTAACTGATAAAGCCCTAGATAGTATCAAAGATACTGAATTCCAAAGCTGGAATGATTTAAAAGAACATTTAACAAATAATTTTAAAGACAAAACCAACTCTGTCACAATAATTAATGAAATACTTAAAATACAAAATATTAAAAATCCGTACAAATTGTTAGAAATAACAAAAGAAAAATTTATCTCATTCAAATCAAAATTATGCATTGAAGAAAATAATGCTGAAAAGAAAACAACAATAACTCAATTCTCAGAAAAATTAATTGTTAATAACTTTATTTCAACAATCGGTGACCCATTTAGAAATAATCTTGCTACTAGAAACCCTACTAGTATTGCTGAAATAGAAAGACTTTTACAAAATGATTTCCAATATTTGAAATCTAATAATTCACAACCTACCAGACAATTACCTAATATTCCGCCACAAAGATTTCCCGGAACAAATTTTCCTACTGGACCAGTGAATCTTAATAAAACCCCAATTAATAATCACAGATTTGCTCCAAGACAACAAATTAAAAATGCGCAAGGCATGAAACCTACTCCTATGTCTATACAGACAAAACAGACATTCCACCCGAAACAAACAACTTCAAGACCTAATAATTATTTTGTACAACAAAATAAACAATTTGGAACACACACACACCAAATTATAGAGCTGAAGAAATTTATAACACAGAAACTCTTGAGAAAAATGAATATTCCGAAATTCAATATTCTAATGACGAAGAAGATCACATTTTTCCTTTTAGTGAAGATTGTGAAAATAACGATGACATATTTGACCAAAATTCTTTTTTCGAAATTTCCCCAGATATCCACGAGAAATCCTAAATATATTTCAAAATTCTCGTCTTCCATTTTTAAAAATGAATGATTATTACATGTTAATTGATACCGGATCTACTATAAATTTAATAAGTAAAACATATGTTTATAATAGTTTACATAAATTCAAAATTTATAAAGAAAATTTCAATTTTAAAACAGCAAGTGGAGAACATAATGGCGACGAATATGTAATCCTACAATTTGAAGGGAAAGATTTGAAATTCTATCTGCATAATTTCCATACCCAATTTAATTTATTACTAAGTCTACCAACAATGATTGACATGCAAGTTAAAATTGATTTTAGTAAAAATATAATAACTATACATAATAAAAATTATAAAATACAATATTTCGATAATCAAAATTCTATTAATACTGTTGAAGAAATTAAAATTAGAGCCGAACATTTAAATTCTGAAGAGAAAAAGGAATTATACGAATTAATAAAAGAATATGAAAGTATTTTTCCAAAAGAAAAAGACATTTTATCACATACAGATGTAATACAACACAAAATAATCACTAAAAACGATACTCAGATATACACTAAATCATATAGATATCCAGAAGTCTATAAAGAAGAAATTAATAATCAAATTAATAAATTATTACAAGATAAAATTATTCAGGAAAGTCATTCCCCATGGTCCTCTCCTGTGTGGATGGTGCCCAAAAAATTAGATGCCTCAGGAAAAAGAAAATTTAGAATGGTTATTGACTACAGAAAATTGAATGCAAAGACTGTAGACGATAAATTCCCAATTCCAAACAAAACTGACGTTTTAGACAAATTAGGTAAAAATATGTATTACACTACACTGGACTTAACTTCCGGATTCCATCAAATCCAAATGCACCCCGGCTCTATTCCAAAAACAGATTTTAATACTGACAAAGGTCATTTCGAATTTACTAGAATGCCTTTTGGACTCAAAAATGCCCCAGCTACTTTCCAGAGATTAATGAATTACGTACTAAAAGATTATATAAATAAAATATGCCTCGTATATTTGGATGATATTATAATACTAGGCACATCATTACAGGAACATTGTGAAAATATTAGGAAAGTCTTTTCCAAATTAAAACAGTACAATTTAAAAATTCCACTTGATAAGTCTGAATTTATGAAAAAAGAAGTCGCATATCTTGGTCATATAGTTTCACAAGGAGTCAAACCAAACCCTGCAAAAATAGACGCTGTCAAAAATTTCCCTATACCAAAGACGCAAAAAGAAATTAAACAATACTTAGGACTTTTAGGCTACTATAGAAAATTTATCCCAAATTTTGCAAAGTTAACTAAACCTATGACTAGATATTTAAAAAAAGGAAATACAGTAAATATAGAAAACAAAGAATACAGACAAAGCTTCGAAGATAGTAAAAATTTATTAATTAACGCACCTATACTACAATACCCCGATTTCGAAAAACAATTCATTGTAACAACTGACGCAAGTAACTTTGCCATCGGTGCAGTCTTAAGCCAAAATATAAATGGGAAAGATATGCCCATAGCTTATGCATCTCGAACACTTAATGAACATGAAATTAATTACAGTACCACAGAAAAAGAGCTACTTGGAATCGTTTGGTCTGTAAAATATTTCAGTCCATACCTTTACGGTACGAAATTCAAAATTCAAACGGATCATAGACCTTTAACTTGGTTAATGAATTTAAAAGACCCAAATTCAAAATTAATGAGATGGCGTATAAAGCTAGATGAATATACATATGAAATAGAATACAAAAAAGGAACCTTAAATTCGAATGCAGACGCACTATCAAGAGTCAGACCTAGTTTCCAAATTATTAAAACTAATGATAATATTTTTGAAAAACCCCAAAATTTATTACATTGTATTTCACAAGATTTTCAGTTAGGAAAAGGATTTGCTAAACAAATTAATGAACAGTTCAACAGTAAAAATTATTTAATAAATAAAAATAGTAAAAACAAAAATTTATTAGTTCAACCTATTCATGGAAATAAATATAAAATATTTCACCTCGTAACAAAACAAGAACATTTTAATAAACCAACAATAGACAATATAGAAGATTGTTTAATTGAATTAAAAAATTATTTAGTACAAAACGATATTTTCGAAATACATATGCCAAAAATTTGTTCAGGTTTAGATAAACAACCATTTCAAAAAATCAAGGATTTATTAAACAACATTTTTAAGGAAACACATATTAAAATTGTAATTCATGAATTATTAGAAGAAGAAATAAATATGAACGACGAATCAGAAAGCATAATTGCCAATATTGACAACGAAGAACTAGACACAGTACATTCCGCAGATGAAAATGAAATTAACGGTGTAACTTATAAAGATAGCTGCATTAATGTAGGGAAAAATCAGATTATTATTCAAAAACATAATAAAGAGACAAATTGTCAATTAATAAGACTTTTTGGTAATAAACAAAGATTAATTATTAAATTACAAGAAACAAATTTAGAAAATGAAATTTTTAAAATAATAAAAGAATATTTAGTGCCATGTGTAAATTATTATTGTTTAATTGATAAAGATTTAATAAATCTAATAAACATTGTCCTGCAAAATAATTTTAATAAAGATACATACAGATTAATTCAATGCGAAGAAGTATTAGACGATATAGTAAACACAGAAGAGCAATTAGAAACAATTCAAAATTATCACTTAGGCAAAACTAATCACAGAGGTATTATGGAAACATACCAAAAATTAAAACGTAAATTTTATTGGCCTAATATGTTTATAGATATTCAGAAATATATTAATAACTGCGACATATGTCAACAAAATAAATACGAAAGAAATCCTTATCAAATTCCTGACAACCTTACTCAAAACCCGAAATTCCCTTTCGACATATTACATATTGATACATTGACTCTAGAAAATAAAAAATATTTAACATTAATAGATGCCTTTTCAAAATTCGCTCAATTAATATATTTAAAATCACTGTCTGCCACAGATATTACGGATGCACTTATAAAATATTTCTCTCAATATCAAGTCCCTAACGAAATAATATTTGATAGTGGAACTGAATTCAATAACAATTTAGTAAAAGATCTATTAAAATCATATAATATAAAAATTCACATGACATGTGTAGATAATCCTAAATCAAACGGATTAATTGAAAGATTCCATTCAACAATAATTAAACATTTAAGAATTTTAAACCAAAGACAAAATTTTAAAGAACAAGGAATTTTCAAAAAAATACAATTAGCCCTAATAGCCTATAATAATTCAATAAATTCTGTTACTAAATATGCCCCAAATGAAACACTTTTTGGTTCAGATAAAAATAACGAAATTTTAAAATTTAAAAATTGTAATGAGGATTACTTACAAGACTGGCAAAATAAGCTTCATTTATTAAAAGAGGAAGTAACTAAAAATATTCAGGTAGAAAAAAATAAAAGATTTTTGAAACAAAAACCTCATCAAAATTTAGACAATCTGAAATTAAAAAATGTATTAGTTAAAGAAGGTAAAAGAAGGATACAAAAGATTAAAAAACCTCTCTTCAAAATTCATAAAATTGAAGACTATAACCCGAAATTAGGTGTAGTAAAAATAAATCCTAATAAAAGACATAAAATTGATAAAATTAAAAGAAAACGCCTTTTTGTTGCAGATGCTTCTGCAAAGGGGAAGAACTAACCAAATTGACGGATAATCCCGGAATTAATATATTAGAATTAGGACAAGTAAATATATATAAAGATTCATTTTATTCTTATTATAATTATGAGATAAGCAACCTAGAAATAGAATATTATAAAATAAGTAATCATAGAAATGAAATAATATCAAAATTAAATAGTAATGAAAGTATAAAATTAATGTATAAAAGAGAAACTCAAGCTTACGTAAATATTTTAAATTTTAATATTGTTAGATTAGAAAATAAGATTAATAATTTATTCAATAATAATCGAAATAAAAGAGCAATATTTAATGGACTCGGAACAATAATTAAAAGTATCACTGGAAATTTGGATTCAGAAGACGCAGAAAAATACGATACGTTATTTGAGAAAATAAAACAAAATCAGATCACTCTTCAAAACCAAAATTTAGAAAATATTCGTATTAATAAAGAAATGATTTCAAAATTTAATAAACAAATTGAAAACATCCAATATAATGAAATTGTATTGAAATCACGAATAACGCAAATAGATACTATCATCAAAGAGGTAATGAACTGGGAAAACGTTTTAAGAATCAAGGATATAATAAATCAATTAATTCTAGTAAGTATAAACTTAATTGAAACCTTGGGCGAGATTGAAACAAGTTTGACTTTTTGTAATTTAAATCAGATCCATAGCTCTATTATTTCAAAGGAAGAATTAAATAAATTAATTAGACAAGTAAATAAAAATTTAAATTTTTGGGAACTAACAATACAAATTACTAGCCATTGTAGAATCAATAAAAAACAGATCGAATATTTGTTAGATATACCCATGTATTATAAAAATGAAAATAATAAATTATTACAAATTACTCCTATACCGAATGTTAATAATGAACAGATGTTTATGATAAATACAGAAAAACAATTATTAATTCTGAATCAAAATGTACTATATAATACACATGATTGTAATAAAGTAAATAACAATTATTTTTGTTAAACTAATTATATAGAAACTAAAAAATGCATTAAGAATATTGTTTTAAAACACAATAATGAAGATTGTAAGTACCACGAAATTGATGATGCCTTTTTAATCATGGAAATAGAAAATGGAAATTTAGCAATAATAGCAAGCACCGAAAATAAAAATACAGAAATAAAATGTGAAAATAGAATTAAACATCAACAAATAAAAGGAGTATATAAATTTCTAACTAATGAAAATTGCTACATAGATAATTATAATTTAGATAGGAAAATAACAATAGCAAAAGAAATAATATTTGAGAATATAAAGTTTGATATTAAAGAAAACCAGCATAGTAATAAAACTTTAGAATAAACAAATTGATAAAGAAAACATTATTAGTAATGAAATACCGTTGATACAAGAAGATGAAATGAAAGAAAAACATTATAATTATATTAATTCTTTTGCAATAATTGTAATAATTACTATTATATTAATATATGTAATCTATAGATATAAAAATAATATATTTTGTAAAAGAAATAATTCAAAACAACAGACAAATAATGTATTAGAATTAACAGATATCGAAAACCAAAATAGAAATCCTTTGTAAAAGAATAAAATCATCTTATAAAGAAGGGAGGAGTTATATATATCAATGATTAATAGATAAAGTAGATGATTTCATTCTTATAGATAACGGTATCCTGCAATGATTCTATTCCTTTGTTCTTGTATGAATCAGGAATGGAAACATAAACAAAATATAGTATAAAAACCATGAATTTAGAGATAATGAGTTAGTTCTGTCCTAATATTCTCCGTTCTACCAATACTTGTAATTGTTGCTGATAATAAATAAAACTTTTTAAAAATAATAGTTTTAATTCCTATTATTTAGTTCACACACACACACACACAGACAGACAGACAGACAGCCAGACAGCCAGACAGACAGACAGACAGACAGACAGACAGACAGACAGACAGACAGACAGACAGACAGACAGACAGACAGACAGACAGACAGACAGACAGACAGACAGACAGACAGACAGACAGACAGACAGACAGACAGACAGACAGACAGACAGACAGACAGACAGACAGACAGACAGACAGACAGACAGACAGACAGACAGACAGACAGACAGACAGACAGACAGACAGACAGACAGACAGACAGACAGACAGACAGACAGACAGACAGACAGACAGACAGACAGACAGACAGACAGACAGACAGACAGACAGACAGACAGACAGACAGACAGACAGACAGACAGACAGACAGACAGACAGACAGACAGACAGACAGACAGACAGACAGACAGACAGACAGACAGACAGACAGACAGACAGACAGACAGACAGACAGACAGACAGACAGACAGACAGACAGACAGACAGACAGACAGACAGACAGACAGACAGACAGACAGACAGACAGACAGACAGACAGACAGACAGACAGACAGACAGACAGACAGACAGACAGACAGACAGACAGACAGACAGACAGACAGACAGACAGACAGACAGACAGACAGACAGACAGACAGACAGACAGACAGACAGACAGACAGACAGACAGACAGACAGACAGACAGACAGACAGACAGACAGACAGACAGACAGACAGACAGACAGACAGACAGACAGACAGACAGACAGACAGACAGACAGACAGACAGACAGACAGACAGACAGACAGACAGACAGACAGACAGACAGACAGACAGACAGACAGACAGACAGACAGACAGACAGACAGACAGACAGACAGACAGACAGACAGACAGACAGACAGACAGACAGACAGACAGACAGACAGACAGACAGACAGACAGACAGACAGACAGACAGACAGACAGACAGACAGACAGACAGACAGACAGACAGACAGACAGACAGACAGACAGACAGACAGACAGACAGACAGACAGACAGACAGACAGACAGACAGACAGACAGACAGACAGACAGACAGACAGACAGACAGACAGACAGACAGACAGACAGACAGACAGACAGACAGACAGACAGACAGACAGACAGACAGACAGACAGACAGACAGACAGACAGACAGACAGACAGACAGACAGACAGACAGACAGACAGACAGACAGACAGACAGACAGACAGACAGACAGACAGACAGACAGACAGACAGACAGACAGACAGACAGACAGACAGACAGACAGACAGACAGACAGACAGACAGACAGACAGACAGACAGACAGACAGACAGACAGACAGACAGACAGACAGACAGACAGACAGACAGACAGACAGACAGACAGACAGACAGACAGACAGACAGACAGACAGACAGACAGACAGACAGACAGACAGACAGACAGACAGACAGACAGACAGACAGACAGACAGACAGACAGACAGACAGACAGACAGACAGACAGACAGACAGACAGACAGACAGACAGACAGACAGACAGACAGACAGACAGACAGACAGACAGACAGACAGACAGACAGACAGACAGACAGACAGACAGACAGACAGACAGACAGACAGACAGACAGACAGACAGACAGACAGACAGACAGACAGACAGACAGACAGACAGACAGACAGACAGACAGACAGACAGACAGACAGACAGACAGACAGACAGACAGACAGACAGACAGACAGACAGACAGACAGACAGACAGACAGACAGACAGACAGACAGACAGACAGACAGACAGACAGACAGACAGACAGACAGACAGACAGACAGACAGACAGACAGACAGACAGACAGACAGACAGACAGACAGACAGACAGACAGACAGACAGACAGACAGACAGACCTGTTTAGTCTATCTCGACGACATTATTGTAGTAGGTAAAACATTCGAGGACCACATGAATAATTTGGAAGAGGTTTTCCAGAGATTGCGGAAGGATAACCTAAAGCTCAGTCCCAAGAAGTGTCACCTGTTTTAAAGGGAAGTTCATTACCTTGGACACGTGGTTTCGGATAAGGGTATTGCAGTTGACCCGGAAAATATAATGGCTGTAAGAGATTGGCCAGCACCTAGAGACAAACACGAACTTAGAAGTTTTCTTGGTTTGTGTACGTATTATCGACGATATGTACCTGACTTTGCCAACATAGCCAAGCCACTGACAAGGCTTACTGAAGAAGATCGAAGATTTATCTGGGAAATGGTCTGCAAAGCTGCGTTCAAAGAACTGAAACATGCTTTGACAAGCGCACTTGTCCTGAGTTATCCTTTACCTGAAGGAGAGTTCATGCTAGACACAGATGCCAGCAACGTGGGAATTGGTGGCGTTCTTTCCTAGATACAAGACGGACATGAGAAGGTTATTGCCTATTTTAGTAAACGTTGTCAAAACCAGAGGAATTGTTGTCAAAACCAGAGGAATTATTGTGTTACCAGAAAAGAACTCTTGGTAGTCGTAAAATATGTGGAACATTTTTACAAATATTTGTATGGAAGGAAATTTTTGATTAGAACTGACCATGCTGCATTAAAATGGCTGCTAAAATTTAAGAATCCTGAAGGTCAGGTGGCTAGATGGATTGAAAGACTACAGGAATACGATTTCAAAATCGAGCATAGGACAGGTACCAGCCATCGTAATGCCGAGGCATTGTCCAGAGGGCCATGCCAAGATGAATGCAAGCATTGTAGTTGGCTAGAAGAGAAATTATCCATCGTCGCCAGGACAACAGTAGTCGACGATAATTGGCAGCCCGATGGACTACGCGAAGACCAAGAAAAAGACCCAACTTTGAAAATTATACTGGAATGGAAAGCAGAGGAGAGCAAACCAGTATGGGAAGATGTTGCACCGCACTCACCAAATGTAAAATAGTACTGGGCGTAATGTGACTCCATGGTGATTGACGATGGCCTGTTAAAGCATGTGGTAGAAATTGCTGATGGAACTAAGAAGAGAACTCAGTCCGTTATTCCTAAGAGTAAAGTACCAGACGTGTTGAAAGAAATCCATGACGAATCTGGAGGCCATTTTGGAGTAATCAAAACGCTAGTAAGATTGCGCCAGCGGTTTTACTGGGTTAACTTCACGGAAGATGTTAAAGATTGATGCAAGAAATGTGTGGTTTGCGCTGGAAGCAACGGTCCGCATAAACAACGAAAGGCTCCAATGCGTCAATACAACTTTGACAGTCCATTTGAGCGTATTGCATTTGATGTGGCTGGACCATTCCCAGAAAGTGACGAAGGAAATAAATACATCGTGGTTGTCATGGACTACTTCACCAAATGGGTTGAAGCGTATGTATACGCCGATTCGGAGTACCACGTGAACTCCACTCCGACCAGGGAAGAAATTTTGAGTCTGCTCTTTTCCAAAATGTCTGTAAGATATTAGGAAATAATAAAACTAGAACAACTGCATTACATCCGCAGTCTGATGGCATGGTTGGACGAATGAACAGAACGATCAACCGATATTTGTCGAAGGTAGACTCCAACCACCAAAGAAACTGGGACCGACATCTCCATCTGTTCCTATGGCTTATCGTACATCCGTGCATGAAACAACAGGGCAAACTCCTGCGAACATCTTATTCGGGCGTGAGTTGCGCTTACCATATGCGACTTGGTGTTTGGCAGTAAACCTGGGGAGGATCTGACCGGGGAAGATTACGTTACGGAGAAGAATGGATGACATTGATGAACAAGTCCGTACGAACATTCAAGCTGCCAGCGACCGAATGAAGGACCGGTATGACATCAAGGCCGAAAAGGGTGGATATCAACCTGGGGATTTAGTGTGGCTTTATAACCCACAAAGACGTCGCGGTTTATTACCAAAGCTGCAAAATATTTGGGAAGGCCCCTATGAGGTAGTCAAAAGGATAAACGACGTGGTATACAGAATTACGAAACGACCTACCGGGAAACCGAGAGTAGTACCTTTGATTATATAATACCATGGAAGATAGGCAACCATTGCTCGTACGGTGAAACGCGTATTTTGTACAGAAAACAGCAGAGCCATCTATCAGTCTAAACATGATTTAAATTAAACTGATTTGTATAGTTTATAATAGATGCCAGCCACCGCGTTCTCTCTCTCTCTCATTACATCTGCTTAATTTTAGGGTTTTGTCTCTTTCAGTAAATTGTGGATATAAAAAAGTTAAATAAATTAAAATTGTCATTTTTTACGAATTATTACTATTTAAGTAAGTATAATTAAACATAATGAGGAATAAAAAAAGAACATTTGGTAATGGTCATTGGTATACTGTATTGAAAAAGAAATTATAAATTATATGAAACAGAACAAATTGAACACACTTTTTACCACCTTTTTACAATCTAATAGGCAATGGAATGAGTACAGAGTAGGTACGTACATTTTGCAGTACCTATGTATTCGTCGTAAAATAGGTGTTAATTTATCTATTGGTAAATAAATAGAATAATATACAAAATAATAGTTATTTATGTATTAAGCGCATAATTAAAAGATTAAAGCACGAGGGAATGTTTAATTGTCCCGAATGCTATAATCTTAATTATGCCCGTGATACAAATGTATGTAAAAATACAGTTTAAGTTAAATTGTAAAGATTTATATATAAGGCCAAGATTTAAGACGTACATTTTTATTTTCCCAAATTAAACAAAACTTATCAATATTTACAAAACAAAAAACTATATAATAACATTGGAATATTAGCCGCCTACTCTTTTCGTTCTTAATCAGGTCAAGGGGGCTACACATACAATATTTTATTTTATTTTGGTTCTCGAAATTCAAGGATCCAATAGGTATAGAGCGCGAGAAAACACGTGACTCGAGTAACCTTGAAGTGCTTGGAATCAGCTAACATATGTGCGCGTGCCGCTTTGAAAAGAACAATGTCACTTTGACAAGACCAATGTTTTAACTTACTTTAATTTTAAACTGCTAAAAAATTATTACTTTTAATTTGTGTTATACTGCCTGAAAATTATAAAATAAATCAAAACCTTGGTCTTGTCAAAGTGACATTATTCTTGTCAAAGTGACACGAGGACACAAATCAGCTGATTAAAAGCACTTTAAGGTCGCTCTACTCATGTACCTGCTCGCGGCCAATATTTGTATATCATTATCGTTATACTGGCGTTGTGAATTGTAAGTGTGCTGTGGTTTCTACGTAATTTATTAGTGTTGCTATGTTGTTTATTATAATTTAATGCCGTATGAAAATGACAGATATCGGTTATTCCAAAAAAATATTGGATGAGTTTGAAGCTGCACACGGCAAGTTGGTTCCACACAAGTCAAAAAAAAGTGTACGAGAAAGTATATACGAAAGATTTGCGAGTGACGGTGTTTAAAAAATGTGATTTATCGAATTTGTTGTTTTGTTTGACCTTTATCCATAAACCACAATTTTGGTATGTTTGAATAGCTGTTGCCGGGCAATAAAAGCCAAATTACGCCCGCTTTTGAGGGCGAATAAACAGGTTTATGATTCCAAAATAAATTCATTCACATTGTTTAACAAAAAAATATTAATTTAGGAAATACATAAATTAATTTCATATCAATTTTATGAACATAAGAAATAACTAGAATAAATTTATTCAAATCTTATTTTTTCTCCAAGAACATGAGTTTCGTTTTTTTGCATTTCCATAAGACGGTTCTTCTTATTTTTGTTATTAATTTCATTAAAAAAATAATAAAAAAATAAATATAATAAATAAAAAAATGGCATACGATACATTTACTAAAAATTGATATTACAATTTTTGTGTGTGTGTGTGTGTGTGTGTGTGTGTGTGTGTGTGTGTGTGTGTGTGTGTGTGTGTGTGTGTGTGAATGTGTGTGTGTGTGTGTGTGTGTGTATGAATGTGTGGATCTTCCGCTCTAACTCAAATACTCACTCATAAAATTTTGAAACCTTGTATTTCTATCTTATTTTAATATAGAAAGAAGCCATTAAATTTTATTGTAAATCAGATAACAGGAAATGACACTTTACTTGAAGCTTAAAATAGTTTTTCTTCGAAAAATACCTTTCAATGATAATTTTTAGAGATTTATGTTATAAAAATTAAAGATTATTAAATTTCCTACAGGTTTGCATTAATACTTTTTCCATATATTTTATGGATGAATTTATAAAATTATCTTTAATTTAAATCCCGGAGCCAACGCTTTAAACAAACAGAACTGCTTGGTTACACAGTTCAGTTCTCAAATGTATGTAACTGACATGTGAATGTCACTGTCAAAGAACTAATCATTTCAAATTAATAGTAACGTTTTTTAAAAAAAAAAGTAAATAGAACAAAAGTTATATGGAAAGGAATTCAATACAGTTTCCAGTAAATATGTAAGTATATATTTAAATTATAAAAAAAAGTTAAATTGCGGGAGGTATTGTGTCACATCAGATTTTTTCTTAGTATTTTGTAGTTTTCTCTTTCTTGGTGTTATATCTAAGTCTGGTGAAATGGGAATATTTGTTGAATAAGTCTAAAAATTTAGTGAACGGTGGCATTTCTTTTTTGGTGGAGTCAATTATGTTACTTCATCATGTACAGTCACATCGTTTTCAAGAACATCATAATTTTTTTTATTAACATTACAATATACTTTCTTTATTGGTTGTTTAACACATACTTTGGGTGATGGTAGTGAACTAGTAACTAGTTGAAATAATTTCAAATTTAAAAGGTAAAGCGTGTCGTACAAGTCTTTTTTATTTGAAGAACCTAATATAAACTCAGGCTTAAAATGACTTTCACATAGAATATTTGATGACAGTTCTTCATTAGTTAAATTATACACGTTTAAATTTCCGCAATATTCCAACCATTTTTGTAGTTTTGCAGAATCTGCCACAGGAAACAAAAAATTACATATTTTTGTTTTCACGTCTATTATTATTACTGTTTATATTTAAACATTTATGACGCGTATTTGATATTTTAATTTTCTTTTTTTTTTAAATACACAGAACACTGAACAGAGAATTATATAATTGCGCAAAGCAAAGCGGTGGGCGAAATTCGGATAGTGATAGTGCTTGCTGAGCTGTTCTGCTGCCGATCGCGCGCTTGTTGAAGAGAGGAGAGCCGGAGAGCCCAGTCCCATCTCACGCTCTCTCTCCTCTCTTTGAAGAGGGCAGCACTTACTTGCATATCATCGCGTTGAAGTTACGCGTTTCACTTGTCTACATATAGTTACATATCTTTTAGTAGTATATAATCAAAGGTAGTACACTTTAATCAGCTAGCCCCTTTCGCCGGAGACAACCACGAAGAACATAATGAAGTAACGGTTCTTGCGATCATAGCACAAGAACCAACTTTTGAAGACTTCATGGAGAACTATTCCTTTGGCCGCAAGGCGCGGTTCGGCGTGATGAAAGAAGAACATCGAGATCTATTCACCTTGTCTTCAGATTATTCTCTCGGTCACTGCGTATCAGATGACTTAAAGATGTCCCGCGGCATAGCTTCAGTCTTTAAGGCGAAATATAGGCGACTACTAGAACTGGCCAACCAACGTCCAACTGTTGGGAAACCTTGCGCCTGAGGGGCAATGCACACCATCAGCGGTACATCTATTACCTGGTTGCAAAACCACGCTCGTACCAGAAGCCGTCGTATCGTAGCCTGTGGAACTCGCTGTGCGATTTGAGGGATCATCTGCTTGAGAATGACATTTTGTAGCTAACCGTACCGAAGCTAGGCTGTGGTCTAGATGGTTTAGATTGGAAGATTGTTAGGAACATGATGGAAATCCTTTTCCGGTTTACCGGTGCTGATGTTCTCGTTTGCAGCTTTATTTGCAGCTTTAACCCTAACGGACATAAGGAAGAAGTCGAGCGGATCATCGACTGTCATTTCTACAAAATTTCGAAATGCAACAAGGGTAATGCTTGCAGATTTCGTCATCACGAACTGTTCTGGGACGAAACAGTCTTAAGGAGGGGGCAGTGTAATGTGCAGCGCCCGCCGTCGCCGCCACTGTCTTCGCCGCTGACGCAGCCGCGTCGCAGGGACGAGTGGGTGTCTATTTTTAGCGATGATGCAACAGACTTGTCCGAACCTGCTTAATTACGCAGTTGATGAAATCTATTGTGTTTGAGTTTTTATCTGGAACAGTGTTTTAGTAAGTTCTCGAATACAAATGCCGGAGTATATAAGCACTGTTAGCGAAGGCATTGGACAGTATGATATAAATAAGCGTTGCGTGTTAAACAGTTGGTGATATAAACAGATAGTCGACGAGTGGTATTGGCTATTATTTAGATGAATAATCTTACTGTTTGTGCCTTATAATATTCTTAGTCTTAATTAGTGTTTAATATTTGTTTAATCGTAGTGATTGTTATATTTATCATCTTTTAATTATATTTTATATCTATTTATCGTTATACTAAACTTTTATTTTAACTAATAATAATTGTCTTATATTTACACTTCGCCCAAATAAATAAAGACGTCACAGTATCAATTTATTTTTCATGAAAATCTGTTCAGAGCTTCAAATAAACTATCACTTCCGGTTTATCAATTTTTGCACAAAATCTAGTATGTTGCTTCCTTTTATATAAAAGTCTTAAATACTAAATTTGACAAGTATTGGGTATACCATAATATATTTTCACGAAAATCTGTTCAGAGCTTCAAGTATTAGAGTCGGAAAAAAATTATAGCAAACGCTTTTTCTTAGAAATGTATCATATAAAAACATCTGACAATACAATGAATAAAAAGACAGACATTGATAACCTGAGCCCTATATACTGCAACCTGTTCAATTTAATTCAAAATATAAAGCACCGCGGAAGAAATCCAATAGACATTATTAATGACATAATTTGAGTATTGTTATGATTGCACCAATCTCAAAAAATAATGGTTTACAAAATTTAAATTTCAAAAGTTTTTACGCTTTCATACACCAACACTAGTCCTTACATAGTCTGCGTTATAAACAGAAAAAATATAACCTGTATTTCTAAACATTTAAAAACATGTGATTTTTATACAAATTTTACTTTTTGACAAAATTTAATCAATCATCGTAGTTTATCAGCGTCATCATACTGTGATAAAACAAAAACAATGTAACACCATCTACGACAAATATCTTTCTATGTTTAAGTGTACTTATTTTTCAAAATTACTTCATGTTAATTGTAAGTAGAACAAAAAATCCTTTTTAATTGTCAAAATTACTGTATTCAAAATTGTAACTTTACAGAGTCCTGAAGAAGCATTAAATAAAAGGCGAAAGCTTGACTAAATTCTCAAAGAATCAACATTTTTATTTAGGCCTAAATAAAAACACTGAACTACCCACTAACATTTCTCCTTAACTAATCGACACAGTGACGATTACACTTAACCTATACATATATATATATATATATATATATATATATATATATATATATATATATATATATATATATCTATATATATATATATCTATATATATATATATATATCTATATATATATATATATATATATATATATATATATATATATATATATATATATATATATATACGTGTTGCGAATTCGTCACTTTTAATTCTAATTATAATTTTTGTAGGATTTCAGTGAAAGGGCAAGAAAGTAAAGCTCGTTCTGGATTATTACATCAAGCTTTCGGATTTATTTAATCCTTCATCAGGATGAATAATGTGAAGTTTAGTTATAAAACAGCTTCATTGAAAAATATAAAAATATAGGCGTTTTGTTATAATTTTGAATGCAGGAAACACAAGTTTACAGTAACTATGGAGTCTTTTTTCTGGAGCACATGTTTCGTACAGTACGAAACATGTGCCATTGTTCTGCGTCGGCACCAGGGGGATCGCCTCCGATACCTTACGAACTATGATGGACACCTCCACCTACTAGGCTACTGACTTCTGCAGCATCAGCACTTTGCAATATTTACCGCGTTGATAGCACTGATAATGTTAACATATAACATAAATAGCCAGTCAGCAAAATTTTGTTATATTTCACTGGAGTAAGGCACCTCTCTGAAGCACAACACAAAATTGATACGTTGCAGAAGGATGACTATTGTCAATCTAAGGTAGATTACTGATTTTGAAGCAACTCCATTAATTCTAAATAGCCAGTCAGCAAAATTTTGTTATTTTCACTGGAGTAAAATACGTCTCTGAAGGACAGCACAAAATTGATACGTTGCCGAAGGATGACCATTGTCAATCTAAGGTAGATTACTGATTTTGAAGCAATTCCATTAATTCTAAACAGCCTGTCAGCAAAATTTTGTTATATTTCCCTAGAGTAAAGTATCTTTCTGAAGGTGAGCACAAGATTGATACGTTGCAGAAGGATGACTATTGTCATTCTAAGGTAGATTACTGATTTAGAAGCAATTCCATTAATTCTAAATAGCCAGTCAGCAAAATTTTGTTATATTTCCCTAGAGTAAAGTATCTCTTTGAAGGAGAGCACAAGAATAACACGTTGCAGAAGGGTGACTATTGTCAGTCTAAGGTAGACTACTGATTTTGAAGCAATTCCATTAATTCTAAATAGCCAGTCAGCAAAATTTGTTATATTTCACTAGAGTAAAGTACGTCTCTGAATGACAGAACTAGATTGATACGTTGCAGAAGGATTACTATTGTCATTCTAAGGTAGATTACTGATTTTGAATCAATACTATTAATTCTAAATAGCCAGTCAGCAAAATTTTGTTATATTTCCCTAGAGTAAAGTATCTCTCTAAAGGAGAGCAGAAGGTTGATACGTTGCAGAAGGATGAATATTGTCATTCTAAGGCAGACTACTGATTTTGAAGCAATTCCATTAATTCTAAATAGCCAGTCAGCAAAATTTTGTTATATTTCACTGGAGTAAAGTACGTCTCTGAAGGACAGCACAAGATTGATACTTTGCAGAAGGATGACTATTGTCATTCTACGGTAGATTACTGATTTTGAAGCAATTCCATTAATTCTAAATAGCTAGTCAGCAAAATTTTGTTATATTTCACTAGAGTAAAATACGTCTCTGAAGGACAGCACAAAATTGATCCCTTGCAGAAGGATGACTATTGTCATTCTAAGGTAGATTACTGATTTTGAAGCAATTCCATTAATTCTAAATAGCCAGTCAGCAAAATTTTGTTATATTTCACTGGAGTAAAGTACGTCTCTGAAGGACAGCACAAGATTGATACGTTGCAGAAGGATGACTATTGTCATTCTAAGGTAGATTACTGATTTTGAAGTAATTCCATTAATTCTAAATAGCCAATCAGCAAAATTTTGTTATATTTCACTAGAGTAAAGTACCTCTCTGAAGGAGAGCACAAGATCGATACGTTGCAGAAGGCTGACTATTGTCATTCTAAGGTAGATTACTGATTTTGAAGCAATTCCATTAATTCTAAATAGCCAGTCAGCAAAATTTTGTTATATTTCACTGGAGTAAAGTACGTCTCTGAAGGACAGCACAAGATTGATACTTTGCAGAAGGATGACTATTGTCATTCTACGGTAGATTACTGATTTTGAAGCAATTCCATTAATTCTAAATAGCTAGTCAGCAAAATTTTGTTATATTTCACTAGAGTAAAATACGTCTCTGAAGGACAGCACAAGATTGATACGTTGCAGGAGGATGACTATTGTCATTCCAAGGTAGATTACTGATTTGAATCAATTCCATTAATTCTAAATAGCCAGTCAGCAAAATTTTGTTATATTTCCTTAGAGTAAAGTATCTCTTTGAAAAAGAGCACAAAATTAATACGTTGCAGAAGGATGACTATTGTCATTCTACGGTAGATTACTGATTTTAAAGCAATTCCATTAGTTCTAAATAGCCAGTAAGCAAAATTTTGTTATATTTCACTAGAGTAAAGTACCTCTCTGAAGGAGAGCACAAGATTTATACGTTACAGAAAGATGACCATTGTTGTTGTAAGGTTAACTAAAACTATTATAATTACCCCTTAACCTTAAAATTAATTTTAATAAAAACTAGATACGTATTTCGAGAACTAAGTTCTCATCATCAGTAATACAACAAGTGAAAAGTTAAACAGAGTAGTCAAGATTACTCAACATGTCAACCATGACAGAGGTCCTAACAACTCTGTTGAAATGTTGAGTAATCTTGACTACTCTGTTTAACTTTTCACTTGTTGTATTACTGATGATGAGAACTTAGTTCTCGAAATACGTATCTAGTTTTTATTAAAATTAATTTTAAGGTTAAGGGGTAATTATAATAGTTTTAGCTAAATTTAGCCTTAGACTCCATCTATTATTAATTTTTGTTGTAAGGTTAGAGTACTGATTTTGAAGCAATTCCATTAATTCTAAATAGCCAGTCAGCAAAATTTTGTTATATATCACTAGAGTAAAGTACGTCTCTGAAGGACACAACAAGATTGATACGTTGCAGAAGGATGACTATTGTCATTCTAAGGTAGATTACTGATTTTCAAGGAATTTCATTAATTCTAAACAGCCAGTCAGCAAAATTTTGTTATATTTCACTAGAGTAAATATCTCTCTGAAGGTGAGCACAAGATTGATACGTAGCAGAAGGATGACTATTATCAGTCTAAGGTAGATTACTGATTTTGAAGCAATTCCATTAATTCTAAATAGCCAGTCAGCAAAATTTTGTTATATTTCCCTAGAGTAAAGTATCTCTTTGAAGGAGAGCACAAGATTAACACGTTGCAGAAGGGTGACTATTGTCAGTCTAAGGTAGACTACTGATTTTGAAGCAATTCCATTAATTCTAAATAGGCAGTCAGCAAAATATTGTTATATTTCACTGGAGTAAAGTACGTCTCTAAAAGACCGCACACGATTGATGCGTTGCAGAAGGATGACTATTGTCATTCTAAGGCAGATTACTGATTTAGAAGCAATTCCATTAATTCTAAATAGCCAGTCAGCAAAATTTTGTTATATTTCCCTAGAGTAAAGTATCTCTTTGAAGGAGAGCACAAGATTAACACGTTGCAGAAGGGTGACTATTGTCAGTCTAAGGTAGACTACTGATTTTGAAGGAATTCCATTAATTCTAAATAGCCAGTCAGCAAAATTTTGTTATATATCACTAGAGTAAAGTACCTGTCTAAAGGAGAGCACAAGATTGATACGTTACAGAAAGATGACTATTGTCATTCTAAGGTAGATTACTGATTTTGAAGCAATTCCATTAATTCTAAATAGCCAGTCAGCAAAAATTTGTTATATTTCACTGGCGTAAAGTACGTCTCTGGAGGCCAGCGGAAGATTGATACGTTGCAGAAGGATGATTATTGTCATTCTAAGGTAGAATACTGATTTTGAAGCAATTCCATTAATTCTAAATAGCCAGTCAGCAAAATTTTGTTATATATCACTAGAGTAAAGTACGTCTCTGAAGGACACAACAAGATTGATACGTTGCAGAAGGATGACTATTGTCATTCTAAGGTAGATTACTGATTTTCAAGGAATTTCATTAATTCTAAACAGCCAGTCAGCAAAATTTTGTTATATTTCACTAGAGTAAATATCTCTCTGAAGGTGAGCACAAGATTGATACGTAGCAGAAGGATGACTATTATCAGTCTAAGGTAGATTACTGATTTTGAAGCAATTCCATTAATTCTAAATAGCCAGTCAGCAAAATTTTGTTATATTTCCCTAGAGTAAAGTATCTCTTTGAAGGAGAGCACAAGATTAACACGTTGCAGAAGGGTGACTATTGTCAGTCTAAGGTAGACTACTGATTTTGAAGCAATTCCATTAATTCTAAATAGGCAGTCAGCAAAATATTGTTATATTTCACTGGAGTAAAGTACGTCTCTAAAAGACCGCACACGATTGATGCGTTGCAGAAGGATGACTATTGTCATTCTAAGGCAGATTACTGATTTAGAAGCAATTCCATTAATTCTAAATAGCCAGTCAGCAAAATTTTGTTATATTTCCCTAGAGTAAAGTATCTCTTTGAAGGAGAGCACAAGATTAACACGTTGCAGAAGGGTGACTATTGTCAGTCTAAGGTAGACTACTGATTTTGAAGGAATTCCATTAATTCTAAATAGCCAGTCAGCAAAATTTTGTTATATATCACTAGAGTAAAGTACCTGTCTAAAGGAGAGCACAAGATTGATACGTTACAGAAAGATGACTATTGTCATTCTAAGGTAGATTACTGATTTTGAAGCAATTCCATTAATTCTAAATAGCCAGTCAGCAAAAATTTGTTATATTTCACTGGCGTAAAGTACGTCTCTGGAGGCCAGCGGAAGATTGATACGTTGCAGAAGGATGATTATTGTCATTCTAAGGTAGAATACTGATTTTGAAGCAATTCCATTAATTCTAAATAGCCAGTCAGCAAAATTTTGTTATATATCACTAGAGTAAAGTACGTCTCTGAAGGACACAACAAGATTGATACGTTGCAGAAGGATGACTATTGTCATTCTAAGGTAGATTACTGATTTTCAAGGAATTTCATTAATTCTAAACAGCCAGTCAGCAAAATTTTGTTATATTTCACTAGAGTAAATATCTCTCTGAAGGTGAGCACAAGATTGATACGTAGCAGAAGGATGACTATTATCAGTCTAAGGTAGATTACTGATTTTGAAGCAATTCCATTAATTCTAAATAGCCAGTCAGCAAAATTTTGTTATATTTCCCTAGAGTAAAGTATCTCTTTGAAGGAGAGCACAAGATTAACACGTTGCAGAAGGGTGACTATTGTCAGTCTAAGGTAGACTACTGATTTTGAAGCAATTCCATTAATTCTAAATAGGCAGTCAGCAAAATATTGTTATATTTCACTGGAGTAAAGTACGTCTCTAAAAGACCGCACACGATTGATGCGTTGCAGAAGGATGACTATTGTCATTCTAAGGCAGATTACTGATTTAGAAGCAATTCCATTAATTCTAAATAGCCAGTCAGCAAAATTTTGTTATATTTCCCTAGAGTAAAGTATCTCTTTGAAGGAGAGCACAAGATTAACACGTTGCAGAAGGGTGACTATTGTCAGTCTAAGGTAGACTACTGATTTTGAAGGAATTCCATTAATTCTAAATAGCCAGTCAGCAAAATTTTGTTATATATCACTAGAGTAAAGTACCTGTCTAAAGGAGAGCACAAGATTGATACGTTACAGAAAGATGACTATTGTCATTCTAAGGTAGATTACTGATTTTGAAGCAATTCCATTAATTCTAAATAGCCAGTCAGCAAAAATTTGTTATATTTCACTGGCGTAAAGTACGTCTCTGGAGGCCAGCGGAAGATTGATACGTTGCAGAAGGATGATTATTGTCATTCTAAGGTAGAATACTGATTTTGAAGCAATTCCATTAATTCTAAATAGCCAGTCAGCAAAATTTTGTTATATATCACTAGAGTAAAGTACGTCTCTGAAGGACACAACAAGATTGATACGTTGCAGAAGGATGACTATTGTCATTCTAAGGTAGATTACTGATTTTCAAGGAATTTCATTAATTCTAAACAGCTAGTCAGCAAAATTTTGTTATATTTCACTAGAGTAAATATCTCTCTGAAGGTGAGCACAAGATTGATACGTAGCAGAAGGATGACTATTATCAGTCTAAGGTAGATTACTGATTTTGAAGCAATTCCATTAATTCTAAATAGCCAGTCAGCAAAATTTTGTTATATTTCCCTAGAGTAAAGTATCTCTTTGAAGGAGAGCACAAGATTAACACGTTGCAGAAGGGTGACTATTGTCAGTCTAAGGTAGACTACTGATTTTGAAGCAATTCCATTAATTCTAAATAGGCAGTCAGCAAAATATTGTTATATTTCACTGGAGTAAAGTACGTCTCTAAAAGACCGCACACGATTGATGCGTTGCAGAAGGATGACTATTGTCATTCTAAGGCAGATTACTGATTTAGAAGCAATTCCATTAATTCTAAATAGCCAGTCAGCAAAATTTTGTTATATTTCCCTAGAGTAAAGTATCTCTTTGAAGGAGAGCACAAGATTAACACGTTGCAGAAGGGTGACTATTGTCAGTCTAAGGTAGACTACTGATTTTGAAGGAATTCCATTAATTCTAAATAGCCAGTCAGCAAAATTTTGTTATATATCACTAGAGTAAAGTACCTGTCTAAAGGAGAGCACAAGATTGATACGTTACAGAAAGATGACTATTGTCATTCTAAGGTAGATTACTGATTTTGAAGCAATTCCATTAATTCTAAATAGCCAGTCAGCAAAAATTTGTTATATTTCACTGGCGTAAAGTACGTCTCTGGAGGCCAGCGGAAGATTGATACGTTGCAGAAGGATGATTATTGTCATTCTAAGGTAGAATACTGATTTTGAAGCAATTCCATTAATTCTAAATAGCCAGTCAGCAAAATTTTGTTATATTTCCCTAAAGTAAAGTATCTCTTTGAAGGAGAGCACAAGATTAACACGTTGCAGAAGGGTGACTATTGTCAGTCTAAGGTAGACTACTGATTTTGAAGGAATTCCATTAATTCTAAATAGCCAGACAGCAAAATTTTGTTATATTTCACTAGAGTAAAGTACCTGTCTAAAGGAGAGCACAAGATTGATACGTTGCAGAAGGATGACTATTGTCATTCTAAGGTAGATTACTGATTTTGAAGCAATTCCATTAATTCTAAATAGCCAGTCAGCAAAATTTTGTTATATTGCAATAGAGTAAACTACCTCTCTAAAGGAGAGCACAAGATTGATACGTTGCAGAAGGATGACTATTGTCATTCTAAAGTAGATTACTGATTTTTAAGCAATTTCATTAATTCTAAATAGCCAGTCAGCAAAAATTTGTTATATTTCACTGGAGTAAAGTACGTCTCTGGAGGCCAGCGGAAGATCGATACGTTGCAGAAGGTTGACTATTGTCATTCTAAGGTAGATTACTGATTTTAAAGCAATTCCATTAATTCTAAATAGCCAGTCAGCAAAATTTTGTTATATTTCCCTAAAGTAAAGTATCTCTTTGAAGGAGAGCACAAGATTAACACGTTACAGAAGGATGACTATTGTCATTCTAAGGCAGATTACTAATTTAGAAGCAATTCCATTAATTATAAATAGCCAGTCAGCAAAATTTTGTTATATTTCCCTAAAGTTAAGTATCTCTTTGAAGGAGAGCACAAGATTAACACGTTACAGAAGGATGACTATTGTCATTCTAAGGCAGATTACTGATTTAGAAGCAATTCCATTAATTCTAAATAGCCAGTCAGCAAAATTTTGTTATATTTCCCTAGAGTAAAGTATCTCTTTGAAGGAGAGCACAAGATTAACACGTTGCAGAAGGGTGACTATTGTCAGTCTAAGGTAGACTACTGATTTTGAAGGAATTCCATTAATTCTAAATAGCCAGTCAGCATTTTTTTTTTATATTTCACTAGGGTAAAGTACCTGTCTAAAGGAGAGCACAAGATTGATACGTTGCAGAAGGATGACTATTGTCATTCTAAGGTAGATTACTGATTTTGAAGCAATTCCGTTAATTCTAAATAGCCAGTCAGCAAAATTTTGTTACATTGCAACAGAGTAAACTACCTCTCTAAAGGAGAGCACAAGATTGATACGTTGCAGAAGGATAATTATTGTCATTCTAAGGTAGATTACTGATTTTGAAGCAATTCCAGTAATTGTAAATAGCCAGTCAGCAAAATTTTGTTATATATCCCTAGAGTAAAGTATCTCTTTGAAAAAGAACACAATATTAATACGTTGCAGAAGGATGACTATTGTCATTCCAAGGTAGATTACTGATTTTGAAGCAATTCTATTAATTCTAAATAGCCAGTCAGCAAAATTTTATTATATTTCCATAGAGTAAAGTATCTTTCTGAAGGACAGCATAAGATTGATACGTTGCAGAAGGATGACTATTGTCATTCTCAGGTAGATTACTGATTTGAAGCAATTCCATTAATTCTAAATAGCCAGTCAGCAAAATTTTGTTATATTTCACTAGAGTAAAATACGTCTCTGACGGACAGCACAAGATTGATACGTTGCAGAATGATGACTATTGTCAATCTAAGGTAGATTACTGATTTTCAAGCAATTCCATTAATTCTAAATAGCCAGTCAGCAAAATTTTGTTATATTTCACTGGAGTAAAGTACCTCTCTGAAAGAGAGCACAAGATTGATACGTTGCAGAAGGATGACTATTGTCATTCTAAGGTAGATTACTGATTTTGAAGCAATTCCATTAATTCTAAATAGCTAGTCAGCAAAATTTTACTGGAGTAAAGTACGTCTCTGAAGGACAGCACAAGATTGATACTTTGCAGAAGGATGACTATTGTCAATCTAAGGTAGATTACTGATTTTGAAGCAATTCCATTAATTCTAAATAGCCAGACAGCAAAATTTTGTTATATTTCACTAGAGTAAAATACGTCTCTGAAGGACAGCACAAGATTGATACGTTGCAGGAGGATGACTATTGTCATTCCAAGGTAGAATACTGATTTTGAAGCAATTCCATTAATTCTAAATAGCCAGTCAGCAAAATTTTGTTATATTTCCCTAGAGTAAAGTATCTCTTTGAAGGAGAGCACAAGATTAACACGTTGCAGAAGGGTGACTATTGTCAGTCTAAGGTAGACTACTGATTTTGAAGCAATTTCATTAATTCTAAATAGCCAGTCAGCAAAATATTGTTATATTTCACTGGAGTAAAGTACGTCTCTAAAAGACCGCACAAGATTGATGCGTTGCAGAAGGATGACTATTGTCATTCTAAGGCAGATTACTGATTTAGAAGCAATTCCATTAATTCTAAATAGCCAGTCAGCAAAATTTTGTTATATTTCCCTAGAGTAAAGTATCTCTTTGAAGGAGAGCACAAGATTAACACGTTACAGAAGGATGACTATTGTCATTATAAGGCAAATTACTGATTTAGAAGCAATTCCATTAATTCTAAATAGCCAGTCAGCAAAATTTTGTTATATTTCCCTAGAGTAAAGTATCTCTTTGAAGAAGAGCACAAGATTAACACGTTGCAGAAGGGTGACTATTGTCAGTCTAAGGTAGACTACTGATTTTGAAGGAATTCCATTAATTCTAAATAGCCAGACAGCAAAATTTTGTTATATTTCACTAGAGTAAAGTACCTGTCTAAAGGAGAGCACAAGATTGATACGTTGCAGAAGGATGACTATTGTCATTCTAAGGTAGATTACTGATTTTGAAGCAATTCCATTAATTCTAAATAGCCAGTCAGCAAAATTTTGTTATATTGCAATAGAGTAAACTACCTCTCTAAAGGAGAGCACAAGATTGATACGTTGCAGAAGGATGACTATTGTCATTCTAAAGTAGATTACTGATTTTTAAGCAATTTCATTAATTCTAAATAGCCAGTCAGCAAAAATTTGTTATATTTCACTGGAGTAAAGTACGTCTCTGGAGGCCAGCGGAAGATCGATACGTTGCAGAAGGTTGACTATTGTCATTCTAAGGTAGATTACTGATTTTAAAGCAATTCCATTAATTCTAAATAGCCAGTCAGCAAAATTTTGTTATATTTCCCTAAAGTAAAGTATCTCTTTGAAGGAGAGCACAAGATTAACACGTTACAGAAGGATGACTATTGTCATTCTAAGGCAGATTACTAATTTAGAAGCAATTCCATTAATTATAAATAGCCAGTCAGCAAAATTTTGTTATATTTCCCTAGAGTAAAGTATCTCTTTGAAGGAGAGCACAAGATTAACACGTTGCAGAAGGGTGACTATTGTCAGTCTAAGGTAGACTACTGATTTAGAAGCAATTCCATTAATTCTAAATAGCCAGTCAGCAAAATTTTGTTATATTTCCCTAGAGTAAAGTATTTCTTTGAAGGAGAGCACAAGATTAACACGTTGCAGAAGGGTGACTATTGTCAGTCTAAGGTAGACTACTGATTTTGAAGGAATTCCATTAATTCTAAATAGCCAGTCAGCATTTTTTTTTATATTTCACTAGGGTAAAGTACCTGTCTAAAGGAGAGCACAAGATTGATACGTTGCAGAAGGATGACTATTGTCATTCTAAGGTATATTACTGATTTAGAAGCAATTCCATTAATTCTAAATAGCCAGTCAGCAAAATTTTATTATATTTCCATAGAGTAAAGTATCTTTCTGAAGGACAGCATAAGATTGATACGTTGCAGAAGGATGACTATTGTCATTCTCAGGTAGATTACTGATTTGAAGCAATTCCATTAATTCTAAATAGCCAGTCAGCAAAATTTTGTTATATTTCACTAGAGTAAAATACGTCTCTGACGGACAGCACAAGATTGATACGTTGCAGAATGATGACTATTGTCAATCTAAGGTAGATTACTGATTTTCAAGCAATTCCATTAATTCTAAATAGCCAGTCAGCAAAATTTTGTTATATTTCACTGGAGTAAAGTACGTCTCTGAAGAACAGCACAAGATTGATACGTTGCAGAAGGATGACTATTGTCATTCTAAGGTAGATTACTGATTTTGAAGCAATTCCATTAATTCTAAATAGCCAGTCAGCAAAATTTTGTTATATTTCACTAGAGTAAAGTACCTCTCTGAAGGAGAGCACAAGATTGATACGTTGCAGAAGGATGACTATTGTCATTCTAAGGTAGATTACTGATTTTGAAGCAATTCCATTAATTCTAAATAGCCAGTCAGCAAAATTTTGTTATATTTCACTGGAGTAAAGTACCTCTCTGAAGGAGAGCACAAGATTGATACGTTGCAGAAGGATGACTATTGTCATTCTAAGGTAGATTACTGATTTTGAAGCAATTCCATTAATTCTAAATAGCCAGTCAGCAAAATTTTATTATATTTCCATAGAGTAAAGTATCTTTCTGAAGGACAACATAAGATTGATACGTTGCAGAAGGATGACTATTGTCATTCTCAGGTAGATTACTGATTTGAAGCAATTCCATTAATTCTAAATAGCCAGTCAGCAAAATTTTGTTATATTTCACTAGAGTAAAATACGTCTCTGACGGACAGCACAAGATTGATACGTTGCAGAATGATGACTATTGTCAATCTAAGGTAGATTACTGATTTTAAAGCAATTCCATTAGTTGTAAATACTCAGTAAGCAAAATTTTGTTATATTTCACTAGAGTAAAGTACCTCTCTGAAGGAGAGCACAAGATTCATACGTTACAGAAAGATGACCATTGTTGTTGTAAGGTTAGAGTTCTGATTTTGAAGCAATTCCATTAATTCTAAATAGCCAGTCAACAAAATTTTGTTATATTTCACTAGAGTAAAGTACCTCTCTGAAGGAGAGCACAAGATTGATACGTTGCAGTAGGATGTCTATTGTAATTCTAAAGTATATTACTGATTTTGAAGCAATTTCATTAATTCTAAATAGCTAGTCAGCAAAATTTTATTTTATTTCCATAGAGTAAAGAATCTTTCAGAAGGTGAGCATAAGATTGATACGTTGCAGAAGGATGACAATTGTCATTCTAAGGTAGATTACTGATTTTGAAGCAATTCCATTAATTCTAAATAGCCAGTCAGGAAAATTTTGTTATATTTCACTAGAGTAAAATACGTCTCCGACGGACAGCACAAGATTGATACGCTGCAGAATGATGACTATTGTCAATCTAAGGTAGATTACTGATTTTCAAGCAATTCCATTAATTCTAAATAGCCAGACAGCAAAATTTTGTTATATTTCACTAGAGTAAAATACGTCTCTGAAGGACAGCACAAGATTGATACGTTGCAGGAGGATGACTATTGTCATTCCAAGGTAGATTACTGATTTGAAGCAATTCCATTAATTCTAAATAGCCAGTCAGCAAAATTTTGTTATATTTCAGTAGAGTAAAGTACCTGTCTGAAGGAGAGCACAAGATTGATACGTTGCAGAAAGATGACCATTGTTGTTGTAAGGTAGATTACTGATTTTGAAGCAATTCCATTAATTCTAAATAGCTAGTCAGCAAAATTTTGTTATATTTCCCTAGAGTAAAGTATCTCTCTCAAGAAGAGCACAAGAATAATACGTTCCAGAAGGATGACTATTGTCATTCTAAGGTAGATTACTGATTTTAAAGCAATTCCATTAGTTGTAAATAGCCAGTAAGCAAAATTTTGTTATATTTCACTAGAGTAAAGTACCTCTCTGAAGGAGAGCACAAGATTCATACGTTACAGAAAGATGACCATTGTTGTTGTAAGGTTAGAGTTCTGATTTTGAAGCAATTCCATTAATTCTAAATAGCCAGTCAACAAAATTTTGTTATATTTCACTAGAGTAAAGTACCTCTCTGAAGGAGAGCAAAAGATTGATACGTTGCAGTAGGATGTCTATTGTAATTCTAAAGTATATTACTGATTTTGAAGCAATTTCATTAATTCTAAATAGCTAGTCAGCAAAATTTTATTTTATTTCCATAGAGTAAAGAATCTTTCAGAAGGTGAGCATAAGATTGATACGTTGCAGACGGATGACTATTGTCATTCTAAGGTAGATTACTGATTTTGAAGCAATTCCATTAATTCTAAATAGCCAGTCAGGAAAATTTTGTTATATTTCACTAGAGTAAAATACGTCTCCGACGGACAGCACAAGATTGATACGCTGCAGAATGATGACTATTGTCAATCTAAGGTAGATTACTGTTTTTCAAGCAATTCCATTAATTCTAAATAGCCAGTCAGCAAAAATTTGTTATATTTCACTGGCGTAAAGTACGTCTCTGGAGGCCAGCGGAAGATTGATACGTTGCAGAAGGATGATTATTGTCATTCTAAGGTAGAATACTGATTTTGAAGCAATTCCATTAATTCTAAATAGCCAGTCAGTAAAATTTTGTTATATTTGACTGGAGTAAAGTACGTCTCTGAAGGACAGCACAAGATTGATACGTTGCAGAAGGATGAAAATTGTCATTCTAAAGTAGATTACTGATTTTGAAGCAATTCCATTAATTCTAAATAGCCAGTCAGCAAAATTTTGTTACTTTTCACAGGAGTAAAATACGTCTCTGAAGGACAGCACAAAATTGATACGTTGCAGAAGGATGACTATTGCCATTCTAAGGTAGATTACTGATTTTGAAGCAATTCCATTAATTCTAATTAACCAGTCAGCAAAATTTTGTTATATTTCACTGGAGTAAAGTACGTCTCTGAAGGACGGCACAAGATTGATACTTTGCAGAAGGATGACTATTATCATTCTAAGGTAGATTACTGATTTTGAAGCAATTCCATTAATTTTAAATAGCCAGTCAGCAAAATTTTGTTATATTTCACTAGAGTAAAATACGTCTCTGAAGAACAGCACAAGATTGATACGTTGCAGGAGGATGACTATTGTCATTCCAAGGTAGATTACTGATTTGAAGCAATTCCATTAATTCTAAATAGCCAGTCAGCAAAATTTTGTTATATTTCCTTAGAGTAAATTATCTCTTTGAAAAAGAGCACAAAATTAATACGTTGCAGAAGGATGACTATTGTCATTCTACGGTATATTACTGATTTTAAAGCAATTCCATTAGTTCTAAATAGCCAGTAAGCAAAATTTTGTTATATTTCACTAGAGTAAAGTACCTCTCTGAAGGAGAGCACAAGATTCATACGTTACAGAAAGATGACCATTGTTGTTGTAAGGTTAGAGTACTGATTTTGAAGCAATTCCATTAATTCTAAATAGCCAGTCAACAAAATTTTGTTATATTTCACTAGAGTAAAGTACCTCTCTGAAGGAGAGCACAAGATAGATACGTTGCAGAAGGATGAAAATTGTCATTCTAAAGCAGATTACTGATTTTGAAGCAATTCCATTAATTCTAAATAGCCAGTCAGCAAAATTTTATTATATTTCCATAGAGTAAAGTATCTTTCTGAAGGAGAGCATAAGATTGATACATTGCAGAAGGATGACTATTGTCCTTCTAAGGTAGATTACTGATTTTCAGGCAATTCCATTAATTCTAAATAGCCAGTCAGCAAAAGTTTGTTATATTTCCCTTGAGTAAAGTATCTTTCTGAAGGAGAGTACAAGATTGATACGTTTCAGAAACATGACTATTGTCATTCTAGGGTAGATTACTGATTTTGATGCAAATCCATTAATTCTAAATAGCCAGCCAGCAAAATTTTGTTATATTTCCCCAGAGTAAAGTATCTCTCTGAAGGTAAGCACAAGATTGATACGTTGCAGAAGGATGACTATTGTCATTCTAAGGTAGATTACTGATTTTGAAGCAATTTCATTAATTCTAAATAGCCAGTCAGCAAAATTTTGTTATATTTCACAAGAGTAAAGTACCTCTCTCAAAGAGAGATCAAAATTGATACGTTGCAGAAGGATGACTATTGTCATTCTAAGGTAGATTACTGATTTTGAAGCAATTCCATTAATTCTAAATAGCCAGTCAGCAAAATTTTGTTATATTTCCCTTGAGTAAAGTATCTTTCTGAAGGAGAGTACAAGATTGATACGTTGCAGAAGAATGACTATTGTCATTCTAAGGTAGATTATTGGTTTTGAAGCAATTAAAATAATTTTAAATAGCCAGTCAGCAAAATTTTGTTATATTTCACTAAAGTAAAGTACGTCTCTGAAGGACAGCACAAAATTGATACGTTGCAGAAGGATGACAATTGTCATTCTAAAGTAGATTACTGATTTTGAAGCAATTCCATTTATTCTAAATAGCCAGTCCGCAAAATTTTGTTATATTTCCCTAGAGTAAAGTATCTCTCTGAAGGTAAGCACAAGATTGATACGTTGCAGAAGGATGAATATTGTCATTCTAAGGTAGATTTCTGATTTTGAAGCAATTCCATTAATTCTAAATAGCCAGTCAGCAAAATTTTGTTATATTTCCCTATAGTAAAGTATCTCTTTGAAGGAGAGCACAAGATTAATACGTTGGAGAAGGATGACTATTGTCATTCTAAGGTAGATTACTGATTTTGAAACAATTCCATTAATTCCAAATAGCCAGCCAGCAAGATTTTGTTATATTTCCCTAGAATAAAATATCTCTCTGAAGAAGAGCACAAGAATAATACGTTGCAGAAGGATGACTATTGTCATTCTAAGGTAGATTACTGATTTTGAAGCAATTCCATTAATTCTAAATAGCCAGTCAGCAAAATTTTGTTATATTTCCCTAGAGTAAAGTATCTCTCTAAAGGAGAGCACAAGATTGATACGATGCAGAAGGATGACTATTGTCATTCTGAGGTAGATTGCTGATTTTAAAGCGATAACATTAATTCTAAATAGCTAGTCAGCTAAATTTTGTTATATTTCACTAGTGTAAAGTACCTCTCTGAAGGAAAGCACAAGATTGATACGTTGCAGAAGGATGACTATTGTCATTTTAAGGTAGATTACTGATTTTGAAGCAATTTCATTAATTCTAAATAGCCAGTCAGCAAAATTTTGTTATATTTCCCTAGAGTAAAGTATTTCTCTGAAGGTGAGCACAAGATTGATACGTTGCAGAAGGCTGACTATTGTCAGTCTAAGGTAGATTACTGATTTTGAAGCAATTCCATTAATTCTAAATAGCTAGTCAGCAAAATTTTGTTATATTTCACTGGAGTAAAGTATTTCTCTGAAGGTGAGCACAAGATTGATACGTTGCAGAAGGCTGACTATTGTCAGTCTAAGGTAGATTACTGATTTTGAAGCAATTCCATTAATTCTAAATAGCTAGTCAGCAAAATTTTGTTAAATTTCACTGGAGTAAAGTACGTCTCTGGAAGACAGAACAAGATTGATACGTTGCAGAAGGATGACTATTGTCATTCTAAGGTAGATTACTGATTTTAAAGCAATTCCATTAATTCTAAATAGCCAGTCAGCAAAATTTTGTTATATTTCACTAGAGTAAAGTACCTCTCTGAAGGAGAGCACAAGATTCATACGTTGCAGAAAGATGACCATTGTTGTTGTAAGGTAGATTACTGATTTTGAAGCAATTCCATTAATTCTAAATAGCTAGTCAGCAAAATTTTGTTATATTTCCCTAGAGTAAAGTATCTCTCTCAAGAAGAGCACAAGAATAATACGTTGCAGAAGGATGACTATTGTCATTCTAAGGTAGATTACTGATTTTAAAGCAATTCCATTAATTCTAAATAGCCAGTCAACAAAATTTTGTTATATTTCGCTAGAGTAAAGTACCTCTCTGAAGGAGAGCACAAGATTGATACGTTGCAGAAGGATGTCTATTATAATTCTAAAGTAGATTACTGATTTTGAAGCAATTTCATTAATTCTAAATAGCTAGTCAGCAAAATTTTGTTATATTTCCCTAAAGTAAAGTATCTCTCTCAAGGAGAGCACAAGAATAATACGTTGCAGAAGGATGACTATTGTCATTCTAAGGTAGATTACTGATTTTGAAGCAATTTCATTAATTCTTAATAGCTAGTCAGCAAAATTTTGTTATATTTCCTTAGAGTAACGTATCTCTCTCAAGGAGAGCACAAGAATAATACGTTGCAGAAAGATGACTATTGTCATTCTAAGGTAGATTACTGATTTTGAAGCAATTTCATTAATTCTAAATAGCTAGTCAGCAAAATTTTGTTATATTTCCCTAGAGTAAAGTATCTCTCTCAAAGAGAGCACAAAAATAATAAGTTGCAGAAGGATGACTATTGTCATTCTAAGGTAGATTACTGATTTTCAGGCAATTCCATTAATTCTAAATAGCCAGTCAGCAAAATTTTGTTATATTTCACTGGAGTAAAGTACGTCTCTGAAGAACAGCACAAGATTGATACGTTGCAGAAGGATGACTATTGTCATTCTAAGGTAGATTACTGATTTTGAAGCAATTCCATTAATTCTAAATAGCCATTCAGCAACATTTTGTTATATTTCCCTAGAGTTAAGTATCTCTCTCAAGGAGAGCACAAGAATAATACGTTGCAGAAGGATGACGATTGTCATTCTAAGGTAGATTACTGATTTTGAAGCAATTTCATTAATTCTAAATAGCTAGTCAGCAAAATTTTGTTATATTTCCCTAAAGTAAAGTATCTCTCTCAAGGAGAGCACAAGAATAATACGTTGCAGAAGGATGACTATTGTCATTCTAAGGTAGATTACTGATTTTGAAGCAATTTCATTAATTCTAAATAGCTAGTCAGCAAAATTTTGTTATATTTCCTTAGAGTAAAGTATCTCTCTCAAGGAGAGCACAAGAATAATACGTTGCAGAAAGATGACTATTGTCATTCTAAGGTAGATTACTGATTTTGAAGCAATTTCATTAAATCTAAATAGCTAGTCAGCAAAATTTTGTTATATTTCCCTAGAATAAAGTATCTCTCTCAAGGAGAGCACAAAAATAATAAGTTGCTAAAGGATGACTATTGTCATTCTAAGGTAGATTACTGATTTTCAGGCAATTCCATTGATTCTAAATAGCCAGTCAGCAAAATTTTGTTATATTTCACTGGAGTAAAGTACGTCTCTGAAGAACAGCACAAGATTGATACGTTGCAGAAGGATGACTATTGTCATTCTAAGGTAGATTACTGATTTTGAAGCAATTCCATTAATTCTAAATAGCCGTTCAGCAACATTTTGTTATATTTCCCTAGAGTAAAGTATCTCTCTCAAGGAGAGCACAAGAATAATACGTTGCAGAAGGATGACGATTGTCATTCTAAGGTAGATTACTGATTTTGAAGCAATTTCATTAATTCTAAATAGCTAGACAGCAAAATTTTGTTATATTTCCCTAGAGTAAAGTAACTCTCTCAAGGAGAGCACAAGAATAATACGTTGCAGAAAGATGACTATTGTCATTCTAAGGTAGATTACTGATTTTCAGGCAATTCCATTAATTCTAAATAACCAGTCAGCAAAATTTTGTTATATACCACTGGAGTAAAGTACGTCTCTGAAGGACAGCACAAGATTGATACGTTGCAGAAGGATGACCATTGTCATTCCAAGGTAGATTACTGATTTTGAAGCAATTTCAATAATTCTAAATAGCCAGTCAGCAAAATTTTGTTATATTTCATTAGAGTAAAGTAACTCTCTGAAGGAAAGCACAATATTGATACGTTGCAGGAGGATGACTATTGTCATTCTAAGGTAGATTACTGATATTGAAGCAATTCCATTAATTCTAAACAGCCAGTCAGCGAAATTTTGTTATATTTCACTAGAGTAAACTACCTCTCTGAAGGAGAGCGCAAGATTGATACGTTGCAGAAGGATGACTATTGTCATTCTAAGGTAGATTACTGATTTTGAAGTAATTCCATTAATTCTAAATAGCCAGTCAGCAAAATTTTGTTATATTTCACTAGAGTAAAGTACCTCTCTGAAGGAGAGCACAAGATTGATACGTTGCAGAAGGATGACTATTGTCATTCTAGGGTAGATTACTGATTTTGAAGCAATTCCATTAATTCTAAATAGCCAGTCAGCAAAATTTTGTTATATTTCACTGGAGTAAAGTATGTCTCTGAAGGACAGCACAAGATTGATACTTTGCAGAAGGATGACTATTGTCATTCTAAGGTAGATTACTGATATTGAAGCAATTCCATTAATTCTAAACAGCCAGTCAGCGAAATTTTGTTATATTTCACTAGAGTAAACTACCTCTCTGAAGGAGAGCGCAAGATTGATACGTTGCAGAAGGATGACTATTGTCATTCTAAGGTAGATTACTGATTTTGAAGTAATTCCATTAATTCTAAATAGCCAGTCAGCAAAATTTTGTTATATTTCACTGGAGTAAAGTATGTCTCTGAAGGACAGCACAAGATTGATACTTTGCAGAAGGATGGCTATTGTCATTCTAAGGTAGATTACTGATTTGAAGCAATTCCATTAATTCTAAATAGCCAGTCAGCAAAATTTTGTTATATTTCCCAAGAGTAAAGTATCTCTCTGAAGATGAGCACAAGATTGATACGTTGGAGAAGGATGACTATTGTCATTCTAAGGTAGATTACTGATTTAGAAGTAATTCCATTAATTCTAAATAGCCAGTCAGCAAAATTTTGTTATATTTCCCTAGAGTAAAATACGTCTTTGAAGGAGATAACAAGATTGATACGTTGCACAAGGATGACCATTGTCATTATTAGGTGGATTACTGATTTTGAAGCAATTCCATTAATTCTAAATAGCCAGTCAGCAAAACTTTGTTATATTTCCCTAGAGTAAAGTATCTTTCTGAAGGTGAGCACAAGATTGATACGTTGCAGAAGGATGACTATTGTCATTCTAAGGTAGATTACTGATTTAGAAGCAATTCCATTAATTCTAAATAGCCAGTCAGCAAAATTTTGTTATATTTCCCTAGAGTAAAATACGTCTTTGAAGGACATAACAAGATTGATACGTTGCAGAAGGATGACTATTGTCATTCTAAGGTAGATTACTGATTTAGAAGCAATTCCATTAATTCTAAATAGCCAGTCAGCAAAATTTTGTTATATTTCCCTAGAGTAAAGTATCTCTTTGAAGGAGAGCACAAGATTGATACGTTGCAGAAGGATGTCTATTGTAATTCTAAAGTATATTACTGATTTTGAAGCAATTTCATTAATTCTAAATAGCTAGTCAGCAAAATTTTATTATATTTCCATAGAGTAAAGCATCTTTCTGAAGGTGAGCATAAGATTGATACATTGCAGAATGATGACTATTGTCAATCTAAGGTAGATTACTGATTTTCAAGCAATTCCATTAATTCTAAATAGCCAGTCAGCAAAATTTTGTTATATTTTACTGGAGTAAAGTACGTCTCTGAAGGACAGCACAAGATAGATACGTTGCAGAAGGATGAAAATTGTCATTCTAAAGCAGATTACTGATTTTGAAGCAATTCCATTAATTCTAAATAGCCAGTCAGCAAAATTTTGTTATATTTCAAAAGAGTAAAGTACCTCTCTGAAGGAGAGCTCAAAATTGATACGGTGCAGAAGGATGACTATTGTCATTCTAAGGTAGATTACTGATTTTAAAGCAATTTCATTAATTCTAAATAGCCAGTCAGCAAAATTTTGTTATATATCCCTTGAGTAAAGTATCTTTCTGAAGGAGAGTACAAGATTGATACGTTGCAGAAGAATGACTATTGTCATTCTAAGGTGGATTACTAATTTTGAAGCTATTCCATTAATTCTAAATAGCCAGTCAGCAAAATTTTGTTATATTTCACTGGAGTAAAGTACGTCTCTTGAAGACAGCACAAGATTGATACGTTGCAGAAAGATGACTATTGTCATTCTAAGGTAGATTACTGATTTTGAAGCATTTCCATTAATTCTGAATAGCCAGGCAGCAAAATTTTGTTATATTTCCAAAGAGTAAAGTATCTCTCTGAAGGTGAGCACCAGATTTATACGTTACAGAAAGGTGGCCATTGTTGTTGTAAGGTAGATTACTGATTTTAAAGCAATTCCATTAATTCTAAATAACCAGTCAGCAATATTTTGTTATATTTCACTAGAGTAAAGTACGTCTCTGAAGGCCAGAACAAGATTGATACGTTGCAGAATGATGACTATTGTCATTCTAAGGTAGATTGCTGATTTTGAAGCAATTCCATTAATTCTGAATAGCCAGCCAGCAAAATTTTGTTATATTTCCCTAGAGTAGAGTATCTCTCTGAAGGTGAGCACAAGATTGATACGTTACAGAAAGATGACTACTGTTGTTGTAAGGTAGATTACTGATTTTAAAGCAATTCCATTAATTCTAAATAGCCAGTCAAAACAATTATGTTATATTTCACCAGAGTAAAGTACCTCTCTGAAGGAGAGCACAATATTGATACGGTGCAGAAGGATGACTATTGTCATTCTAAGGTAGATTACTGATTTTGAAGCAATTTCATTAATTCTAAATAGCCAGTCAGCAAAATTTTGTTATATTTCCCTAGAGTAAAGTATCTTTCTGAAGGTGAGCACAAGATTGATACGTTGCAGAAGGATGATTATTGTCATTCTAAGGTAGATTACTGATTTTGAAGCAATTCCATTAATTCTAAATAGCCAGTCAGCAAAATTTTGTTATATTTCACTGGAGTAAAGTTCGTCTCTGAAGGCCAGCACAAGATTGATACGTTGCAGAAGGATGACTATTGTCATTCTAAGGTAGATTACTGATTTTTAAGCAATTCCATTAATTCTAAATAGCCAGTCAGCAAAATTTTGTTATATTTCACTAGAAAAAAAGTACCTCTCTGAAAGAGAGCATAAGATTCATACGTTACAGAAAGATGACCAATTTTGTTGTCAGGTAGATTACTGATTTTGGAGCAATTCCATTAATTCTAAATAGCCAGTCAGCAAAATTTGTTATATTTCACAAGAGTAAAGTTCGTCTCTGAAGGACAGAACAAGATTGATACGTTGCAGAAGGATGACTATTGTCATTCTAAGGCAGATTACTGATTTTCAAGCAATTCCATTAATTCTAAATAGCCAGTCAGCAAAATTTTGTTATTTTTCACTGGAGTAAAATACGTCTCTGAAAGACAGCACAAGATTGATACGTTGCAGAAGAATGATTATTGTCATTCTAAGGTGGATTACTAATTTTGAAGCAATTCCATTAATTCTAAATAGCCAGTCAGCAAAATTTTGTTATATTTCCCTAGAGTAAAGTATCTCTCTGAAGGTGAGCACCAGATTCATACGTTACAGAAAGGTGGCCATTGTTGTTGTAAGGTAGATTACTGATTTTAAAGTAATTCCATTAATTCTAAATAGCCAGTCAGCAATATTTTGTAATATTTCAATAGAGTGAAGTACCTCTCTGAAGGAGAGCATAAAAATAATACGTTGCAGAAATATGACACTTGTCATTCTAAGGTAGATTACTGATTTTGAAGTAATTCCATTAATTCTAAATAGCCAGTCAGCAAAATTTTGTTATATTTCACTAGAGTAAAGTACCTCTCTGAAGGAGAGCACAAGATTGATACGTTGGAGAAGGATGACTATTGTCATTCTAAGGTAGATTACTGATTTTGAAGCAATTCTATTAATTCTAAATAGCCAGTCAGCAATATTTTGTTATATTTCAATAGAGTGAAGTACCTCTCTGCAGGAGAGCATAAAAATAATACGTTGCAGAAATATGACTATTGTCATTCTAAGGTAGATTACTGATTATGGAGCAATTCCATTAATTCTAAATAGCCAGTCAGCAAAATTTGTTATATTTCACTAGAGTAAAGTTCGTCTCTGAAGGACAGAACAAGATTGATATGTTGCAGAAGGATGATTATTGTCATTCTAAGGCAGATTACTGATTTTCAAGCAATTCCATTAATTCTAAATAGCCAGTCAGCAAAATTTTGTTATATTTCCCTAGAGTAAAGTATCTCTTTGAAAGAGAGCACAAGATTAACACGTTGCAGAAGGGTGACTATTGTCAGTCTAAGGTAGACTACTGATTTTGAAGCAATTCCATTAATCTAAATAGCCAGTCAGCAAAATTTTGTTATATTGTAATAGAGTAAACTACCTCTCTAAAGGAGAACACAAGATTGATACGTTGCAGGAGGATGACTATTGTCATTCTAAAGTAGTTTACTGATTTTGAAGCAATTTCATTAATTCTAAATAGCCAGTCAGCAAAAATTTGTTATATTTCACTGGAGTAAAGTACGTCTCTGAAGGACAGCGAAAGATTGATACGTTGCAGAAGGATGACTATTGTCATTTGAAGGTAGATTACTGATTTTGAAGCAATTCCATTAATTCTAAATAGCCAGTCAGCAAAAATTTGTTATATTTCACTGGAGTAAAGTACGTCTCTGAAGGACAGCGAAAGATTGATACGTTGCAGAAGGATGACTATTGTCATTTGATGGTAGATTACTGATTTTGAAGCAATTCCATTAATTCTAAATAGCCAGTCAGCAAAATTTTGTTATATTTCCCTAGAGTAAAGTATCTCTCTGAAGGAGAGCACATGATTGATACGTTGCATAAGGATGATTATTGTCATTCTAAGGTAGATTACTGATTTTGAAGCAATTCCATTAATTCTAAATAGCCAGTCAACAAAATTTTGTTATATTTTACTAGAGTAAAGTACCTCTCTGAAGGAGAGCACAAGATTGATACGATGCAGAAGGATGTCTATTGTAATTCTAAAGTATATTACTGATTTTGAAGCAATTTCATTAATTCTAAATAGCTAGTCAGCAAAATTTTATTATATTTCCATAGAGTAAAGTATCTTTCTGAAGGTGAGCATAAGATTGATACGTTGCAGAAGGGTGACTATTGTCAATCTAAGGTAGATTACTAATTTTCAAGCAATTCCATTAATTGTAAATAGCCAGTCAGCAAAATTTTGTTATATTTCACAAGAGTATAGCACCTCTCTGAAGGAGAGCTCAAAATTGATACGGTGCAGAAGGATGACTATTGTCATTCTAAAGTAGACTACTGATTTTGAATGAAATTTCATTAATTCTAAATAGCCAGTCAACAAAATTATGTTATATTTCACCTGAGTAAAGTACGTCTCTGAAGGACAGCGAAAGATTGATACGTTGCAGAAGGATGACTATTGTCATTTGATGGTAGATTACTGATTTTGAAGCAATTCCATTAATTCTAAATAGCCAGTCAGCAAAATTTTGTTATATTTCCCTAGAGTAAAGTATCTCTCTGAAGGAGAGCACATGATTGATACGTTGCATAAGGATGATTATTGTCATTCTAAGGTAGATTACTGATTTTGAAGCAATTCCATTAATTCTAAATAGCCAGTCAGCAAAATTTTGTTATATTTGATTATGTAGTAACTACTATGTTAAATAAAGATTTATTATTATTATTATTATTATTATTAATATTATTATTATTATTATTATTATTATTATTATTATTATTATTATTATTGTTATTGTTATTATTATTATTATTATTATTATTATTATTATTATTATTTCCCTAGAGTAAAGTATCTCTTTGAAAAAGAGCACAATATTAATACGTTGCAGAAAGATGACTATTGTCATTCCAAGGTAGATTACTGATTTTGAAGCAATTCCATTAATTCTAAATAGCCAGTCAACAAAATTTTGTTATATTTTACTAGAGTAAAGTACCTCTCTGAAGGAGAGCACAAGATTGATACGATGCAGAAGGATGTCTATTGTAATTCTAAAGTATATTACTGATTTTGAAGCAATTTCATTAATTCTAAATAGCTAGTCAGCAAAATTTTATTATATTTCCATAGAGTAAAGTATCTTTCTGAAGGTGAGCATAAGATTGATACGTTGCAGAAGGGTGACTATTGTCAATCTAAGGTAGATTACTAATTTTCAAGCAATTCCATTAATTGTAAATAGCCAGTCAGCAAAATTTTGTTATATTTCACAAGAGTATAGCACCTCTCTGAAGGAGAGCTCAAAATTGATACGGTGCAGAAGGATGACTATTGTCATTCTAAAGTAGACTACTGATTTTGAATGAAATTTCATTAATTCTAAATAGCCAGTCAACAAAATTATGTTATATTTCACCTGAGTAAAGTACGTCTCTGAAGGAGAGCACAAAATTGATACGGTGCAGAAGGATGACTATTGTCATTCTAAGGTAGATTACTGATTTTGAAGCAATTCCATTAATTCTAAATAGCCAGTCAACAAAATTATGTTATATTTCACCTGAGTAAAGTACATCTCTGAAGGAGAGCACAAAATTGATACGGTGCAGAAGGATGACTATTGTCATTCTAAGGTAGATTACTGATTTTGAAGCAATTTCATTATTTCTAAATAGCCAATAAGCAAAATTTTGTTATATTTCCCTAGAGTAAAGTATCTCTCTGAAGGTGAGCACAAGATTGATACGTTGCAGAAGGATGACTATTGTCAGTCTAAGGTAGATTACTGATTTAGAAGCAATTCCATTAATTCTAAATAGCCAGTCAGCAAAATTTTGTTATATTTCCCTAGAGTAAAGTATCTCTCTCAAGGAGAGCACAAGAATAATACGTTGCAGAAGCATGACTATTGTCATTCTAAGGTAGATTACTGATTTTGAAGCAAATCCAGTAATTCTAAATAGCCAGTCAGCAAAATTCTGTTATATTTCACTGGAGTAAAGTACGTCTCTGAAAGACAGCACAAAATTGATACATTGCAGAAGGAAGACTATTGTCATTCCAAGGTAGATTACTGATTTTGAAGCAATTCCAATAATTCTAAAAACCTAGTCAGCAAAATTTTGTTATATTTCACTAGAGTAAAGTAACTCTCTGAAGGAGAGCACAATATTGATACGTAGCAGGAGGATGACTATTGTCATTCTAAGGTATATTACTGATTTTGAAGCAATTCCATTAATTCTAAATAGCCAGTCAGCAAAATTTTTTTATATTTCACTGGAGTAAAGTACGTCTCTTAAAGACAGCACAAGTTTGATACGTTGCAGAAGGATGACTATTGTCATTCTAAGGTAGATTACTGATTTTGATGCAATTTCATTAATTCTGAATAGCCAGCCAGCAAAATTTTGTTATATTTCCCTAGAGTAAAGTATCTTTCTGAAGGAGAGCACAAGATTGATACGTTGCAGAAGGATGACTATTGTCATTCCAAAGTGGATTACTAATTTTGAATCAATTCCATTAATTCTAAATAGCCAGTCAGCAAAATTTTGTTATATTTCCCTAGAGTAAAGGATCTCTTTGAAGGAGAGCACAAGATTAATACGTTGCAGAAGGATGACTATTGTCATTCTAAGGTAGATTACTGATTTTGAAGCAATTCCATTAATACTAAATAGCCAGCCAGCAAAATTTTGTTATATTTCCCTAGAGTAAAGTATATCTCTGAAGAAGAGCACAAGATTGATACGTTGCAGAAGGATGATTATTGTCATTCTAAGGTAGATTACTGATTTTGAAGCAATTCCATTAATTCTAAATAGCCAGTCAGCAAAATTTTGTTATATTTCACTGGAGTAAAGTACGTCTCTTAAAGACAGCACAAGTTTGATACGTTGCAAAAGGATGACTATTGTCATTCTAAGGTAGATTACTGATTTTGATGCAATTCCATTAATTCTGAATAGCCAGCCAGCAAAATTTTGTTATATTTCCCTAGAGTAAAGTATCTCTCTGAAGGAGAGCACAAGATTGATACGTTGCAGAAGGATGACTATTGTCATTCTAAAGTGGATTACTAATTTTGAAGCAATTCCATTAATTCTAAATAGCCAGCCTGCAAAATTTTGTTATATTTCCCTAGAGTAAAGTATCTCTCTAAAGGAGAGCACAAGATTGATACGTTGCAGAAGGATGACTATTGTCATTCTGAGGTAGATTACTGATATTAAAGCGATTCCATTAATTCTAAATAGCTAGTCAGCTAAATTTTGTTATATTTCACTAGAGTAAAGTGCCTCTCTGAAGGAGAGCACAAGATTGATACGTTGCAGAAGGATGTCTATTGTAATTCTAATGTAGATTACTGATTTTGAAGCAATTTCATTAATTCTAAATAGCTAGTCAGCAAAATTTGCTATATTTCACTGGAGTAAAGTACGTCTCTGAAAGACAGAACAAGATTGATACGTTGCAGAAGGATGACTATTGTCATTCTAAGGTAGATTACTGATTTTAAAGCAATTCCATTAATTCTAAATAGACAGCAATTTTTTTTATATTTCACTAGAGTAAAGTACCCTTCTGAAGGAGAGCACAAGATTCATACGTTACAGAAAGATGACCATTGTTGTTGTAAGGTAGATTACTGATTTTGAAGCAGTTCCGTTAATTCTAAATAGCCAGTCAACAAAATTTTGTTACATTTCACTAGAGTAAAGTACCTCTCAGAAGGAGAGCACAAGATTGATACGTTGCAGAAGGATGTCTATTGTAATTCTAAAGTAGATTACTGATTTTGAAGCAATTTCATTAATTCTAAATAGCTAGTTAGCAAAATTTTTGTTATGTTTCCCTAGAGTAAAGTATCTCTCTGGAGGTGAACACAAGATTGATACGTTGCAGAAGGATGACTATTGCCATTCTAAGGTAGATTACTGATTTTGAAGCAATTCCATTAATTCTAAATAGCCAGTCAGCAAAATTTTGTTATATTTCACTAGAGTAAAATACGTCTCTGAAGGACAGCACAAGATTGATACGTTGCAGAATGATGACTATTGTCATTCTAAGGTAGATTACTGATTTTGAAGCAATTCCATTAATTCTAAATAGCCAGTCAGCAAAATTTTGTTATATTTCCCTAGAGTAAAGTATCTTTCTGAAGGAGAGCACAAGACTGATACGTTGCAGAAGGACGACTATTGTCCTTTTAAGGTAGATTACTGATTTTGAAGCAATTCCATTAATTCTAAATAGCCAGTCAGCAAAATTTTGTTATATATCACTGGAGTAAAGTACGTCTCTGGAGGACAGCACAAGATTGATACGTTACAGAAGGATGACTATTGTCATTCCAAGGTAGATTACTGATTTTGAAGCAATTCCATTAATTCTAAATAGCCAGTCAGCGAAATTTTGTTATATTTCACTAGAGTAAAGTACTTCTCTGAAGGAGAGCACAAGATTGATACGTTGCAGAAGGATGACTTTTGTCATTCTAAGGTTGATTACTGATTTTGAAGCAATTCCATTAATTCTAAATAGCCAGTCAGCGAAATTTTGTTATATTTCACTAGAGTAAAGTACTTCTCTGAAGGAGAGCACAAGATTGATACGTTGCAGAAGGATGACTTTTGTCATTCTAAGGTAGATTACTGATTTTGAAGTAATTCCATTAATTCTAAATAGACATTCTGCAAAATTTTGTTATATTTCCCTAGAGTAAAGTATCTCTCTGAAGGTGAGCACAAGATTAATACGTTGCAGAAGGATGACTATTGTCATTCCAAGGTACATTACTGATTTTGAAGCAATTCCATTAATTCTAAATAGCCAGTCAGCAAAATTTTGTTATATTTCACTGGAGTAAAGTACGTCTCTGAAGGACAGCACGAGATTGGTACGTTGCAGAAGGATGACTATTGTCATGCTAAGGTAGATTACCGATTTTGAAGCAATTCCATTAATTCTAAATAGCCAGCCAGCAATATTTTGTTATATTTCAATAGAGTAAAGTACCTCTTTGAAGGAGAGCATAAGAATAATACGTTGCAGAAGGGTGACTATTGTCAGTCTAAGGTAGACTAGACTGAAGAACTTTGTGATGGCCTAAATAAAGTAAAACCTGTAAAACAAATAGTACTAATATAAAAATAGTGAGTGCGGTCCTGGTGCGTTGTGTGCGGGTTTGTGGCGTGATAAGAAACGTCTGGCGGTTGGCGGTAGTGGTTCCGTGTGCAAAAGGGTACCTGGAATCCAAGGACTGGATGTTGACTAGGGAGCTAGCTAGGAGGGGTGAGTGAAAGCAGTGTGTAAGTGGTGCTGTTACAGCGAACACATATGCATTTTTACTGGTGGAGACTTTGTTTTAAAGTTCGGCGCCTCTACGGTGTTATGCGAGTAGCTCATTAATTGCTACATGTTTAAAGAGATAGTTACGTCTTCGACAATTAAAACTATCGCTTCATCTGACCTCGCTCCAGCTTCGACAGAAACTACCTGTCAAACTGCCAGCTACGTTGTCAACATACAGAGCCATTTTATCATCATTCTACACACACATCGTCGTCAAAAACCCGAGTCCCCGACGCCACTGCTAAATAGTTAAAATAAGTTTAGTCTAGTTCTAGTCTTAATTAGAAAATAACATTTATATGAAACATTGTATGTGTGATCGTATTGTTTTTGTTTTTGAGTAATTAAAAAAATCAAAAAAGGCATTAACTTTTATATTTATTTATGTGTATAAAAAAATCAAAACGAACCCTTTACGACCCTGAAAATTAAGAGAAAAATTTGTGCTCGTCACATATTTGGCACCCAACTAGAGGACTTGAGGTTATCACATATTTTGCAACTAACGAGAAGGGTTGTGGTTATATAAAAGTTGATGCCTTGAAGTTAAATGTGTAAACGTCAAAGGTCACATCATTTACGTAGTAAAAATGAAACGTTCTAAGAAACGCAAATCGGAAATGTCCGATGTAGATAATGTTATTCTGCAACTGTCTCAAAATATGATGGCCATGCAACAATCTATGAATCGGTTGGGTGAACAGTTAAGTAAACAAAATATTAGTAGTAGTGACGCGGAAGAAAAAAATGAAAAACGGAATATTGAACCTATTATTGATAGAAATTATATATCGACTTGGAAAGATTTAGGCGGAGCTACTTGAATTTTTAGTGTAAGTGGTCAATTACATCCGAAAATATTAATTAATAAATGAACTACGTTGTTTGAAGATGCGGGAGTTCCTGATCATAAAAAGTGGCATTTGCACTGAATGCATTGCGGGGTTCGGTAGCTGATTGGGCCGCGTTGAAAGAAAAAAGTTTCAAATCGTTTGAAGAATTTAAATTGGCATTTTTAGATCGATACTGGAGGGTCGATCAAGATAGGGAATTATATTTAAAACTAAAATATGGTCGATATGAATACGGTAGCCTTGCCGATTATTTTTTGAAAATGGTAAAAGAAGCGTCGTTTTTAAATAAGCCAATAGATGATGAACATTTATGTGAACTAATCACCAACCATTTTAGTCCAGAAATAAGGCGCGGTATTTTAAATTCGGGTAGTAGAACGAATGAAGATGTTGAAGCATACTTTCGAAAATTAGATGATATTTACGAAATGGAAAGAGAGAAAACGCGCTATAACAATGATAGACGTGAAAACAGGAACAGTACTCGCGATGGGAATCGTAATCAATCGCAAAATAATAATAATAAACCTAATCAAAGAGTAGCAACTATTGTTAAAGAAACCCCTCCTGAGGCAATATTATCCGGCGATGAAACAGAAAATGCCGAAGAAATAACCGCGATGCCTATTATTGAAATTGAAGTCGAAAAGCGTAGAGTTAAAGCACTGGTCGATTCTGGCAGTCAAATAACGTGTGTGTCGAAAGAATTAATTAACGAATTAGAGGCGAATGAAAAGGTTAAAATACCTGCATTTCCGGTTACGGGTGTTGAGTTAAGGAGCGCATTTTTACAAAAGAATATTAAATTAAAGAAACAAGTATTGCTCGAAATAGAAATAAATAATATTAAATTCGATATTATTTGTATGGTAGTCCCAAAACTATTTAGGCAAGTCATTTTAGGATGTGACTGGCTACGAAAAAATAAAGCGATTATTTGTTTTTCTGACAAATTATTGAGTTTAAAAATTAATGAAAATGAACATATCAAAGTTTTATTTAAAGAAATTTTAAATGCGGGATACCATGAAGATGAAATTCAAAAAGTAAACGAAATATTCACTATGAATATAGAGGAAAATGAATTTACTAAAGTTAAACCTAATCTTAGTAATGAGACATTATTATTTGATGTATCGATAAATAGGGAGGACCAATTAGCAATTGAAAATATTTTAACAAAACATAAAGCAGTATTTTCTGATCGACCGGGATTAATAAAGAATTATGAGCACAAGATAGAACTACGTGATACAAAGCCATTCTTTTTAAAGTCATACCCAATGCCGTTTTGTTACCGAGAAGAAGTAGATAAACAAATACAGGAAATGTTAGAGTGGGGGGTTATTGAACCAGTGCAAACCGAATATATTAGTCCGTCAGTAGTAGTCAAAAAAAAGGACGGAAAACCGCGAATTTGTTTAGATGCACGGTATTTAAATTCTGTTATGGTAAAAGATCATGTGATGCCTCCGGATCCTAACGAATTATTATACGATTTTTCTAAAGGTAAAATATTGAGTACTATAGATTTAACTAGCTCGTATTGGCAAGTATCGATACGGTTATCGGATAGAAAATATACGGGATTTTTATTTAATGGGAAATCAAATCAGTTTTGTGTCCCGTCATTTGGTTTAAGAACTTCCGTTGCTAGCTTTATACGTGGTTTAAATGAAGTTATAGGGATAGTATTTCAACAATTTGCAATATCATATGTGGATGATATATTTATTGTATCAAATAATATGAATGAACATATTACTCATATCGATTTGCTGTTATACAAACTTGAGGAAGAAAATATTACATTAAAGCTAAACAAATGTAAATTCGCTAGAAGCGAGGTACCTTTTCTCGGGCATATATTAAAACCGGATGGAAAGACGACAATGGAAAGACGATTTTGCGAAAATTATGCAAATTTAACAATACCATTGTTACGGTTGCTGAAAAAAGATACAAAATGGAAATGGGACGAGGAAAAGGAAGTAGCTTTTAATAAAATAAAAGAAGCATATTTAGATAGTACTTGTGTTTATCACCCTGATATGGGAAGGGAATACTTTATCCAAACAGACAGTTCAAATTATGGCATTAGGGGTTGTTTGTTTCAAAGAAATGACATAGGTGAAAAGCAAATAATCGCATTCACCAGTCGAACATTAAATCAAAGTGAATTAAATTATGGTATCACTGAAAAGGAGGCGTTAGCCATAGTGCATGCAGTGAAGGAATGGCGTGTGTTAATCCTGGGTAGAAACATAACAGTCATTACAGATCATAAAGCATTGTCCTTTTTAATGAAAAGTAGACTCCTAAATTCACGGCTAACCAGATGGACATTATTTCTTCAGGAATATGATCTTAAAATTCAGTATTGTAAGGGCTCGGACAATATAACAGCCGATTTTTTGTCTCGATATCCTGTTTGTAAGGAAGGGGAGAAAGATTATCCAAATAATGATTATAAATTGAGCGTAGGTGGTATTCAAACATCCTTATTGTTTAAGACGGCGTTAAAAAATATGTGTAATATAAAATGTGCACAACGAGAAGATCCATATTGGAGCAAAATTATAAAGGATCTTGAAAGTAATTAAGGATCAGATAGATCACAAAATTGGTATGTATTATATGAAAAAATATTATGGCGAAAAAGTTCACAAAGGATGAATTTTGTAAGCTTGTAATACCTAAAAAACATGTGGTTACGTTAGTTTTACAAGAACACGAAGATAACGGCCATTTTGGTAGTGCTAATGTTGTAATGCGTTAATAAATTATTACTATTTCCCAAAAATGAGAGAGATAACCAGGAAAATAGTAGCGGGATGTGATTTATGCCAACGAAGTAAAGTTTGTCCAAAACCACAAGGGGAACAAAATAATGTAATAGTAAAAAATCCGGAGGAATTAGTATGTACCGATTTAATGGGACCATTACCAAAATCAGTGGGTGGTGTCACTCAATTATTAGTAATCTTTGATGCATTTTCAAAATTAGTTAGATTGTATTGTTTGCGTAGAGCAAATACGACTACTATTATAAAGAAATTTAAACAATACTGCGAAGAAGTAAATAAACCGCTAGCTATACTATCAGATAATGGGCCCCAGTTTGCGTCAAAGAAATGGAAAGATTGGTTAGAAAATGAAAACATTAAGCCCAAGTTTACATCCACCTATTATCCGCAAGGAAATAGTACTGAACCAATAAATAAGGAAATTGGTCGGCTTCTTCGTTCTTTATGCCATGCTAAGCATACAAAATGGGCAATGGTTATAAACAAGGTAGAATTTTATTTGAATAATGTTACGCATGAAAGTACAGGGTTTACACCGAATGAAATACATTTCGGTCAACTGCGCGAAGAACCTTTAATTAAAAATGTACCGTATCCTAAGAAATTAACATTACCCAACTCTTGCACAACAAAATTTAATATCTAAAGCTAGTAAGCGCAAAGAAAAACATGACGCTGATAGGAAATTAGAAAAATTTGAAGTTGGTGATTGGGTTTATTTGAAAACTCATTGTCTATCTTCGGGAGAAAATAAAGAAATTCGTAAATTATTTTTAGTATATGAAGGGCCATTTAAAATCATAAAGGAACATAGTGCGAATGCTTATGTTCTACGTAATAAGGAAAAGAACGTGTTAAAAGGAACGCATAATATTTACAATTTGAGAAAAAAATTCCACCATATTCGGAACAGTTGCAAAACTATTGAAAGTTACCTTTATACTAGTTTTACTAGGGGGGTGATGTGATGGCTTAAATAAAGTAAAACCTGTAAAACAAATAGTACTAAATAGTGAGTGCGGTCCTAGTGCGTTGTGCGCGGGTTTGGGGCGTGATAAGAAACGTCTGGCGGTAGTGGTTCCGTGTGCAAAAGGGTACCTGGAATCCAAGGACTGGATGGAGACTAGGGAGCTAGCTAGGAGGGGTGTGAGTGAAAGCTGTGTGTAAGTGGTGCTGTTACAGCGAACACACGTTCATTTTTACTGGTGGAGACTTTGTTTTAAAGTTCGGCGCCTCTACAGTGTTATGCGAGTAGCTCATTAATTGCTACATGTTTAAAGAGATAGTTACGCCTTCGACAATTAAAACTATCGCTTCATCTGACCTCGCTCCAGCTTCGACAGAAATTACCTGTCCAACTGCCAGCCACGTTGTCAACAGACAGAGCCATGTTATCATCATTCTACACATCGTCGTCAAAAACTCGAGTCCCCGACGCCACTGCTAAATAATTAAGATAAGTTTAGTCTAGTTCTAGTCTTAATTAGAAAATAACATTTATATAAAACATAGTATGTGTGATCGTATTGTTTTTGTTTTTGAGTAATTAAAAAAAATCAAATAAGGCATTAACTTTTATATTTATTTATGTGTATAAAAAAATAAAAACGAACCCTTTACGACCCTGAAAATTAAGAGAAAGATTTGTGCTCGTCACAACTTTCATCAGTATTATTTACAGATAATTCAGCTGTACTTGTAGATCGTTCACCTAAAAATTTTCTAGATATTTGTTTCCTGTTTTCATGAGAATCTTCGATGTAGCCTTCTAAAATATCTGCGCCCGAATCTACGAGTAATGAAGCCGAGGAACACCTTGTAGATATATTTTGATGTTAGAGTAAGTATTGCCATCTATTTGTAATTTTGTAGAATGTTTTTATGTTTTGAATATTACTGATGTAAAGGTTGGTAGTAGTAGGAAAATAAAAATGTAACTAAGTGTCAAAGTCAAAAATATGGTGAAGAATAGAAGCACATGTATACATATCTAAAATATATTTCTTTCGATTATTTATATAAACAGGAGTATTATTTATACCAAAAACTACAGGTTATGGGCCCAGGCCTCCTGTATTTAAAAAAATTGCGAGTAAGCAATAAAAGGTGTATAATTAAAAAAATAAATTCAGAGTAGATAACGAAAGAAATAAAACAAAATGGAAGGTTTACCACCAATCTCGAAATTAAACGGGTCAAATTATCAAATATGGAGTCACCAAACAAAAATACTTTTAAAAGCAAAAAAGGTATGGACAACAATCGAGAATGTAAAACCGAAGAAACTACCCAGCGCTGTATCAGCAGATGACAAAAAACAACGTGCTATAGAAATCCAAGAATATGAGGATAAGAGCACAATTGCCGCGTCTATTTTGCTGAGTACGTTAGATTCAAGGCAAGCACAACAAGTTCTGACTCTAGACGAGGGGCGAGATATTTGGCTAAAGCTAAAGCAGATACACGAGGGCAAGAAGTCATCAAGAAGGGTGGAATTGAGGCTCGAGCTTAGTACAATCAAAAAGGAAAATCAAGAAACACTAGAAAAATATCTATCCAGAGGACAGTTTCATTAGAGACCAACTTGAACAATGTGAAGCAAAAATACAAAAATGAAGAATATTTTGGCTTGATATTAAATGGCTTGCCAAACGAATATAAAACAATAAGACTTGTGACGTACCTACCCCTGTGTTGGGTTTTCTGTTACTGCTTTCGGGCGCTATTCTGTGAACTGTCTGTTTTAGGGGTAGTTTAGGATTGCGGATAGCTAGTCGGAGGTCCAGGATTATTATTTATAAATGATTATGAAATTTGTTAAACTTAAACATTTTATTAACACACCAAATGTACAAACATGTAATTAAAATTAAAAAAATGTCAGAAATCTGTCTGTTTGACTAGAACATTAAATTTATGTATCTTGGTATATATTTACTGTACTTGACTGGAATCCTGTCTCTGAGATGACACTCTCGCTCGGATTCAGCGACTATCTCGCTGAGGGCAGTTCGCGATGCACGTGTCGAGTTCTAGACTACAGAAGCTGCAGGTAGACTGGTCCTCTTGTATAGCCGAAGCAGCTATCGCAGGAAGTGACTTCTTAGTTAGCCGATGCAGCTATTGTAAGAAGTGCCTTCTGAAGCTTTTATACCCAGATTTGGTTAGATTCGGTTGAAATTTGCGCGTTTAGAAGAGGGAGATGTTACCGGCCATCTGATAGGTGCAGAGGCGGAGTAGTGTCGCGATGTCTGATTGGCTGAAGCCTGGGTTTGTAAACTGTTTATTTTATGTCTTCAAAAAAAAAACAAAAAATAAATTTCCAGTGTTTTTGTGAATGTTATCATCAGGTAAAATTACAAATAGCACATGAATACAATAAATATAATAAATATATTTCAGTTTGCCTTGAAGTCAGCGGCTGACCGTAGCGCCAACCGCCAACATCGCTCAGCTGTTCCTGCAGTTGTCAAAGGGATTTCCCGGGTGGTTTTCTCCAAGTTCTGTGCAGGGAATTGTGTCCTTAAGGATCCTACTGTTGTCCAGACAGCTAGGCCCGGCCCGTGGATTATGGGTATGCCGGTTGGCAGTAGTTGTACATCCTCACTTATAACCTGTAAGTTTTCTAAGCGTGTATTGATGAAAAACATGATTTCCATCCCGATTTCTTAGCAAAACTTCAAGAAAAGTGTCGAATGATGTTCCCTGTCCTGAATGCAAAGCCCACGGACCGGCTATGAAGAATGGAAATCGCTGGGAAGACTATGAAATTGAAGTTTTGACCAACTCATGTCCATGGAGAACTATGGCTCTGTGTGTCGTCTTTTGCCGGGAAATTTGAAGAAAATGGACGAAAATATGTGACTTCGTCACAGTCTACAAATGAAAGCCAGTGGACTAGAAAATTTAACCAATGCGTCATTTATTTCAGGTTTAAAGGCGCAAGAAGATGAAATTAAATTAACAGAAACAACAACAAAATTAGAAGCAGCATGTTTAATGAAACATAAAAATTCCGAAAACAAAAGCATAAAAAGTTGCTATGTATGTGGAAAACAAATCACTACGCAAGAAACTGCTACTTCCGTAAGAATCTCAAGAATGACACAGAAGAGCGCTACCCAAGACAAGAAAACAGATCCGGAAGAGGAGTGAATAGCAGACAGGCGAGAAAAGGCGTATGTAGCAACAAAAACAAAACCTGCAAAAGAAAATGAAGATACCGAAGTTTTCGCTTTACGTGTAGAAGAAAGAACAAATAACGAAACAAATCAGTCAGAAGATTGGTTTATAGACTCGGGTGCAACAAGCCACATAACGTACAATAGAAACCTATTTACATTACTTGAAGGTACCGCACCAAACTCTGTTAAACTCCCAGATGGAAGATCTATGAAAATCCACGGAAAAGGAACAGTACGTATAAAGTTATTAAATGAAGATTGCAAGTATAAATATATAGATCTCTTAAATGTATTATGGATACCAGAACTAGCAGAAAATCTAATATCAGTAAGTGAATTTGAAAAACAAGGACTCGATGTAATATTTCAAAACGGAAAATGCACAGTTTCATAAAAGGATGGATCATTATTGCTCAGTGGAACAAGAACAAACGGATTATATAAAATGGATGCCACAAATGCAAATACACATGTAGAAACTGCATATAAAACGAGTATAGATATTAACAAATGGCACAAAAGGTTCGGACATCAAAGTGCACAGACAATAATAAATATGAAGAAACAAAATATGGTAAATGGTCTAAATTTACAGAAAAATGTAGACATCGAAGAAAATTGTACCAGCTGTATACTAGGTAAAACAGCAAGAAAGCCATAAGAATATACAAACAACGAATATCCTTGAGCTATTACATATGGACCTATGTGGGCCAATGTAAATGCCATCATTATCAGGGTCAAAATACATGTACATAATAATAGACGATTACTCAAGAAAAATTTTTGGAAATTTTTTGAAGAATAAAAATGAAACACTACAAAAATTTAAAATATTCAAAACCGAAATTGAAAAACAAACGGGCAAAAAGATAAAAAGAATAAGAAGTGATAACGGCGGCGAATTTGAGAATAAACAATTTAAAACTTTTCTCAAGGAAAATGGAATAGTGCATGAAAAGACTGCTGCATACACACCACAAGAAAATGGAGTTGCTGAGCGCAACAACAGATCGATAATTGAAATGACCAGATGCATGCTTCAAGACTCCTAACTACCCAATACTTTTTGGGCAGAAGCAGCTAATTATGCGATTTACTTGAAGAATCGAACATTGTATCAAAAAATAAACACAACACCTAATGAAAGATTTTTTGGTAAGAAACCAAGCGTAGAACACATAAAAATATTCGGATCAGTTGCTTACTACTGGCAAGCAAAAGCTCAAAGAACAGGCAAGTTAGATGCAACATCAAGTGAAGGAATATTTTTAGGATATGACCACTCAAGTAAACACATATGAATATATTGCATAAAAAGAGAATATTAGTAAGAGATGCAAAAATTATAGAATACCGACAAGGAGCAGAACTATTGAGCAATCTAACAACTGAAGAAGATACAACAATTGGTTTACCAATATACATATTTGAAATAGACAAAAATGAAGATAAGAATCAACAAATAATCATGTGCGAAGATGAAGAAACAAATAATGATCAAGAAGTTATACAAGAAAATATGAACGAGAATGTTAACCGTAACAATCATGACAATTTGCAAGGAAATGATATAAATGTTGATCAAGAAAATAGTGATCATGAGCTGACCGATAGCGACAAAAGTGAAGGAATTTCGGAAGAAGAAGGTTATTCCAGTGAAGAATACATAAGTGATGATTCAACAATCGATGATGGACAGAAAAATACCGAAAATACAGATGAAAATTATGAACCAACACATAAAATACAAGTTAATCCTGTAAGTTGTAGAAGATCAAACAGATTGAAAGAAAAATACAAACAACAAGTGAATTTAACAAAATATAAAGAATGTCCAGAAACTTATGAAGAAGCAATAAGATCACCAGAAGCCAGTCAATGGATAGAAGCAATAAAGAGTGAGTTAAATTCACATAAACAAAACAAAACATGGAAGTTAGTAGATAGACGTAAAGATAAAACAGTTATTGATGCAAAATGAGTTTTCAAAATAAAGGAAAACGAAGATGGGACAATAAATAAATACAAAGCAAGACTAGTTGCGCGTGGTTTTAACCAGAGGAAAGGAATAGATTACGAAGATACGTTTTCGCCGGTAATCAGGTTAAACACATTACGAACGATCCTTGCGCTAGCTGTAGAAGAAAACTTGGGTTTATACCAATATGATTTTACGACAGCCTACTTAAATGGAGAAATCAAGGAAGAAATATATATGGAGATACCCAAAGGTTCACAAAAATGTGGTAAAAATAAAGTACATAAGCTACAAAAGGGAATCTATGGTCTGAAACTAGCGCTTTAATATGGTATTCGACAATAAAGAAGGAACTCCTAGAACTAGGTTTTGAAGAGTTATATTCAGAGTCATGCGTGTTTCGATATGCAATTTCAGAAGAAAAATATGTAATATTATGCTTATATGTAGATGATATTTTAATTGCGTCAAATTCAAAGGAACTGGTGAATGACATAATTACAAAAATAAAAACCAAATTTTAAATTAAATATATTGGAGATGCAAAATATCTGTTAGGAATAGAAATAACAAGAAATAAAGAAAAAGGAACATTGTTCATATCTCAAGAAAATTACATAAACAAAGTATTACAAAAATTTAACATGAGTGAATGCAAAGGAGTAAGCACACCGTTAGAAGCAGGATCGAAAATAATAGAACAGGAAGCAGAACTCAACCCAACACATATACCCTATCAAGAACTTATAGGCAGTTTAATATATCTGTTACAAGGCACGAGACCTGACATAGCGTTCGCGACAACATATTTAAGCCAATTCTGTTCCAAATACACGACTGAACATTGGAAACAGGCCAAACACGTTCTTAGATATTTAAAAAGGACAAGTAACATGGGAATACTGTATAGTAAAGGAGAAAAGAAAGTTACCGGTTTCAGCGACGCTAGTTGGAATGACATAACGGATGGAAAAGGATTTTCAGCCTACATATTCACACTAGCTAATGGAGCTGTAAGTTGGTCTTGTAAGAAACAAGGCATGGTAGCATTAAGCACATGCGAAAGCGAATTTATTGCAATCACAGAGGCTATCAAAGAAATTGTCTGGATCAAAAAATTAATGGAAGAATTAAAATTTGAAAATTATGTAGAACCAAGTATCATATTAAATGCGGACAATCAAGCAGCCATACAATTATCAAATAACAATATATATCACTCTAGGACTAAACACATCCAGAGAAAATATTTCTACATCCGGGATGAGATACCTAAGAACAATATTAAAATACAGTATGTAGATACTAGATCAATGACAGCTGATTTTTTAACCAAACCAACATCAAAAGCAATCTTAGAAAAGTGCTGTCAAGATTCAGGATTATACGTAAGAAATAAATAATATAATTTGAAATGAACATCAAAATGGGGGGAGTGTAGATATATTTTGATGTTAGAGTAAGTAATGCCATCTATTTGTAATTTTGTAGAATGTTTTTATGTTTTGAATATTACTGATGTAAAGGTTGGTAGTAGTAGGAAAATAAAAATGTAACTAAGTGTCAAAAATATGGTGAAGAATAGAAGCACATGTATACATATCTAAAATATATTTCTTTCGATTATTTATATAAACAGGAGTATTATTTATACCAAAAACTACACACCTGAAGCAGTGACCAGTGAATTTATTTGGATCTGCTAAACCTAGAAACGACGCTATCTTTTTCGGAATTCCTCCAAATATATTCACAGCAATTGGTTTCGTAGAACATTTGCCATTTTTATAAAATATATATATAAAAAAAAAACGTTTATGCGGAGTATGTTGTGGACGAATAAAAGCGTATTTACGAAAAATGTCTAATAAGTTTAAATTTTTGACATTCCCAGCATTCAATACAAATCCTCTCTGAATTTTTGTTTTGGTATCCGGTAAAATAATTTGTATGGATGAAAATCCTGTGTCTGTAATTTCATCAACGCACATTTGAACCAGTTCATTTCTTCTGCATGCTCTAGCTATTCCAATAATAAGAGCAACCTTCATCATTAAGAAATCTTTGTCATTGGCTTCTTTTAAAAATATGTCGATTTCAGCTTTTGAGAAAAATTTTGATTTCTTTGCCCTGTAACCTTCCGATTTACGTTTTAAAAATGCAATTACTTGTATATATTTGCTGATGTCAATATTGTCATTCAAGGATATCGTAGCCTTCAACATCGAATACTGATGCCACAAAGTTGAAGCTTTCAGACTTCTAGACTTATATTCAAAATAAGCTAGAAGCACGGTTTGTGATAATTTGTTAATCTTTTTATCTTCGCACCATTGCCTGAACTGTTTATACATTAAATTATATTTTTCTTTTTATTTTTTTGGTAATAAACCTGCCACCACAGCTGCAGCAAACTCTTTAACAGAGGACGAGACACTGGAACCATCACTATCACATATTTTGTACGTTTCAAATATAAAATCTTTCACGATTTTACAGTTTGTTTATAATATTGTTTAAACGTCATCCGTTGTCATGGTTGTTTACAGTCAAGATAACGAGTTTTAACCAAATTAATTTTTATGTTTAAAAAACAAAATATAATAATTTTAAATATATTTATATTTTTTACGATTGTAGAAAAAATATTGTATGTACCTCATCGGATAGAGCTTGTTCGTTGCATTTTGCGATTTTTTTCGCCGCGTGCAACAAACAATGCTCTATCCACACTCAGTACATAAATAACTATTTCAATAAGTACGCTATGTAATGTTTCACTTTTAGAAATTGAAATACATTTGTAACATAAATGTCATATGAATTATGTTTTGTAATAAGGTAAATTTATTTGATAACAATAGTAAACAATTTAAATAATGGAGAATGGAATAATATATTTTTACTGAGTATTCTTTATAACAGAGCATGAAGTATCGTCGCAAATAACTAAATAATTTTACGAAAACTGATCGAACAGAAAAATATTTTTTAGTAACTTCAATACCACGGCGATAGGCCGGAAATAGCAAAACGCAGCTACAATTACCGCCACGTTTTGCGGTTAAAGATTGCGGAACGAACACACCTAAAATAGAATTATACACAAGAGTAGCAGTTTTCGTTATGATTTTGTTCATTATTTACAGATCTGCAAAGTTTTGTACAGAATACGGCGATTAATACTAAACACAAAAATCAAATATGTCTTCCTTTGTTTGTATTCAATAGACCAGAAAAGTGTAACGGTCAAATTTAGGTGCCAAATTCGAACTCAGTTCATAACGCTGAGAGCATAATCTTACTCCCCGTGTATTTCTTACCAAGAAAAATTTTGCTCAACTTTAAAGGACGAAAAATCTCATAAAAGTATATTTCTTATGCAAAACATTATATGTACCACCTAGATCGATCCTTTATCTCCTGATTCGTACAATAATATTCACATGAACTGTGAACAGTTTATAATTATTTAAATATTAATACAACACTACAAAATTCAATGAACGTATATCTCGATAGGTCCTACAACTTCGGTACGCAGCCAATCGCAGTATAGCTTTTATTGCACTTGATCTATTTACTATCTATCAACGACACAGCATTTTAACTTATACGTAACATTTTAATTTCTAATAATTTTCTTACTATACCTTTTCAAGGATTTTAAACAGTTGCAATCTATTACTGAATAAACAAACTATAAAATACTTAACAAGAGTACTTAATTTCTTTTACAAAATATCTTTTTTCTGGCAATAAAATCACACTTCCATAAGAAAACTCGCGCCAAAAAGCAAATTCTAGCCTTACTTTTCTGTTCTATTTCTTTCTCATTATTGACAACTGACGCAAAGTGCCATGACATCTGGCGGCATAATTTGTAACTATGTGATTTAGTACTCTGGCTGATTTAGAACTTGTATTCGGGAGAGCCACATCCAAGAGATGGCAGCACTAAAGACAGACTTATAGGGAAAACTTTGAATTTTACACTTGTAGTCGTTGTAGTTTAATGCTTTGTTTTAGGAAAAATTCTGTTATTTTTGATTAAATTCAGAATGTTTATTACAATGACAGGTGTATATATTTATTTAAAAGGTGCTGTGCGACCTATAACCGAAGGAGAAGCAGTGTGTAAAGGTAAAATGAAATACAAATTTGTGGTTATCTTGCTTGATAACTTATTTATTTTTAGTTATAGACACATTATTTTATATGGATATGAAGACAATGCGGCACCTAACTCTATCGTGATAACAATAACACAAATGTCATCGTGTGGAAATGTGTGTGCAGCTGGAAAGCAGGACAGGGAGAAAAGTGGAAGTCAAACTATTGGATTTAAAATTCATTATAGTTACATAATTATAAGTTTATTTTTATCCATAAATTGTAATATAGAGGCAATATCACTTGATAATAATTACCTCACTCTTGTTTATTGTATTAAAGTGCAGATACGATTAAATATGTAAATAACCTCAATCATGTTGTGTTACAAATGTATTACATTTACTGGTTGACCATTCTGAAGGCAAGTTGTAAATAAAATTACAAATAAAAAAATATCATTGCTTTATTTTATTTAAAAAGGTAATTGTATTTTGTTTGATTAAAAAACAATCTACATTTATTATGTTTTGCAAGTCTTCCTCTTGCTGGCTCGATTTCTGGCATTTTTATCGTTCCTTCTTTTCTATAAATAATATAAAATAAATGTAGTTATAATGTTAAAGAATAATAATTACTATTACTACTACTTACACGTAAGTAACTTCTCTCTATTTTTCTTCTGTACTAGAGGTTAGGGTTACGGTAATTGTTGGCATGAAATAGCATTTTTTTAATGTTTTTCTTCTAATGACTATAAAAACAATCTAATAATGTATTGAAGCATAAATTTATATAAATACTTACATGAAATTAAATATCTAGGCAAAAATTATTGTGAATAAACGTTATTGAATGGTGACATGTTCTTGATTTTTAAAGCGATTTTCCATTGATATTTTAATATTTCAGTTTTTGGAAAATAGTGAACGGATATGTCTTTACTTGCATAATTATTACACTGCGGTACAACACAATATCTTTTCGTTTTGCTGGCCATTTTTGGCTCTTTTTTACTGTATAACCCTATATGACAGCACAACGTTTTCCCTACGACTTATATGTTTTATTTTGCCACCAGATGTCAGCTACTTTGTTGGCTCTTACCAATAGTAAAAATGAATGTAAATAAAGGTAAAAGCAAAACTTATTGTATTGTCTTGAAGTGTACTGTCGGTATTCAAAATTATCGTAATTTTGGTGAAAATACTGTAGTTATCACTAGTAAAATGCGTACAAAATTAAACTTTGACGGGCCCAAAAAAGGTTTTGTATTTCGAATTAAAATATCAATGAAATATATAAAATAAAGTTTTTATGCCTCATCTTCGTGGATGACAATCTTAATTTCATCAGAAGCCGTTCATTTTATTAACGTACCTTCTACAAAACATCTTACTTGCGGTTGGATTTGCATTTAGAAATCTAACTTCGGAAGTAGTTATTCTTATTTCTGCTTAAATATAACGTTTTATTTTTTTAAATGCCTAACTTATTAAAATACCTCCAACAAAATAAGTTGGTTGGTTTTTTATATAATAATTTTACATAAATGTGTTATATTTGCAAAATTTCACAAAATGCATGCAAAAGTAATACGAATGACAGCTAAGAATACTAAATCAAACGCACGTGTAGTTGGCGACGGTGCTGCCACCAACGGTCGTGTCAGTTGTCAATAGCGTGTGGCATTAGTGGATCAAAAAGATGGATGGCAGCTATTGGAGTTTGATTTTAAGCTCGCAGCGCCACAGCGGCGAAAATTGAAAATCTTGCATGCTATATACTTTTTGAAAGGTTAAATGCAAACCATATGTGAACATTTATATACAAGTGCTTTCGGGTGTTTTAACCGTGTTGTACAGACAGTAGTTATTACAATTCAATAGCTCAGCTCTCCGTTGTACAAATTTAGGCAGACACTTCAACGTTAGCTTGCCCCTGCATTTATGATAATAAGGCATTTGCAGCTTCCACCTCATCTTCATTATGAAGTTCTACATCAGCTTCGTCTTCTAAATCTCCAGTACACAATTTCTCTGTAAATGATAAAGTAACTGTATCTTTCACATGATTTCTTATGGATAATCGTTCGTCACGGACTGATACAGAAGAAGAAGGTACAGTAGAAGATGCACTGCCATGTACTACTTTTGGCAAATTTATTGTCGGAACTGCTGTTCTTTTCAAATTTTTCCGCTGCAGAACTGTTAAGTACAATTAAGTTTATTTAGTCTCAAAAATATGATATTATTGCAAATTTACTTCTGAAAAAGTCATCTTCAACAGAGTGGAGGGAACAAACTCTCATGTAAGAACAGATTTTCTTCCCAATTTTTAACTTATTAATCCAGAGTTTACTTCTAGTTGTAAACTCACCCCGAGTTGATTTTTTATTTTAATTTTCTCTTCACTAGAAGAAAATTTATGCAAATTAATATCCATATTCCTTCTTCTTAAGAATAGAGGGTTATGATTTTGACGTCACACGCAAGAAAGAATGCGACGATGTACAAGATGAGATGGAAGATCGGATTACAAACAAACCACGCCATTTTTAAAGTTCTATCTCCTGTCACTTGTGTTTTGACATTTGAGTTTTACATGTGATTCAATCAAGGACGGCTGTGGAAACTTAAAGAATTTCACATTTGTCATGTATTCTTTATAATTATAGCGGGAGTCACTGTTGCAAATACCATACACTCGCTTGATATTTGGCACCATCTTGCAACTGCCACCATGAGAGCGATTTGTTTGTAATCTAGCAACGGAGTGAAATGAGTCACAAATGTAGTACAAGGAAAATACCAATAGATGGCAGCCCGAAAATATACCTCGCAAAGATTAATCATAAGGGCACCGTACAATAAGTCGTGCGCGGTCCCAGCAACGCCAGCAACGGAAAGAAGTATTGATAACAAACAACTTAAAATTACTATAAACCTAAATTAGATCATTATTTATATATGTTCAGCAGTACATGCGCAATAACATAATGCAACCCCTATAGGGGGATGAGAAAATTTATTTGTTGAAAGTAGCTAGAATCCTATAATTTTGTATAACTAATTAAATATAATATACCAACACAAAAATTGGTACATGTGTTCAGTAGCGGGTATAAAAACGAATTTATTTGTTGAAACTTGCTAGAATATTATAATTATACATTAAATTTTACGTAACTAATCAAATATACAATGTACCATAATAAAAATTGGTACATATGTTTAGTACTACGTAAGAAATAGTACAAAATCACCCTTAGGGTTAAATGCCATACGGGGTGTGAAAATGAATTTATTTGTTGAAACCAGGTGGAATCCTATAATTATACATTACATTTTATATAACTAATCAAATATAAGGTGTACCAATACAAGAATTGGTATACAAGCAACAACACAGTTCCATCCTCATTGAATACCGAGAATTTAAGTTTTAATGCGTACATTGTTATCTAAAGTTACACCTTGATAATTCTTACATAATAGCAAATATAATCTGTACCCCCAAGGTAGGTATGCAATATCATCATTTACATAGTTCGACCTTCACATAACTTGTCTTGCAAATTTCTTTAACGTCCGACTGGTATGCTATATAGCAAATAACACCCTAGAGCGTGTTGTGAGTTGTTGCTATGGTAATGTTGTCAATAAATTGATATTGATACTGGGGTAAAGCCTAAAAAACAAGTAGAAGTATTCATAGCCTACCTACTACCTACTACTTTATTAAAATTTCCTGATCCATAACCCGTAGAATATTGAAAATTATTGTCGGACGTTAAACGTTGAACGCACCACGGGAGTGAAACGGACAATAATGTCTTCGGTCAACTTACACATCTCGGGCCAGAGGCCTTCGAAAAGTACACTGTTGACCTCAGGTGTTATTGTTCTTGTAACACCCTTGATACGTTAATTACTATAACGTGTAATGGCCAAAAGTCAACAGTTCCTGCTCAGGCGCCATTTTGTAATGGCCAAAAGTGTCTGTCAACTTTACTTGACGTTCTCTGTAGTTCTCCTAGCTGTCAAAACAGGTTTCTCGGGCGCCAATCGAAAGGTCGATAACACAGCACAGGAGATGTAAATTCGGTAAAGGACGCCCTTATAGCGTCGCTGAAAAGAGTGGCTTGAATGCCAAAAGGAGCTTAGTGGAGACTGTTCGGTTTTTTACAATGAAATTATATGTAATGAATTTTAATATTTTATTAAAATATGTTTAAAACGATAATAATAACAAAACAAATGGAAGCAATCGCTAACATACAATCGGCTAATACAAAGGAACCAGCGATACTTGTAGGATTCGTTCATAAAAAGAAACGGTCAACAATGAACGAGCAACAATGGCACTCAACAAAGTTACGGGACAGCGGCACGAACGGTCAACAGTAGCACACACCAAAGTGAAATAAAAAACGGTAACAGTGTTGTCACTCGACAACACTCATCAACAATCTCGATTTCGGAATGGAAACAAGACCGTGTTGGTACACACCAACACTCATCGACAATCGCGATTACGGCAAACAGCGGCAAACCCCACTGTACAGAAACATCCGGCCACGGCGGTACCCGTAGCCGTACATGCACCTTCTGCACTCTCTCACGAGCTGCCGGCACACAACAACAGCACTGAGTCAGAGAGACCCAAGGTCCTACACTTGTTCGCCCGGCACTCACCAGGTTCGCAGAAGACGGCACATACCGTCTCCCCGAGAGAGCACACACTCTCATTGTATAAAACTTTCGTTTGAGCCCGTATTTATACCCCGAAAAACCGTTAAAAATACGAAAATAAGTTTAAACAAGATTCTAATCATCCTGCAAATACTTGCTATTTTAAATAAAAAAATAAAAAATATAAACTCATGTGGGATCGAACTGACGCATCTCCAGCGCATGCTAGCCACTCGATTGCGCGGTGCCCTCGGCGGTGCCTAACAGGTAAACTACAAATTTATAAACATTAGCAATTTTAAATAAAAATACAATTAATTTTACAACAAACGACATACAATATAACCAAACAATTACATTGTATGCGTAATTTCAACCAATACATAAATAATAAAAATGTAAAACAACATTTTTAGTAGTGGGATTTGACCTTCATTCAAATTTTTAAACTTTAGCAAAAAAACTAGCTTGTTAACCACAAGACTGCTAAACACGAAATTTAAATCCAAATCTAGTGACCATCGTCACAAACGATATAATGTTTATTGCGGTACCCCACAGATAAATTAGAATATATTTATTAATGAACTGTTTAAAATTCTTATAAAATTTATTAGGTGTATGTTTTTTTGTACGGTTTATTTATATAATCAAGTCATTATTTGTAGGTTCGCTAACCCTCCGTTTATCAGGTGTGGTCTGTGAGTCCACGGTGGGGTACCTTTATAATCAGGGTATGGCCATGGGCTAAGATCGCCGCCATTGACGGGCTCATGTCAAACATACTGAGAATTCATTTCCTGATTTATTAGTAAGAAATGTGATATTATATTATAAAAGAATATTAAATAATCACACTATGAATTTATGTCACAGTAATTATTTTGCGTAAGATTATTTTTATTAAATTTATTATGTTTTGTCCCTAATTAGCTATTTAGGTACGTAACCGACGCTGTTGGATAAGAGCTACATTTAATGATACTGGTATTCACGTATTTTATTTCAGTTTATTTCTAGATTTCAGTGTGAGAACATCGATATCATAGTGATTGATTTGTGTAGTGATTCAGGTGAGAGAGCTAATCTAGCATGTGTATGATTGTGAGTTGAGTCTTACACACACTTTTAGTTTACGATGGCAAAAGTAATGGAGATACGGATTTGTATGATTATTTTCTTACTTTACTGCGTTGTCCTTTATCCTAATCCTTGTGGAACGGTCGCGCCCGGTAGAGCCTCCAGGTGTGATGAGAGAGCTGATAAGGGTAACCAGGAATGTGATCTATGTGTCCACGATTGCTAGCCTCGTGGGTTTTTGCTGATTGACCGCGTGGGAACGGCAGGGATAGTTTTATCCTGGTTTTGTAACTATGCCCCTAAGGCCGAAGTAAAGCCACTAGGGTTGATCAGCACCTGAGCGGAATTCGGGTTAGGGTAGCTCCCTATTCCCAGGGGTGGTATGGCAAGGTTGGTTGTGTAACCATATTTGAATGCCGGGATAACCACACCGCTCAGGCTGGCAATGGCAGGTACAGTTGGGTATACGTACGCGTAAGACCGGTGCCAGGGTGGCGGTGGCAGGTACAGTTGAGTATGTACGCGTAAGTCCGGGGCCACACTGCTATGGAGTAGCAGGTATGCGTTTCGCATAAGGTGACTTATTCCATGTTCCCTGTTCTGTTGGACTTTGTTGCATACGTGTGTTATTTGTGGTGTGATTTTGCAATACATTACCTTGTGGTGGATACGCGTGTATTATGTGAATGATTGACTCCTCACTGAGTATTTTCTCATGTGTTAATTCTTTTACAGAAATAATCACGGCGTGGAGGAGGATTCCGCGTGACCGGGTTCGGCCAGGCGACGGCCATCTAGATTTGTTATGTTTTTGTATTAATACTGTATATACTGGTTTGGTGATAGATGCGTTTTAATATAATTATTTTCAGCGCTAACATTTAATCGTCATCATTTACTTATATTTATAAAGGTAACAAAAATTTATTTATTTCAGAGATACACAATTATTATTATGGCATATATTTAGAGGTTATGTAGAATCACAGAATATAGGATATGGGTTGTTATTATAACATCTAATTTAATATCTGTAGTTCCTATTTACATAATAATTATATATTCTAAACTTACCTTTTAAAAATTTAAATGATTGTGCTTTACTATTGGTAATTTTTAGTTGTTTTCAATATTGTCAGTAATCGTGGTAAGTATCTTAACAAACTACAAAAGTAAATAAAATAAAAATGTTACTTACACTTTAATACATATTAAAATGATATGTAAATGTGTTTTTCATTAAAATAAAACAAATAGCCACGAAAATAATAATTTGCGCAAGAACAGCACATATTACAGGAGGCCCGACTATGGCGGACGAAACGTGAGCCACGCCATGGCCATACCCTGGTTATAAAGTCCACGGTAAATTGAAATTTTTAGATAATTTGTTTATTATTTCTTTCAAAATTTCTACCGCCACAGTACCTTTTAAGTCAATAGGCGCCGACTTTTGGATTTTCTTGTAGGGGCTATAAAGGGGCAACAGAAACTTTACCAAATAAAAACTTTATTTTTTAAAATTGTAACAAATAAAATTGTACAAAAGATGCGAATTTATCGTATAAGAGTTGTTCGTTGCCGTGACATGTGCTCGTGAGTGCCGTTGTCAAAAGAGTTAAATAGTGAATAAAAACTGCAATTTAATTCAAAATAAGTGTTTCATACAGACATTTAAAAACTGCATAATAGTCTCCACTAAGATTCTGAGCTTGTATTAAAATAAATAAGTAAAAATATAAAATTTAAAGTTGGGTGCGCCTGTGTACATAAGGTCGGGATTCACTTGCTACAACTCATGGTCAAGCGGTCAGCTGCTACAGTCGACCAGTTTACAACCATCCAGATAAGTTTTAGAAATTAAGTACTTAAAAATTAAAACTCAAATAGAATTATAATACAATAACAATATTAAATAATAATATATACATATACAAATAAATAAATTTCAGAAACATGAATGAAGATAAAGGTGAAGATAACCTGCTGCAAGCGTTAGAATTAATGAAAAAAGAAATTATGGAACACAGTAACACAAAAGCTAACCAAATTATGGAAAAAATTGATGAAAGATTTAAGACGTTAGAACAAGAACATAAAGAGATGAAAGATACTATTCAAGTGTTAAACGCAAAAATTGAACGGTTAGAGAAAGATAACAGGAAGAATAATATCTTGATATTTGGTGTACTAGAAGAAGAAAAAAATTATAGCGAATTAGATGAAGTAATCATATCTATTTTTAATACAATAATGAATCTGGAAGTAAACATTACAGAAATAGACTATATAAGAAGAATAGGCAAAAAAACTAGCGATTATAGTAAGCCAAGACCAATTGTGGTTAAATTTACGTCTTGGATTCGAAAATTAAATGTAATAAAGACTAGAAAGTATCTAAGTGACACCAATATAGGTATAGAGGAGGATCTTCCACAAGAAATACGAGAGATAAGGAAGCAGTTAATGCCAGTATTAAAGCAATATAAACAAACAGGAGCTAACGTATATTTCCGATATGACAAACTAATAATAAATGGAAAAACTTACAATGAAAAAGAATTTCCGGTACTCTCAGAAGTACAGAAGATAGAAAACAATAAAGACTCTGTCAAACTTAAGGATACATTTCGCCCTAATGAAAATCAACAAAAGGATAAAGGGGTATTAAACGGAAATGCTGAAAAAAGGACAAGACCACCTTCAGAAGATGACAAAGAGGAGACTAATTTAATAGGTGAAAAATACAATCAAAGTAAAACCAATCCAGCAAAGAAAACAAATTTTCGGAAAACAGCCTCGTTAATAACAACGGCACGTCAAAAGGAAACAATAAAAAAATTCCTAATAACAAAATAAATTATTCAGAAAAGATATTAACAACGCGGATAAAAGAGAATAACATGGCAACGAACTCGGACAACGATAGGGAATTTAAGGAAAATGAAGGTACACAACGGCAGAAGGTAATGGCAACCCACTGCTCTAATTTGCCCAGGCTAGTCATGAACCTAACCCAAAATAAATATAATGGCTTAGAATATTCGAAACCCAAGAAAATAAACTGTCGTAGTTGGAGAATTGGAACATGGAATGTTAATACTTTGTTTCAAAAAGGGAAACTAGCTAATGTAGTCCAAGAAATGAAGAGATTAAATATTAAAATTCTGGGATTAAGTGAGGTAAGGTGGACAGGCACCGGAAAATTAAAATTGGAAGGTGGTACACTTTTCTATTCTGGTAACGAAAAACACTACGGAGGTGTCGCAGTAATCGTTAATGAATACGTAGAAGATAAAATAACAGGTTACTACCCTGTATCGGATAGGATAATAATTGTTAAAATAAAAATTTCTCCAGTGAATATTAATATAATACAAGTATATGCACCGACCTCAAAATACGAAGATGAAGAAGTCGAACGTTTCTATGAAGAACTGGATCACGCCAAAAGTATGTGTGCATCACAAGAAATTAAGTTCATTATAGGAGATCTGAATGCGAAAGTTGGAGTAGGTCAAGAAGGGAATATAGTCGGACCTTACGAATTAGGTGAAAGGAATGAAAGAGGAAATAAATGGGTGGAGTGGTGTAAAACAAATGAACAAATAATCATGAACACCTGGTTTAAACATCATCCCAGACGTTTATATACATGGAAGCACCCAAATGGTGTAGATAGAAACCAAATTGACTTTATTACCATAAATTCCAGATATAGAAACGGAGTAACAAATACAAAAACTTATCCCGGAGCAGACTGCAAGAGCGACCATGTTCCAGTAGTGGCAGATGTCAAAATTAAACTGAAAATATTAAGAAAAAGTAAAAACGAAGAAAAATTAGATCTGACAACTTTGTCCACAAACGACGATGTCAAAGAAAAATATACAAAAGAAGTAGAAGTTCAGTATGATGACGATATTTATGAAGAAAACATTAATAACAAATGGATGAGAATTAAAAACGTAATATTAGACGCTGTCAAGAAAACTGTGCCTAAAATAGATAAAACAACAAAAAATAAAGAATGGATGACGGAAGAGATATTAAAAACAATGGAAGAAAGAAGAAAAAAGAAAAATACTCCAGAGTATAGAATACTAAATGAAAAAATAAAGAAAATGTGTATCGAAGCAAAAGAAAAATGGTATAACGAAAAATGCGAAGAAATAGAAACCATATACCAATCTAATCCCATAGCAGTGTACAAGAAAATTGACAAATTATGCAATAACAGAAAGTCCACCTGCACAGATTATATTAAAGGTAAGAATGGGAATATTATCATGGAAAAAGAAAAAGTATTAGAAAGATGGGCAGAATATGTGGAAGAACTCTATAATGATTATGATAGGACAGAAAATCGTGTTAATATGGAAAGGAGTCTAGAGGGAGAAAATATCTTGAAAGAAGAAGTAATAAAGGCAATAAACAAAGCCGGAAAAAACAAAGCAACTGGACCCGATGAAATATCAATAGAAATGATAAAAGCATTAGGAAATAAAAGTGTGGAAATCATTACCTGTCTTGCAAATCAGATCTACGATACAGGTGAATTACCAGAAGAGATAACGAAGTCAACTATCATAACACTACCGAAGAAAAGTAACGCAAACGTCTGCTCAGATTTTAGAACAATCAGCCTTATGAGCCATGTATTGAAAATTCTCCTGAACATCATACGTGATAGAATGTACAATAATCTTTCTGCTGAGCTGTCAAACAAACAGTTTGGTTTTACCACAAAGAAAGGTACCAGAAACGCACTTTTTGTTTTACGTACCATCATGGAACGAAATATTGAAGTAAAGAATGAAGTATACTTGTGTTTTTTGGACTACAACAAAGCGTTTGATATGGTAAAGCATGATAAACTGTTTTCGCTTTTAGAAGAAAAGAATATTGATAACAAAAATATCAGGTTGTTGAAGAACTTATATTGGATTCAAAAATCAGCAATAAAAATTGACGGAAAAGTATCGGAATACAAACAAATTAAAAAAGGCGTTAGACAAGGGTGTGTTGTCTCTCCTCTTCTGTTCAACGTCTATAGTGAACAAATTTTCAAGGATATCACAGAGTTAAGAGGAATTACAATGGGAGGAGAAAACATAAATAATATTAGATTTGCAGATGACACGGTATTGTTAGCGAATAATATACAGGCTTTACAAGAATTAGTAAACAAAGTCGCGGAAAGTAGTAGCGAATGGGGTTTAACACTAAATAAAAACAAAACTGTATATTTGGAAATTACAAATAAAAAACCTAATCAGAATGAGACACTTAATAACAAGCTATATCTAAACGGCGAGATAATTAAAAAAGTGGATAGATATAAATATTTAGGCAGTGTAATAACTTCGGATGGTAAATGTGAAACGGACATTAACACACGCATAACAATGGCTAAAATCGCTTTCGGGAAAATGAGAAATATATTAACAAATCATGGTGTAAATAATAAATTAAAAGTGCTTATGCGCACTCATAGGAATAATCTCAAGAACCGTGTTATTTATGATCACCCGAATGAAAATATGCTTCAAGAGGAAATCTGTCACGATCATCATTAAAAGCATAATGAAATGAAATTAAAGATTTTTCAGGAAGGTGTCCGAATTAAATATCAAATGAATCAACGTACAACAATGATATTAATCAAATATCATGCACCTGTCATAATCTGTCATATATGGAATATAGTTTTGATTTATTTAATCGTGTCGAACTACATAGGATACACAAGTAACAAAAAATAAAATCAGTTACTCACTCGTTCCTTGAAGTTGTCTGCTTGCTTAGAAGCGCAGACCATAAATATACTATATAGATAGGCGACTCCTATGTTATTCATTGTAACCGTCGTCTGACGCCATCTCGTGGTAGGTACGAACACTAAGCGACATTTGGTACTTGGTTCGTGGCCATTTATTTAAATAAAATAGGGAAAAAAAGGAAGAAATGATACAAAAATGCACTTTATACAAAAAAATATTTTATTTTTAAAAATATTTACAAGATATATCATGACACATTTTTTTGGAATTTGTCCAGATTTTGTGTATCGGGATTAACACGTTTTTCCCTTTTAATATTTGTTTTTTTTTTCTTTTACAAACATATATAATACAAAGATTGATGCACATCCAACAACATAACACTTCATTATTTTTCTCGGCATCGCAAATATAAAGACAACAAACAAAGAACAAAACTAAACAGCACGAAACTATAAAACTTACAGGTCGAACAACAGAAGCAAAATGGAACGTCAACGGCCAACGAAAACATGAACCAGCGATTTGAAATTAAAGCATGAAAGGGGAAAAGGTATGACATTCAGAGTCATCCGTCGGACGGAACGAAAACTAAAACGTAGTTTCAAGGTCACCCATAAGACTCGCCTATCTATATAGTATATTTATGGTCTGTGCTTAGAAGTATAGTTTAGTTCGTGGATGCAGAATTAATACTGGTTTAAAACCAGTACCCAGAGTAACGAAGGAGCCGCTTCTTCTTGGCCCATTTTTTCATTGTAGTACGATTTAATTTTTGACAGCTGTCATTTTCATCACTAAATTCAATCTTTAAAACACTTTCCACAAAATTTTTAGTACACGATTGAAATAAACCATTTCAAAAATGTCCGCGACCTCTACGTGTTTATTTTTTTAACTAAAAACTTCGTGCCTTTAAATGGAGTCGTACGAGAAATGTCAAAAAGAATTTAATTAAAAAGTAAGTAAAATGTATACGCTGAAAATTAAAATTTATCGAAATAAATGTAAATTTAAAAAATTCAAACTATATCGCAGGAGGTCCTAAATGCTATTGAAAAAAATGACTACAAAAAGTGTTTTGAACAGTGGAAAAAAGATGGGACAAGTGTATAACTGTAGGTGGGGATTATTTTGAAGGAGATAATTTGTTGGTTTAAAGTTTTAATAAATACAGCTTTTTTTAAAAAATGAGTTCGGTAACTTTTGGGTAGCACCTCGTATATATATATATATATATATATATATATATATATATATATATATATATATATATACAGGGTGTAAATGAAATAAGTGCATTAAATTTAACCAGTAATATAACTCGGCGAGAGCAACAATATTTCTTAATAACTTTTTCTCGAAATCGCATATTTTTTTTAGCATTTTTACCACCCCGTAAATTGACGAGTCGTTCCAAATATTTTTGTGATAATTGAATGCAGTAACAATAGCTATGAAAAATTTTGTTTTAGCAATTGACAGTCCTGTCAATTGTTGCAATTAAATTTTGACATCAGTAATAAACTTATTTATAAGGTAAAATTCTGTCAAAATGCGAGTACACAGACATTGTAATTACTTACCTATGGTTTATTTATTTATTTTTTTACTCGTATCTGTACTATATTTTACTTGACATCACGGTTGACATAAAGACAGTGTCATGGAGTTGCCAACGCATTTACACGGAGCGTTTCCAAATCATCACCAAATCATTCTGTTCTTAATATTCGCACATTTGTTAATCTTGTACATCTTTATCACATCACAATATGGAGTGTCACATATGACAATTTTTAAAAAAGCAACAGTTATATCCATAACATGTGCAAAAATTCTGTTTTCAGCACATAACAGACTTCAATTTTGGGAATGGCTCATAATGTTCATTAATGAGACTTAATTTACTTGGAAAGGTGTATTTATTATGCACAATACACATCTCGACAGACGAAAATGCTGTGAAAATTTTCATTAAAACATATTTGAGCGGGAACAATAAATGGACGACTAATTATTGGTACTCATGAACCTCTTTTAAATGGACAAAAGTTTGTACTTACATTTTTTGAATAACGTATTTAAACTATTATGATTTATCGACGATAAATAATCATCTCATAACCTAATAACTATGTTTTTGCTCTTCCTGTCGTTACCTCACCTCGCCCCTCCTTGTCTTCCACTATTCACAGGTGATTAAAAAGTCTGGTTTAATACACAACTTTATAATTTTGTTATTCAAAATTATATTTCTTTATTTTAAAAATTGTACTATTACGAATTAATAAATAATAAATGTTATTTCCGTTGATTCGTTTATTAATTACTGTGTCTGCAAGTGTAACCGATAACCGACAATTTTTGAGCTGTTTGTATCTCACTTGATTACGAGAGCAGGCATTTGTTCTCCATGGGCGCGCGCCGAAATATGCAGTAAATCTTTAAAGAATTTTAACTCAAAATCTAAAAGACTTAGAAATTTATATATATATATATATATATATATATATATATATATATATATATATATATATATATATATATGTGTGTGTGTGTGTTACCACAGCCCATATTGCTGAGGTTGCAGTTCCCAGGGTTATACCCGACACCGGAAAGCATAAACTATATAAATTGTAACTACTTGTTTTTACTCAGTCTGATGTAACCATTCATAAATTTCACACAAATAAACTTTAAATGTAATAAAATTAAATAAATAATATATTGTAACTTGTGACATAATAAATGATTAGCGAAAATAATCTTTTAACTTACAATAACAATCTTTTTAAAACCCTTTCCGCGAACCTTAAAAATATAACTGACGCAGTCTTAAAGGATTTTTCGGGCGATTTGCGTGAATAGTGATATCCGCGTTCGTTCTCAAACGATTAACCGAATATCGGAAGGCTGAAGAAGAACGAAGAAAGAAGACGTCCCGTGCCAATCCAAGTTCATCCACATCCACGAGCGAACATCGTAGAAGCAGAACCAGGCCCTGACGAATACAGAGCAGCAGGAAGCAGCACGACCCATGGACAAAGTCATCATTCTTCTATTGTAAGTTACACATGTCACAGAGTAATCAGTACCACTCAGACACAGACTTAGAATTAACTAAAAGTAATAATAACTCATCTAACTCAGAACCAGAATTCCCTTATCATATAACTTTTAGCCCAAATTTAAATGACAAAAAATCCACAAAAATGACACAACCACAAACACAAACAGAAGTAGCATTAGTACCCCACCAAAACTAGAAAAAAATTATTTAGACATGATTCCTGATTTCCCCGGCGACAGTAAGCTATTATCCAGATATTTGGAAATAGGCGAAAAACTTGTCAATAAATTTTTAATTTGGTTGATCTTGACGATTTCCAAAACGAATTTTTAATGTCAAGCATCCTTTCGAAAATTAAAGGTGATGCAGCAGTAAACATCGCTAGCACCACAATCACAAAGTGGGAAGATTTAAAACAAGCCCTACTTAACACCTACTCAGACAAAAGAGATATGTACACATTAAATATCGAAATTACCGAGTTAAAACAAGGGAACGAAACAGCCTTTGAATTTTATAACCGTGTACAAGATATCTTAAACTTACAAATTTCCTACATAAACAATCAAGTTACTATACTCACTAGACCCGTCTTCATCAAATACTTCAAAAATTATGCACTTAGAATTTATTACGTGGACTTAAAGATCTACTTGGTACTCTCATGAGGACCAAAGATCCAAAAGACATGTACACTGCATTAAATATGTTAACTAACGACTTTCAACTTGAAACACATAGTCGTACACATACACATTTTCAACACAAAAATAATTCACAACATTCTCAACCACCAAGGCAAAAATAGAACATACACACGCAATATAGACAAACACAATACCCACAACTGACATATAGACCTATTCCACCCACTAACCAAATTTACAAACCAAACCCTAACTATAAAGCTTCCAAACCGACACCTATGAGTATCAGCACTAGGCAGTCAATGACACCACGCGCGACATCCAATCCCTATCGTCCACAACAATTCTACCCGTCTCAAAACAGACCTAACTACATAGCAGAGGAATTATTTACAACCGAAGTAGACGATTATGTAAATGTAGAGCCAGAAATTGACGATCATAATGTAGACTATTCCGAGAATGATTTAAACCCCAATTACTACGTTGCTGAACCCGATCAGGACGAGTTTTTATCAACACTAGCCTAGGAACAAACATCGAACTTATGAATGTAATCCATAATCAAAGTGAATTACCATTTGTAGTTTTCCCTGAATTAAACTTAAAAGCTTTGATCGACAATGGTAGCACGCGTTCACTTATTAACCCAATTATTGCAAATACATTTTTCAAAAACTAAATAAAAAATTATCCATTTAAAATTACTACAGCTCACGGAACATCAGTTGAAAACTTTAGTATTGTAATATCAGCAACAAAATTATTTAATTCTCCTAATATGTTACTAAAGTATCATTTATTTGACTTTAGGACTAGACAATTTAAAACTATTAAATGCTAGTATTGATTTGGTAAATGACAAAATAACTACACCAAATCAAGAAATCAAAATTCATTATCACCAAATTCTCCCTAAATCACACTATATAAAAATTCCCTCTAATTTCGAAAAATTATCTAAACTCTTTATTCATAACATCGAAAATGGCGAAGTGTTTATTCCAGAAACAAAAAAAACGACATAACTATTCCCGAAGGTTTGGGTACAATACAAAATTACCAAATTATTTACCCCATTATTAACTCAAGCGAAAACGAAGAAATTATTAACTCTATAAATTGCGTACAAGTTCACTCTCTAAACAATTTTGAAATAAACAATCTAAATTTTAATCAAGAAATAGAAAATAATAATTTTGATGAGTAAAGTGAGACTCTACCACATGAACGAGGAAGAGAAGCGCGAGATAAAAAAAACTGCTGACGGAGTACTCTGAGATCTTTCACTCCGACGATAAGACATTGACATTTACTAATGAAATAAAACACTCCATACGCACAAAGGATGAAATACTGTCTATACAAAAACATACCGATACCCCGAAATTCACAGACAAGAAATTCAAACCCAAATCCAAAAAAATGTTAGAACAAAATATAATCCGTCCCTCTAACTCTCCATGGTCCTCTCCTATTTGGGTAGTCCCCAAAAAACTAGATGCATCAGGTAAACGGAAATGGCGTTTAGTTATTGCCTACAGAAAAGTCAACGAAAAAACCATTGACGACAAGTACCCCTTACCTAACATAAACGACCTACTCGACAAACTAGGACGCTGCCAATATTTTTCCACACTGGACTTAGCATCTGGCTTCCACCAAATTGAAATGGATGGAAAAGACATGCAGAAAACAGCTTTTAACACCGACAACGGACACTATGAATTTTTACGGATGCCATTCGGACTAAAAAATGCATCCGCCACCTTTCAGAGAGTAATGGACAACGTTCTTAGAGATTTAGTTAACAAAATTTGCCTTGTATATTTGGATGACGTAATTATATTTAGTACATCTCTTCAAGAACATATTTAAAATTTAAAAACAGTTTTTAACCGACTAAAGAAAGCTAATCTAAAAATACAACTTGACAAATCGGAATTTTTACGAACCGAAGTAGAATATCTTGGACATGTAGTAACCCCAGAAGGTGTGAAACCTAATCCTAATAAACTCAGCGCTATTCAAAATTATCCAATCCCCAAAACTACTACACAAATAAAGGCATTTTTAGGACTCTTGGGATTCTATAGACGATTCATAAAAAAACTTTGCACATCTAACCAAACCCATGACCAAATGTTTAAAGAGAGACTCCAAAGTAAAGTACAAAGACCCTGAGTACATTCAGTGCTTCAATACTTGTAAAAATCTCCTGATGAATGAACCAATACTCCAATACCCAGACTATACAAAAACATTGAACGTTACTACAGATGCGAGTGACAACGCCATTGGCGCTGTCTTATCGCAAGGCACTATCGGTTCCGACCTTTCTATTACATATGTTAGCAGGACGTTGAACGATACTGAAAAAAATTACAGCACAACCGAAAAAGAATTACTTGCCGTTGTATGAACTACTAAATATTTTAGACACTACATTTTTGGAAGAAAATTCTAAATTATTACCGATCATAAACCTTTGCAATACCTTCACTCATTAAAAGATCCACATTCCAAAATAATGCGTTGGAGAACTAAACTTGCAGATTACGATTATGAAGTTGTATACAAAAAGGGCAAGCTGAACACAAACACAGATGCTCTTTCGAGAATAGAATTAAATGTAAACACACTAGATGCAGGCACCCAAAGTCTTCTTGATTACATTGAAAACTTTAATAAAATTTTTAACCCTGATAACGACACAAAATCTTTAATAGTAAACCCTGATGAAGAGGAACCGAAACTGACCAAACCATTCAAACCCTGAAAGTCCCATTGTTGGCATAACAATTACCGAATCCCCAGTAAACTTTGGCAAAACTCAAATTTTTATATCTCTCGTAAAACACTCTCCATCTAAAGAAATTTCACGTTGATAAAATGAGGCTTTACGTTCAAATATCTGAAACAAACTTCGAACAGGACATTGTTGATTTTATAAAAAAAAATACATCACCCCTAATGCTACATATTATCTCAATTTTGAAAATCCCATTTATGAACAATCCAGTAATGCACTTCAAAAATATTTCAAAAATTCAGAAATTACATTTATCAAAAGTAACACAAAATTAACAGATATAGAGCAAGAAGACGAAATTCAACAAGTCATCACGAATTACCACGAAGGAAAAACAAATCATCGAGGAAACGAAACCCATACACATATTAAAAAACGTTACTACTGGCCTAACCAATTAAAACCTATTACAGACAACATAAACAAATGCGACGTATGTTTGGGTGCAAAATATGAAAAAAATCCTATTAAACCAAAATTAAATATCACCTCTACTCCTAATAAACTACTAGACACTTTACACATAGACACATTAACATTAGAAAATGCTAAATTTCTTACTATTATTGACGCTTTCTCGAAATATGCACCATCATACAGAGTAAACTCAACAAGTGCTGTCGAGATCGCAAACAAATTAACACATTTCTTTTCATACCACGGAATACCAAAATTTATCACTTCAGACAACGGACTCGAATTTAAGAACAGTATTGTAAAAGAACTATTAACTCTACACAAAATCGAAATTCATTTCACCTGCTCGCAAATCCTAAATTCTAACGGTTTAGTTGAAAGATTCCATTCCACCCTAATAGAGCAAATTCGATTATTTAACATGCAAGAAAATTTTAAAAATAATTCCATAGATGAAAAAGTTCACCCCTTGATATAGAACTAGAAAAACAAATAACGCAGGATTATATTGAAAAACATAAAGAAAGAACCAAACTAGTATGCAAAAATATTAATAACAAGTTGCAGGAAAACAAAACAAAAACAATTAGTAAAATAAATGAGAATCGCGAAGAACTCCGGGAAATACCAAAAACAATTTATGTTCAGAATAAACAAAAGGTCAATAAAACAAAAAATCCAAAATTTAGGAAAGAATAAAACTCTGAAAATAGCTGAAATTGATACAGTAAATAATGACAAAAAGCAAACTAAAATTCATCTTGCTAATATTAGAAGACCCAGAAAAATAATTAATAAAAATCCCGCAATTCCAGGTCCATCTACTTCCCGTGCTCATACGGAATAGATGTGAAGGACATTACCCTCAATCCAGGTCTTTTGGCAATTAATCTCTGACCTGCAAAACTACAAAGAAAACAACACACGTTTGTACACTATTACGATCTATATCCACTGAAATCACAATATGAAAACTTAAATAAACAATACACAAATCTTATAGAGACACTAAACATAGACAAAATAACTATGAAAGACTTCGAAAATAACAACAAAATTATGGAATATCTAAAGAACAATATCAATGAAAATTCAGCCATTTATCCACCCGCACTCGGATAAGACTAGGTATAGGCAAAGGTTTAGGAACTGTTGTAAAAACCATTACAGGAAATTTAAATGAAGAAGATAATGAAAGCTACACAAAATTTTTAAATTACCTACAAGAAAACCAATTTAAATTAAATAACCAAATTAAACATCATTACTCCGTTAGTCACCAAATAATAAAATATTTTAACAAGACTGTCGACACTATCAGACAAAACGAAGTCACTCTAAATTTAAAAATTCAACAGCTCATGCATTTGGCTATTAGCGGCACAAAAATGACGACAATTTATTTATTAAAGATATTTATAATCAACTAAACACTTTGGATACACTAACATTTAACACTCTTCAAGACATTGAAAATTCTCTCACATTTTGTAAACTTCACACTATACACCTCAGTATAATCAAAACACATTACCTTTATGAGGAAGTAAACAAAATTTCGAAATATTACAATGATGAGTTGCCATTTTAAATAAATTTACAAAACATTTCAGAAATCGAAAATTTACTCTCAGTTAATTGCAAATTGCAAGATAACAAAATTTTATATTTTATTGAAATTCCAATAAATTATGAACCACATTTCGATCTAATTCATTTAATTCCAACCCCCACAAACCACAATTCTAATTTAATTACTATTATACCCAATCACGATTATATTCTGAAGTCTGAAACTGGTCAAATAAGATCTCTATGTGGTACGTGTACCCGCAATAAAAGAAACATATTCCAATGTCCTAATAAAATCAAGGAAATAACCGAAGACTCCTGTGAGACTAACTTCCTCTCGAATATTTGGAGGAAATCAACCAATATTTGGCCATATTTCCGCACCCCGTAAAATTGGAAAGTAAATGCAGTCACGCCGATAATATAAGAAGCCTTCAAGGCATACTTCTCATCAAAGATGATGGATGTAAATTGCAAATTCAAAATAAAGAACTCGACTTCAAACCTGCTACATTTGGCAAACCTACCGTAATTGAGAATTATTACGAAATAAATTTCAACAACACACAAATTCCCAAAACCACAATTGAATTGAATAGCATCTCGGAACTCAGACAAATAAACAAGGTAGAAGACATCCTGTACGACGATATAACACCATACGAAGAAGATGGCACCAAATACCCCGTTTTGGCATTATATGTTATAATCATTGTTGTTCCTATTATTTCTCTCATAGTCTATCTTAAAAGGAAACTTCCACTCAAATCCACGAGAAGAAACCAGTCCACAGCCAGGAACATTGAACTTCACCAGACAACTTCAACCCCCAGGTCGCCGCTGAAGCTTCCTGATGAAGCCCAATTCTAAGGAGGGAGGAGTTACCACAGCCCATATTGCTGAGGTTGCAGTTCCCAGGGTTATACCCGACACCGGAAAGCATAAACTATATAAATTGTATCTTTACTTATTTTTACTCAGTCTGATGTAACCATTCATAAATTTCACACAAATAAACTTTAAATGTAATCTTTTTTTAAAACCCTTCCGCGAACCTTAAAAATATTACTTATATATACAGGGTGTTTCCCTTTACAACACCCAGCACTTTTTTGGGTGAACTAACAACTTTAGAGAAAAATGTTTTATACCCAAAATGATAAAAAATAAGGGGATAATATATCAATAGTAACAAACTGAATATTTAACCTGTGGTCCTCAAACGGTAGAACAAAATTATATTTTTTTAAATGGCACCCTATTTAATTTTTAGCCCTTTAAATAGAATATTATTTTCTGATTTCAACGATATAAAAATAGCATAGGGTTGTATAACAATTTATTTCGAGAAAAATGGTATTAAAAACTAGAAATAATGTAATAAAATATGGGTTTACTACTAGTGTAACTAGGCAACAGACATATACATATACCTGTGTATTGCATAGCCTGTTGTAATATTATAACATAAATAAAATAAAATAAATATATCATCACGGCTTATTACCCATTGCTGGGTGTGCCAATCTGCTTTTGTACACAGATATCGGTAAAGATGATATATTTGCACCGTGCAGGCGCTTACCAGGCGTCACCTCAAGGGCACTCATTGCTGGCGTGGAGAGTGCACCACAGGGGTCAATTTTGTGCCATTTAAAATTGGAAATATTTGGCGTCGATCGGGATCGAACCCGGTTCCCCAGATTCTCGACCTGACACTCAGGCACGCGACCATGAGACCCCATACCATTTTTCTCGAAATAATTGGTACACAACCCTATACCATATTTATATCGTTGAAATCAGAAAAACATCTTATCGAATGGGCTAAAAATGATATAGGATACCATTTAAAAAAATATGATTTTGTTCTGCCGTTTGAGAACCACTGGTCGAATTTTCGGTTTGTTATTATTAATAAATTAGACCCTTATTCTTGATGATTTCTTGTATATAACATTTTTTTCTTAAGTCATTGGTATATAACTCGTCGAGAGAAATATTTCTTAATAACTTTTTCTCGAAATCGCATTTTTTTTAGCATGTTTACAACCCCGTAAATTGACGAATCGTTCCAAGTATTTTTCTAATAATTGAATGCAGTAGCAATAGCTTTGAAAAATTATGTTTTAGCAATTGACATTCCTGTCAGTTGTTGCAATTAAATTTTGACATTAGTAATAAACTTGTTTATAAGGCAAAATTCTGTCAAAATGCTTACGTTTACAAATAGCGAGTACACAGACATTGTAATTACTTACCTATGGTTTATTTATTTATTCGTATCTTTACTACATTTTAATTTGTGGTTGATATAAAAACAGTGTTATAGAGTTGCCAACGCATTTAGACGAAGCGTTTCCAAAACATACTGTTCCTAATATTCGCACATTTGTTAATCTTGTACATCTTTATCACAATACGGAGTGTCACATATGACAATTTTAAAAAAACTGTTGTATCCATACCATGTGCAAAAAGTTCAATGTTTTCAGCACATAACAGACTTCAATTTTGGGAATGGCTCATAATGTTTATTGAGACTTGAATTTGCTTAGGAAGGTGTATTTATTATGCACGATACACATCTCGACAGACGAAAATGCTCTAAAAATTTTCATTAAAAAATGTTTGGGCGGGAACAATAAATGGACGACTAATTATTGGTACTCATGTACCTCGTTTAAAAAGACAAGAGTTTGTACTTACATTTTTTGAATAACGTATTTAAGCTATTATGATTTGTCGACGTTAAATAATCATGTCGTAACCTAATAACTATGCTTTTGCTCTTCCTCGTTCGTTACCTCGTTCCTCCTCTATTCACAGGTGATTAATAGCCTGGTTTAATACACAACTTTACAATTTTGTTATCCAAAATTTAAAGTTCTGTATTTTAAAAATTGTATTATTACGAATTAATTAATAATAAATGTTATTTCCGTTGATTCGTTTATTAATTACTATGAGTGCAAGTGTAACCGATAATCGACAATTTTTCAGCTGTTTGTATCCCACTTGAATACGGCAGCAGCCATTTGTTCTCAATTGGCGGGTAACGAAATATGCAGCAAAACTTAAAAAAAAATTAACTCAAAATCTAAAAGACTTAGAAAAAAAGTTATTAAGAAATATTGTTAATCTCGTCGAGTTACATTACTGGTTAAATTTAATGCACTTATTCATTTACACCCTGTAATATATATATATATATATATATATATATATATATATATATATATATATATATATATATATATATATATATATATATATATATATATATGTATATGGGTTTATTATCATGAACTTTTAATTTTTCAAATGAAATTGCCATCAAGTTTTTGCAATAAGCGCTTCAGCTCCTAATTTTCGACCTATATTTTCCCAATGATTTATGAGTTTTACACCCACCCACTTATCTATATTGTCCATAGTTTTTCTAAAATCGTTTTCGGCGAGTTGACGTAATTTCGTATTTAAATCTACATATTCTTTTAACCACGCAGATTGATTAAATTTTAAAATTCAATGAATTTTCTTAATTTACAACCAAGCTTTACTGCATGCTGCAAATTTCGATATTGTGCTACATATTTAGTTTCATCAAATAAATTTGGGCATAGTTTTTTGTTCTTAAATTTAGAGTATGGGTGTATTATGCTTTCAGGTAAGAAAGGGATATCATTATGGGCAGCATGTATATATTTAGGATATTCAATGTCGGCTTCAATAAAGTATCCAATGGAGGAATCATTATTAATTTTCATGGTGTTGATTTTAGAAATTTCATCATCCTCTAGCCATTTAAGCCCCCCATAAGGTAATGATTGGGATAACGCCCAAGCATATAAATTATTAGCATCCCAATATGTTATGAATGTGTTAGGATAATTTTGATTGTAATTTGATATATATTTATTATTTGCCACTTGTCTTAGAGACGCTTGACATATGCTTCCTCTAATTCCCTTTTGAACAAAATGATGCATGTCAATATCCGTAAATAATTCGGGTTATTTATAACATTGCATCCCAGCTAAGTCCAGGTGCGGTGTAATACTGAGCAGGATCTAGTTAATATGTTTTCATGCAAATGATTCTAAATTGTTAAAAAATATCAGTTAAAAGTAAAACATCCATTTTTAAATAAATATTAAAATACTCTCCTAAATTTTTACAATGAAAAGTGTTCCAAACATTTACTGCGTGATTATAATCCTTGTTAGATATATGTGAATTATTTAATAAACTATTAAAATGTTTTTTCTTAGGAAGCAATTTTTCTGATAGTTTATTAAGTGAATTCATATATTCATATGAAAAAATACTATTTCTCCTCAACAAATTAAATTGATTTTCATCTAGAAAATATTTTTTAATTTCAATACAATGTTCATTTTTTTAATTTTTTGCTAATTTTTCCAAAAAGCTATTCATGAATCTTAAAGGCTCGTACCACGAGCACTTGACTTACTTGACTTATTTCCTGTTACTCCGTAGAGGAGCATAGGGCATCAACAAAGCGGCGCCAGCGGACACGGTTTTGGGCCAGGGTTTTTATTTCTGACCATGTTTTCCCTACTGCTTTGGCTTTTTTTTCTACTGTTCTTCTCCAACTTTTCTTTGGTCTACCTCTTTTTCTTTTCCCTTGTGGGTTCCAGCTTAGTGCTTGCTTCTCAATAGCTGTCGAGTCTTTTCGTAATGTATGACCAATCCATTTCCACTTTCTCTCCCCTATTTGGGCAGAAATTTGTTTTTCCTTGGTACGTTCCCATAGTTCTTCGTTCGTGATAATATTAGGCCAAAATATTCTCAGAATTTTTCTCAGGCATCTGTTGATAAATGTTTGTAGTTGACTTGATATAGCTTTTGTTACTTTTTAAGTTTCAGAGCCGTAGAGCAACTATGATTTGACGTTGCTTCTAAAAATTCTTAGTTTCATTTTTAACGATATTTCATTTGATTTCCATACTTTATATAATTGTACAAATGCTACATTTGCTTTTCGAATCCGTGTTTTTACGTCTTCTTCTGACCCTCCAGTACCAGTGATTATGCTACCTAGATAGGTAAAGATATCTACTTCTTCTATGTCTTGATCGTTTAATTGAAACTGTTTCGCGTTGTAAGAAAGAGTAGAGGTGAGAGGATACACCCTTGACGTACTCCGTGTGTCGTTGATATTTCATTTGACAATTTTCCTTCATGTACTATTCTACATGTAAAATCTTCATACATCTCTCGTATGAGACCGATGATGGGTGCCGGGATTTTATAATGATTTAGCGCGTTCCATATTTTTGTTCTTTTTATCGAGTCAAATGCTCTTTCAAAGTCTATGAAAACAATGTACGTATTTACTGCGTACTCCATGCTTTGTTCTATGATTATACGTAAGGTATTGATTTGGTCTATACAGGATCTGTTGCTCATAAAGCCCGCTTGTTCTTTCCTAAACTGCCTAGCCAATTATTTATGCGGTCCAGTATGATGCGGCTTAGAATTTTCCCAGGAACTGAAAGTAGCATTATGCTTGTTGCTATTTGAACCGTTTCCTTTCTTCGGTATTTTAACTAACATGCCTTTCTTCCAATCATCTGGTAGAATACCGGTAGATCATATTTTTGAAATACCACGAGCTCGGTTTTAACTAAAACGCTGTTTTAAGAAATGTCGAATTTCATTATTTAATAATAATAAATAGTATCAAATTTATCAAAATATGATTTTAAAGCAGAATATAGTTTGTGTTCAAACAAATATTTTTAATAAAATCGTTCTTTAAACATAAGGACGAAACTAAATATTGAAATTTGAATTTGACATTTCTTAGAACAGCGTTTTAGTTAAAACCGTGCCCGTGGTACAAGTCAATGAGTCTACGTAACGTAATTTCATATAAACTTTACAAGAATCACCTTTTTATTAATAAAATCATCAACATGTAAATGTTTCGTGAATGATATTTTTCGTTGTTTTCCGGTAAAATATTATGTTTTCATTATCACAACCAAATTCTTTTATATATAGGTGTGTCATAGGAGGATATATTATGGAAAAAGATTCCTCCGAAAAAAATTTCATCATTGGCTTCACAATTTTTAAATGTTCATTATAAATTCGCGCTACACCTTTTTCGAGTTTATTAATAAAGACTTTTGTGCAATCATCACCTGTATAAGTTACAAATTTACTTAATGTATCAACATAAGAGCATTTTATATTGTAGATAAAACTGTATGGAATATGAATATGTGTTTTATTTGTGTAGCTTTCATCAGGATTGGGCGCACAAGTATCAATGGGGTTTAAAAAAGATTCAAAATCAGCATATATAACAATGGTACGCGCATTTTTCTTTCATAATTTGCAAATTTTAATATATTGCCTGGAGTTAAATGTCCTTTTTTATCGGTAATCATATCTGTAGATGGCATTGTTGTGTAAATTTTGTTACAATAATTAATTTTATGATGCGTACATTTTGGTTCCGTTGAAAAAAATGTCAGACACCCATCGCAAAGGTATTTTTTATTACGACGTGTTGTTATTTGCGTTTTTATAAGTCGAGATAAGTCTTTAATCCGCATATAATGGCCCTTAGTACCATTTTCAATATATAATAAATTAATATGCGTTAACTGAATGTTTTTAGTATAATAAATTGGGCCGTTTATAAAATGCTTTTTATGTTTCATATTAAATTCCATGCCGTAAATATTTTTAAATTTTTTATTTATTTTGAATTAAAACGATTTTATTTTGAACTTCCATTATCTATATTTGTAAAAACATAAATTCTTCACAATGTTTCAAAAGCGAAAATCTGCTGTCGTCATAAGGTGATCTGACACTACTGACTAATTCCTCAACATACGAGCTTTATATCTGATGTTATGGGGGTGAACATTAGTGACGGGTGGCTGGTCGGGTCCAATGGCTGGGTCGAGCGTCCTGGGTGTTTGGGTCTCAATGGTTAGGCTGGAGTCTGCTATGATGTGTTTCCTCCAGATTGGCCGAATTTCCACACTCAGCTGGCTGAAAACTGTTTTTTTGTTCTTTTGAATGATGGCGGCTTCTTTGAACTTCCTCTTATATCAATGTTCTTCTTTCTTGAGGATTTTTGCTCCCTCCCATTGGATACGGTGATGGTGTTCCCACGCATGGTCTGATAGTCCGAATTTTAGCAATACCTAAGTGGAGATATAATTTTCATTGCATTGTGTGAAAATGACTTTTTTAAATTTATGAGTTGCTTGATTATTTTTGACAGTATTTATGGTTTTGTTTTCTGTTTTTGATCGTTTGACGTGCGTTTGATAGAAAGAAAATAAGGTGAAATATGGACAGAAGACGGGAACGGGGCAAAATTTTATTGATAGGGAAAAGTGTGATGTTTTGGATTTAATAAAAAAAATATTTAAGTATAATAGAAAATAAGAAAACGGACGATGTGAATTCTAAATCAAAAAATTAAACGTGGGAAAAGACTGCCAATGAATATAATGCGATACAACAAACTGGTATTCGGACGGGAAAACATATCAAATTATTATATGAAAATATACAATTTAAAGCCAAGAAAGATAAAGCTGAAGACAAAGTAAGTTAAACTATACAGTTTTCATTAAAAAAATTATATTATTAAAATAAATTCATATAATAGGTTCAAATGTACAAAACAGGTGATGGCCCATTTAAAAAAATATCTTATGTGGTCACAGAAAAGTTTTTAGAATTAAATACCTCTACATTTTTAGAAATAAATAATATTTATAACAGTTCCGCACCTCTAAGTGAGTAATATAATTCAATAAATGATAGTTTCTTATTATTATTAATTTATTTTCAGATTTAGAGTCTACATTAATTTTAATAACAAATGTTAGTATTGAAATAATTTCAAAGAGTTACTGAAACATAATTATACTTTATTACAATTTTTTTTTCAAATTTAGTAATAAGTATTATGAATTTGTTTGCAGCATGAATATTTTGAAGAAATAGACAATAATATAGATATTCTATCTGCATCAGCCGACACCGAAGAAATGTCTTCGGCAAACATTTTACCACCTTCAAGTAGTTCAACTTCGAAGAATCAACTTCTCTGCCTAAGAAAAAACAAATTTGTAAAAAATAGAAAATGTAATATGGAAATAAGCGAAAAAGAAAATGTTAAATTAGAAATATTAAAAATTCGTTTAGAGAAAGAAAAAATCTAACGAGACTATTATTAGAAAAAGAAGAACATATCTTAAAAATAGAAAAGAAAAAAATTAAGTTGTGTATTCTGGAAAATCAACAAAATTTTAAAATAAAGTAAATTAATAATATTGCAAATATGTATATATATATATATATATATATATATATATATATATATATATATATATATATATATATATATAGTACATATTATTGTTCTGTTATAATATCATTTTAGTTTTATAATTATTTGAAAATACATCAATAAAAATCATTACTTAAATTTAATAGCATAAAATTCTCCACTTAGTATACTTGGTAGATTTACTTGTTCACTAAATTTAAAAACTCTTTATAAAACCCAAATCTCCACTTGAATAAATTTACTTGGCAACTAAAATTTAAGTGAAGATTTTTGAGCTTTATAAAACCGGGCCTTAATGTTCTACCGCTATCTATTTAACACGTTTAGAGCTGCCAACCCTGTTCAATCAAAATGGGTATTTACTTTGGAAATTCTAATAACCAAAATGATAAACCAATTAATATGGAGGAGACACAAGATGCGAAAATAAATAAAACATGCTTGGAACCTATGCGTTCCCATGTTTTTGCACACATTCTTTGAAATATAAATGGAGCAAATAAAAATATATGTGCCGATAAATCAACCACAATTTTTTTACAAAATCATATATTAAGTAAAAATAAAAAAAGAGGACGCTGTACAGTAAGTTATGAGAAATTTTTTACCGAATTTTGAAGAGAAAAGGCACAAAAATGCACACTTAGAATTATATGGAAATGTATAGAATGTAATAAATATTATTGTATATTGTGTTTTTCAAACACACACAAATGTATGTTAAAATAAAATAATTTTTTCATTTTTTTTTTCTGAGAATGTTTGCAGGGTGTTGCTGTGATATTGTTATCAGCACGCGTATCCGGTGATAATAATTTATGAACATGGATAGGATGCTTGCAAGAATTTTTGCAGTATATGGTTAGTTTTATCTATTATTATCAATTTATTAGAGGAAAAAAAACAATTATTATCTATTTATGAAAATAACTGCCTAATTTCAATAAAATGGGATGTTAATATTTGTTATTGTTGTATGTATTATTATATTGTTAGCATAAAAATATTTTATTATCTGGTGGTGATATAAAATGCTGCGGATAAATTTTTTCCAATAATTATTTTGCAGGATGTTAGTGCGATATTGCCATTTGCGTCCGACAATATTTTATCAACAAGTGTCGAATGTTAATCGGTGTCAGATTTATCAACAAGAACCGAATGTTAATCGGTGTCAGCGAATGTGGTGGTGATATGAAATGTCGCTGATAAATTTTTCCAAGAATTTTTGTAGGATGTTGGTGTGATGTCGTTATATACCGCATGTGTCCGGCGATAATGTTTTATCAACAAGGACAGAATGGCGGTGCTTAAATTAAGGTGGAGAGCAAAGTCACCACCACCAAAGCCTAATTTAACAAAAAAAATGTGGGGATATGCGTATAAAACAGCATATTTTTGTAAAATAAAAAAGTACAAATCATATTAGAAGTGTATTATAACTAGCTGTCTTAATACGTAAGGAAGTTTTAAAATCAAAAATAGATACAAAACAGCAAAAAATTGTTAAAAAATATAATGCCGAGTCCAATGACTAATATGAAGTGGGTGGTTAATAAGCTTCATAATTTCGAGAAAAATTGTTTGGAATATAAAGCATTATTCCATTATCGTAACGTACTAAACCGTTTTGTGCCATTGGATGAATTAAGTGAAGAAGAAATAAATGTTCTTCCAGAAGAAATACTTAATGGAAAATCTTTAACTTTAAATCTTATATGGCATAAATTATCGGAAGTTAGAAAATTGAAATATAAAATATATAAATAAATAAATAAATAAATATATCATCACGGCATATTACCCATTGCTGGGTGTGCCAATCTGCTTTAAAATATATGAACCATGTTTAAAACATCGTGATACAAGAAGATGCCGCACTGACCATATTGACGACTGCCATACTACAAGTATATGCTTATTATGTTGTGATGAAAAAGAAAAAATATACAGAGTGAAAGAATCTGCTAGATTAAACACATTTTCGGATTGGCCTAATAAACATATGAAGCCGGAAGATTTGGCAAAAAACGAATTTATATATTTGAAAATAAATGATTATGTTAAATGTGGTTTTTAGGGATATTTAAATAAAAAGCTTATCTGACCCGTCAAAAGTCTCGAAGAAATTATTTTATTAAAATTTTTTGGACGTTTCGAAATCCACTGATTTCATCTTCAGCATAAATTATACAATTTCTACAAAATATATTTGTTTGTCAAACATTAAAATTACAAACATAAGTCAACAATTAGCCTACCTTAATAATCGTAGATAACAGAATCCAAGTAATTAACATGATGATGTATAATTGTTAAACAATTACAAATTGTAACATATTGTGTATTGACACATGTTGCATGACCAAGGGTCAGCCAGCAACTGGTAATGTTAAAACGGAACCAAAATGTAGTGAAGAATGGGTTATAAAAATTTCCCTATGAAATTACGCGCGTATATTAAATTTCCGGCAAAATCTGTTTGATTATTAACTGAATTTTGTTCAGAGTTAATGTGCAAAGTTTCTTTGATTAGTCTTTGTTTTTTATAGAGGACTTTATCTAAAAATTTTACATTGTCAAAATCAAATTTGTGACCTGTATCCACATGATGTTTAGTTAGGGCACTATGATCTGGGTTGGCTCAGTGGATTTCGAAATGTCCAAAAAATTTTAATAAAATAATTTCTTCGAAACTTTTGACGGGTCAGATAAGCTTTTTATTTAAATATCCCTAAAAACTTGTTGTCAACGACCCTACATCACCCAATACAAGGTTAAATGTGGTTTTTGTAAACTTGAATTTTATAAATTTAAAGAAGGAGACAACATATTTGAAAATCATAAACAGTATAATCCAGATTGCTCATTTATTAACGTTAAAAATAAAACATCATTTTTTAATTACAGTTTTTATAAAAGAGTTTGTTTTTTTGCTTATTAAATTTAAATGATTAATTATAATAATAATTATAAAAATTTTGTTGTAATTTTAATATAAAATTTGCTACAATTACTTTCACCTGTAAAAACTCAGTTCAGTTTGTTTTTAACACTTAATAAACTTATGCTGTTAACTGCTAACAACAATTATCAAACCGAAATTCGCTTGGAAATTCGGTTCAGTTAGTTTCATATCTTGGTGACAATGACTTAATAATTATTGTTGGCAGTCGCAAAACCTAATTATTATTTTGTAATTTTATTAATAAAATTAGTTTTATATTTAAATTTAACTTTCGCTCAAGGTTAAGTTTACTACTAAAAACAAATATTCCTTATCAAACTTACGCTAAAGGGAAAAATGTATCTGAAAATACAACTGCATACTGTTTAATTATACACAATAAAATAATTCATTAACAAATATTGTTAGTAATATGTAAATGTATTTCGTTTTTTAAATGTACAATAAATGTTTTACAATAATTCAGCATTTCTCATTTTAAAAAACCCAAATTGTTGCTTTATAACATATAAATAAACAAAATAAATAAATAATTAACGAAAAAATTAAGTATTAAATGCAACTAGTACTATATTCATGTATAAAGTAAAATAATGCAATATTGAAGTAAAGTGTACACTTTAGTAACAATACATTTATTTAATTAATAAACTGTTGTGATAATATTATCAAGGTTATAAACGTTATCAAGCATTTGTCAAGCTTAAACATTTTGTTCTAATTATTTTTAATTTATCAAGCTAACACATCCTGTTGTGATATTTTTTTATCATACCAACATCCTGCAAAAATTCTTGGAAAAAACATTATCACCAACATTTCATCGGCGATAATGTTTTATCAACATTTTTTTAAATTTGCAAATGTAAGTGATATGAAATGTCCGTGATAATTTTTTCCAAGAATTTTTGCAGGATATGGTGTGATATTGTTATCTACACGTGCGTTCGGCAATACAAAAAAGTGGTGGGAAAACAGATAAAATTATGAGGCGGATTAAAAAATTATTTTCAAAACAAGTGTCATACTACTATCGCGCACTTTTTTTATTAAAATATTATCATTGTACGGATGTGTGATACTTCTATCACGAACTTCCTTCAATTAAAATTTAATATCGGGTGGATGTAAAACCCTTATCGCAAACTTCATTTGATTAAAAAATTATCATTGAACGGATGTGATACTTCTATCACAGACTTCCCCAATTAAAATTATTTCTCTATATTAAGGGCTCAAATTTACTACTAAAAACAAATATTTCTTATCAAACTTTCTTCGCTTAAGGTTAAGTTTACCACTAAAAACAAATGTTCGTTATAAAAATTACAATCAAGGTTAAGTTTACTACTAAAAAATAGTTATTAATAAAATGCATCATAAGCAAATAAACAAGCAAATAAATAAAACAAATAATTAAACCGGCCTGCCTGCCTGCCTGCGCAATTCTCATCTTTAAAATTTAACTTTCACTCAAGGTTAAGTTTACTACAAAAAAAAAATATTCCTTATTAAGCTCAAGGTCAAGTTTACTACTAAAAAAATAGTTAATAAATAAAATACATGTCTCTCTCACACACACTGCCTGCCTACCTGCCAGCCTGCCTGCGCAATCCTCATCTTTAAAAGTTTACTACTAAAAACAAATACTCCTTATTAAACTTTCTTCGCTCAAGGTTAAGTTTACTACTAAAAACAAATATATCTTATCAAACTTACGTTCAAAGCTAAGTTTACTACTAAAAAAATAGTCAATCAGTGAAATGCATCTCTCTCTCACACTTACTAAAACAGATAGTTATTAATGAAATGCATCTCTCTCACACTCATGGCTCTTATGTAATACGTTCAAGGTCATGTTTACTACGTAGACAAGGATAGTTGCAAAATTTTATGAATGAAAATGTTGCTGTCTCTCTCACACACATTGGCTCTTATGAGGCTCTGCCTGCCTGCTTGCGCAATCCTCATCTTTAAAAGTTTACTACTAAAAACAAATACCCCTTATCAAACTTTCTTCGCTCAGGGTTAAGTTTACTACTAAAAACAAATATTTATCAAACTTACGCTCAAGGCTAAGTTTACTACTAAAAAGAAATAGTCAATTAATGAAATGCATCTCTCTCTCACACTTACTAAAAGGAGATAGTTAATCAATGAAATGCATCTGTCTCTCTCACACTCATGGCTCTTATGTAATACGTTCAAGGTTAAGTTTACTACGTAGACAAGGATAGTTACAAAATTTTATGAATGAAAATGGTGCTGTCTCTCTCTCACTCATTGGCTCTTATGAGACCGAATGTGTGAGGAGGGTCCAGAAGGAATCAATTTCCTCTACTGAAGAGAAACGTGAGATAAGAAAATTGCTGAGCGAGTACTCCGATATCTTTCATACAGACGATAAGCCACTAACCTTTACAAACGAAATAAAACATTCCATTCGTACAAAATACGAAATTCCCATATATGCGAAAACATACAGATACCTCAAGGTACACAGGAAAGAAGTGGAATCCCAAATTCAGATAATGTTAAATCAGAACTTTATCCATCCCTCTCATTCCCCATGGTTATCCCCCGTCTGGATCGTACCAAAAAAATTAGATGCATCCGGAAAAAAGAAATGGAGACTCGTAATTGACTATCGGAAATTAAACGAGAAGACAATCGATGATAAATATCCAATAACATCAACACGCTATTAGATAAACTTGGTAAGATGCCAATATTTTTCAACTTTGGATTTAGCGTCAGGATTTCACCAGATTGAAATAAGTGAATCCGACATACAAAAATTAGAGAACGCACCAGTCACTTTTCAAAGAGTGATGGACAGCGTTCTTCGAAATTTAACCAACGAAATTTGTCTCTTATATCTCGACGATGTAATAATTTTTAGTACATCTCTCCAAGAGCTCATTCAAATTTTAAAATCAGTTTTTAATCGTTTACGAAAAACTAATCTCAAAATTCAACCGGACAAGTGTGAATTTTTACGCACAGAAATCTCATATTTAGGCCATGTAGTAAATCCAGATGGTGTCAAACCCAATCCGGGCAAGATTCATGCTATCAAAAATTACCCCATCCAAAAAATAGCCACAGAAATCAAAGCATTTCTAGGACTGTTAGGCTATTACAGGAAATTTATTACAGACTTAGCTTACGAGTACTAAACCCTTCACGAAATGTTTGAAAAAAGATGCCACTATTAAATACAATGACCCTGAATACATTAATTGCTTTAACATAATCAAAAATGTCCTAATAAACGAACCCATCCTTCAATACGCGGACTATAAGAAACCCTTTAACTTGACAGCAGACGCAAGCCAATATGCCATCGGTGCTATTATTATCACAAGGACCCATAGGATCCGACCTACCTATCGCATACGCGAGTCGAACACTAAATAGCTCAGAAATAAACTATAGCACAATCGAAAAAGAATTACTTGCCGTCGTATGGGCTACCCAAAAATTTAGACATTACCTGTATGGTAGAAAATTTAAAATCATAACCGACCAAAAACCTTTAATATACTTACATTAACTGAAAGAACCCCATTCAAAATTAATGAGATGGCGATTTAAGCTAGAAGAGTACGATTATGAAGTTATTCATAAAAAGGCTCTCTGAACAAAAATGCAGACGCATTATCACGCATTGAATTAAACATAAACACTTTAGACCCAGAATCACAATGTCTTTTCGATCTTATCGAAAAGTTTAATGATACTTATTCCAACCCCGACAATGACAAACAATCCTTAATTGTATAACCTGACGAAGACGAATAGCATGATCCCGACACTGATCAAACAATTCACTCGAACCCCGAACACCCTATTGTAGGTATAACAATCTCTGAATCACCTGTAAATTTGTGGTAAAAATCTTTTTTTTATCACAAGTTAAACATTATCCTTCTAAACCAAATAGATTTCAAACAGGATACAGTATAAAATACTTTATAAAAGAATATATTACACCAAAGGTCAAATATTACCTATACTTTGAAACGCCCATTTATGAGAAATTTAGTAATGTACTACAAAAATATTTTAAACATTCAGAAATAAAAATTGTCAAAAGCAACATAGAGGAAAATGATGAAATCTTACAAGTAATAAAAAACTTCCACGAAGGTAAGACAAACCATCACGGAATAAATAAGGTTCACACTCAAATTAAAAAACGATATTATTGACCGAACCAGCTAAAGACCATCACAAACTTTATAAACCAATGTGAAATTTGCTTAGCTGCTAAATATGAAAAAACCCTATCAAACCAAAAATAAATATTACTCCTACTCCCAATAAACCATTGGACATCATCCACATTGACATACACTCTCTAGAAAACACCAAATTCCTAACTATAATTGACGATTTTTCTAAATATGCTGAAGCATATAAAGTTACATCCACAAATGCTATAGAAATTGCTATAAATTGACAAGATTTTTCTCATACCACGGTATACCCAAATTAATAGTAGCAGGTAATGGGCTCGAATTCAAAAACAATGTCATAAAAGAATTATTAAGCCTGCATAAAATCGAAAATCATTTCATTTACTCACAAAATCCAAATTCCAACGGGTTAGTTGAACGCTTTCATTCAATTTTGGTCACATTCGTTTATTCAATTTACAAGAAAATTTCAAAAATGAACTGATAAAAATAAAGTAAATTCTGCAATCCTGGCTTATAACAATACGAATCATAGCAAGACAAATTTAAAACCAGTCAATATTATTAACGGATATTAGGTACAAACTCTCCACTCGATGTAGAACTTGAGAAACAAATAATGCAAGATTACATTCAGAAACACAAGGAAAAAAAATTAGTTAATAAAAATATTAATAACAAATTGCAGACAGATAAAGCCAAAACTATTACTAAATGAAACGAAAATCGCGAGGAACTTCCCGACATACCTAAACAGTCTACGTTCATAATAAACAAAATGTAAATAAAACGAAAAACCCTAAATTCAAAAAGGAAAAAATTAAAAAGGTTAACAAAAACTTAAAAACTGCAGAAATTGACACGGAAAATAATAATAAAAAACAATCCACAATTCACCTTCCAAACTTAAAGAGATCTAGAAAATTTATTAATAAATATCCGGCTATTCCAGGTCCCTCTACTTCACGCATACACTTGGAATACATATCCAAGACATTACCCTAAATCCAGGATTACTGACAATTAACCTTGCACATGCAAAGTTACAAAAAACGAAACACACATTCGTACAATTTACGATTTAAACCCATTGTGGACACAATACGAAAGTATAAATATGCAGTACACAAATCTCAAACGCACTATCAGCGCAGATAACACTTTCGCTACAGACTTTGATAACAACAATAAAATCATAGAGTACCTGAAAAATAATATTAATGAGAAAATTAGCCATTTATCTACGCACCCTAGAACAAAGCGAGGAATATTAAACGGTTTAGGATCTGTTATAAAATCAATAATGTGCAACTTAGATGCAGAAGATAACCGATACACAAACATTTTAAAGCATTTAAAAGAAAATCAATATAAATTTATTAACCAAATTAAGCACCAGTACTCTGTTAGTCACCAAATTATGGAATATTTCAATAAAACTCGAAACAATCAAACGAAACGAAAATATTTTAAAGTCAAAAATTGAACAGCTCATGCACATTGTCATCGGAGGAATCAAAGATCATGATAAACTATTTATTAAAGATATTTACAATCAGCCAAACATTTTATACACCATGACAATTAACACTCTTCAAGATATAGAAAACTCTTTAACGTTTTGCAAACTCCACACAATGCATCCTAGCATTATCAAATCACATGACCTTTATCAAGAATTAAATAAAATTTCAAAATTCTAAAAGAATGAACTACCATTCGAAATCAATTTTGAAAACATGTCAGAAATTCAAAAATTAATCTCAATTAACTGTAAATTGCAGGAAAACAAAATTATATACTTCATTGATATCCCTATAAATTATGAAACATCATTCGAGCTTATTCACCTTATTCCAACATCCATCAAACAAAATAACGAATTTGTAACCATAATCCCTAACCATGAGTACATTCTGAAGTCTAAAAATGGTGACTTACGATCTTTGTATGATCTGTGTGTCCGCAATAAGGGAAACATTAATCAATGTCCCAAAAAAATTAAAGAAATCAGCAAAAATTCTTGCGAAAAGAACTTCATAATACAAAACAAAGTAGAAAATTGCCATTTTGTCAAATTAAACATAAAGAGAAACCACATAGAATACATTGAAGAAATCAATCAATATCTAGCGATATTTCCAAATCCTGAAAACGTACAAGCCAAATGCAACCAAGGCGACAGAATAAGCAACCTACAAGGCATACTCTTAATTAAAGAAATGAATGCAAACTGCAACTCCGAAATCATGATTTAAATTTTAAACACGGCACATATGGCAAACCATTTATAATTGAAAACTTCAAAATAAACTATAACAATACAAAAATGCCCGAGATGGCAATCGAACTAAATTCTATCTTCAAACTTAAACTATTAAACAAGTTTGAAGATACAGAGTACAACGAAGACCAAATCGATACCAATAACATCAACTACCCAGTGTGGGCGCTGTACGTAATAATCATCACTGGTGCCATCATCACTGCTGCAGCCTGCCTCCAAAAAACGATCACCACATATAAAAGAAGAAAACAACCCAAGGCCGAAGATATTGAACTTCAACCGCCAACTTCACCCCCTAGATCGGCGCTGAAGTTACCCGATGAAGTCCAATTTTAGCGAGGGAGGAGTTACCGCTGTCCAAATCGCTGAATTGCAGTCCCCAGGCGTCAAACCCGACACCTGAATTTCCAGTTTCCAGCTAATAGAATTTAGTGTAGTTAGTTTAGAATCCATACAATAAACATTAGAATAGAATAAATGTAATAATTCATTAAATAAACATTAATAATTTTTGTGTAACGAATGATAATAAATTCACAATAAAAACCCTTTTTAAAAACAATATTTCGGATCTTCGAAATATAACATATATATATATATATATATATATATATATATATATATATATATATATATATATATATATATATATCAGGGTGTTAATCAAAAAGCGGGCCATAGGCGTTTAACATGGGAAATCAGTTTTTCCTTGCGCAAAAGTTCCCATTTCATTTTAAGCAATAAAGTTTCAAATAAAAGTTGTAGATACTTAAATTTTACGTCTAAATCATTAAACAGATTTAATTTTGCACTTTTGGTAACGTGTAAAATCGAATTTGAAATTGTAGAAAAATTGCTCATTTGCAGCGATAGCCACGGAATTTTAACAAAATTACAAAGAAATACATATCTTTTGAATTGTCATAATTTCGAATTTTCAGGTTACTAAATAAAATATAAATAAAATCTCTGCAATGTTTTAAATCTACATTATAAAAACGAAATATTTTCAGTGGCTTAGGTGTAGAATATAATTACATGTAATTTTTATTTGAAAATCGAATTTCTGACAGTTCAAAATAAATGCATTTCTTCATAACATTGTTTCTATTCCATGGCTATCGCCACAAATAAGCAATATAATAGAATTTCAAATTCAATTTTACACGATACCAAATGTGTAAAATTAAATCTGTTTAGTGATTTAGGCGTACAATTTAATTATCTACAACTTTTATTTGAAACATTTTTGTCTCAAATTAATTGGGAACTTTTTCACATGGAAAAACTGATATCCCATGCCTATGGCCCGCTTTTTAATTAACACCCTGTATATATATATATATATATATATATATATATATATATATATATATATATATATATATATATATATATATATATATGTTATATTTCGAAGATCCGAAATATTGTTTTTAAAAAGGGTTTTTATTGTGAATTTATTATCATTTGTTACACAAAAATTATTAATGTTTATTTAATGAATTATTACATTTATTCTATTCTAATGTTTATTATATATATATATATATATATATATATATATATATATATATATATATATATATATATATATATATATATATATTGTAAAGGTTTATACATACAAGAACAAGATTTAGACGTAATTCTATTTTCCGAAAACTAAACAACTTATCAATAGTTACAAAACAAAACTGTAATAACATTGAAAATGTTAGGCTACTCTTTTCATTTTGAAACAGGTCAAGGTAAAGTCGTTACGCAGTTTCTGATGAACCTGTGATAAAAATTTACTAGTGCTAGAAATTCTCTTAATTGTTTTTGTGTTTTAGGTTGAGGAAATTTTTTTATAATGTTTATTTTTTGTATTGTTGGGTTAATTCCTGAAGATGAGATATTATGACCGAAAAATTCTATTTGATTTCGCCCGAATTGACATTTATCAATGCTATTAATATGTCAAATTTTTCCAATCTATCAAAAATTATTTGTGTTTGTAATGTTCTTATAGAGTGATGCTAGCGATAAGTATGTCGTTGATATAAGCGAAACAAAAATTTAGGCCTCTAGTAACTTCGTCAATGAAACGTTGGAAGGTTTGAGCGCTGTTCCTTAAACATAACGGCATAACGGTGTATACAAAAAGGCCGGAAGGAGTGGTTATAGTAGTTTTCGCAATGGATTCATTGTCCATTGGTATTTGGTTGTATGCTTTTACTAAATCTAATTTTGAATAAATAGTTGTGTTTTGTAGATTGTAAGTAAAGTCCTGTAGATGTGGGAGAGGGTATCTGTCTGGAATGGTTTGTAAATTGAGAGCTCTGTAGTCACCACATGGGCGCCACTCACCCGTTCTTTTACTAGGTGGAGTGGTGAGGCCCAAGGACTAGAAGAAGGGCGTACAATTACCATTTCAAGCAATTTATCGAATTCTTTTTTGGCAATGAGTAATTTTTGGGAGATAGGCGGCGCGGTTTTGAGAACGTTGGTAATTCGGTTAACATATTGTGTTTGATTTTATGTTTAATTTGACGTTTGACAGTTAATGTGTCAGAAAGTGTTGGATATTGTAAAAGTAATTCTGTAAAGGTTATTGGTGCGTGTTATTTGGGCATATAGTTAATTTTATAAATATTGTGTTGGGGATGACTCGATTCTAAAATACGTTTCGCCGATAAATCAATGATTAGTTTAAAATGAGTTAGAAAATCTGCTCCTAATATTGAATGTTGAACGTTGGCGATAATGAATTTCCAATTGATAATTTTTGATAAGCCGAAATCGAATGTCAGAGTTTTGAAACCGTATGTTTCGATGTTTGTGTTATTTGCAGCATACAAAGAGAATGAATTAGATTTGAGTCTCGAATTTGAAGTATTTTTGATGACACTTACCTGAGCGCCGCTATCAACGAGGAAACGAACCCCAGAAGTTTTGTCTGTGAGATAGAGCAGTTTGGCAGTTTAGTTTGTTATTTTATTATTAGAAACTGAAGGTAAAAGAGACAAGTTAGTTGGAAAGTTGGATGCTGTTTGATTTGTTGATACTTCTTGTTTTTGTAGTTGGGGTTCTCTTGAAATTTCTATTGCACTATTGTCAAATGAAGCACTTTCTTGTATTTGCGCCATTGATTAAAAGTAAGGTGTGAGTGTACGTATTCGGGGTCACCAGTGTAAAAATACTATTTAATTAATTTGTAAAGGTTTATACATACAACAACAAGATTTAGACGTAATTATATTTTCCGAAAACTAAACAACTTATCAATAGTTACAAAACTATAATAACATTGAAAATGTTGGCCTACTCTTTTCATTCTTAAACAGGTCAAGGTGGCTACATGTATATATATCTACTAACTTCTGGAGTTCGTTTCCTCGTTGATAGCGGCGCTCAGGTAAGTGTCATCAAAAATACTTCAAATTCGAGACTCAAATCTAATTCATTCTCTTTGTATGCTGCCAATAACACAAACATCGAAACATACGGTTTCAAAACTCGGACATTCGATTTCGGCTTATCAAAAATTATCAATTGGAAATTCATTATCGCCAACGTTCAACATTCAATATTAGGAGCAGATTTTCTAACTCATTTTAAACTAATCATTGATTTATCGGCGAAACGTATTTTAGAATCGAGTCATCCCCAACACAATATTTATAAAATTAACTATATGCCCAAATAACACGCACCAATAACCTTTACAGAATTACTTTTACAATATCCAACACTTTCTGACACATTAACTGTCAAACGTCAAATTAAACATAAAATCAAACACAATATGTTAACCGAATTACCAACGTTCTCAAAACCGCGCCGCCTATCTCCCAAAAATTACTCATTGCCAAAAAAGAACTCGATAAATTGCTTGAAATGGTAATTGTACGCCCTTCTTCTAGTCCTTGGGCCTCACCACTCCACCTAGTAAAAGAACGGGTGAGTGGCGCCCATGTGGTGACTACAGAGCTCTCAATTTACAAACCATTCCAGACAGATACCCTCTCCCACATCTACAGGACTTTACTTACAATCTACAAAACACAACTATTTATTCAAAATTAGATTTAGTAAAAGCATACAACCAAATACCAATGGACAATGAATCCTTTGCGAAAACTACTATAACCACTCCTTCCGGCCTTTTTGTATACACCGTTATGCCGTTAGGTTTAAGGAACAGCGCTCAAACCTTCCAACGTTTCATTGACGAAGTTACTAGAGGCCTAAATTTTTGTTTCGCTTATATCAACGACATACTTATCGCTAGCAGCACTCTATAAGAACATTACAAACACAAATTATTTTTGACAGATTGGAAAAATTTGACATATTAATAGCATTGATAAATGTCAATTCGGGCGAAATCAAATAAAAATTTTCGGTCATAATATCTCATCTTCAGGAATTAACCCAACAAAACAAAAAATAAACATTATAAAAAATTTTCCTCAACCTAAAACACAAAAACAATTAAGAGAATTTCTAGCACTAGTAAATTTTTATCACAGGTTCATCAGAAACTGCGTAACGACTGTACATCCCATCAACAAATTAATTAATAACACTGCAAACAGTCCAAAAGAAATAATTTGGACGTCAGAAGTAACAAAGGCGTTCACTCGTATTAAACATACATTAACAAAATTGATTACACTATCTTTCCCAAAATACGATGCAAAAATTAACATCATGATCGACGCCTCAAACGTTGGAGTAGGCGCCGTCCTCCAACAATTTACTAGAAATCAGTGGGAACCAATATCCTTCTTTTCTACTACCTTAACAGACACAAAAAAGATACAGCACCATCGGAAGAGAACTTCTCGCAATAAAAAAATTTAGACACTACTCACTGACCACAAACCTCTAACTTTCATTTAAAAAATGTTCACAACAACGATTATTCTCCACGCAAAACGCGGCAGTTAGACTTCATTCTCCAAATTACAAATGACATACGCCACATCTCAGGCAAAAATAACCCAGTACCAGATGCTCTCTCATGAATTTATATTGAATCGCTATATAAACACGAACATATTAATTATAGTGAAATAGCAAAAGCACAAATACAGGAAAACTTGAAAATCTTAAAAGAAAACAAGAACACATATTTAATATTTATTGACGTTCCATTACCAAATTCTTACCTAAAATTATGCTGTGACATTTGAACACCAAATTATAGACCTTACATACCTAAAGAATTCCAAAATATAATATTCAATCACTTTCATTCATTTTCACACCCTGGTATTAGAACTACTGTCAAATTAATTTCCTCCAAATTTATATGGAAAAACATGAAGAGAGACAACCACCAAAACTAAACAGTGTTTATAATGTCAACGCGCAAAAGTTACCAAATATACAAAATTCCCTATTTCAAATTTCGACAATCCAAAATTACGGTTCTACTCAATACATATCGACATTGTTAAATTACCATTGTTAGAAGGGCATTCATACATTCTAACTTGCATCGACCGATTCACAAAATGGCCAGAAGCAATACCCCTAAAAGATTGCACCTCTGAATCGGTTGAAGGCTCTGATTAACGGCTGGATATCTAGATTCGGCGTACCAGCAACAATCACAACTGACAGAGGCAAAAATTCAACTCATCTCTATTCCAAAATCTACTAAAATTATTAGGAACACATCACATCCATACTACAGCTTATCACCCTCAATCAAACGGAATCATAAAACGATTATACAGGCAATTAATATCCTCTTTAAGAACCTTCATAAACTGATCACAATGGTTCAACCTCCTTCCACTGGTTTTGTTGGGAATCCGAACGGCAATTAAAGAAAAAAGTAATTGCAGTTCAGCTGAACTGGTATACGGAACCAACTTCAAACTACCAGGAGAATTCATCCCTAAAACCAATACAAACATTTTACAACATACAAATATACAACAATACTTAAGCACGCTTAAATCCGCAATCCAAAAACTACAACCTATCACTTCACGTAACCAAACGACAACACCTACCCACATCTCACCCGATTTATTTAGAACTTCCCATGTTTTCGTCAAAAACAATACAATCGGACCGATTCTGAAACAACCTTTGGTCGGTCCATTTAAAGTAATAAAAAGGTACAGTAAATTTTTCAAAATACTCATAAACGATAGTTTAGAAACCGTATCAGTCAATCGTTTGAAAGCAGCTTATATTCAACAAACTAACACTACCCCTGGAATTTGACACCTTTGATGATACTTCTGCCATCGCTGTCGTTTGTTCCATTAGTAGCTTACTCTTTCCTTATACTTAAAGGGGGAGCATTGTAGTCACCTTGACCTTTTTAAAAATGAAAAGAGTAGCCTAACATTTTCAATGTTATTACAGTTTTATTTTGTAACTATTGATAAGTTGTTTAGTTTTCGGAAAATATAATTACGTCTAAATCTTGTTCTTGTATGCATAAATCTTTACAATTTATATATATATATATACATATATATATATATATATATATATATATATATATATATATATATATATATATATATATATATATATATGTTGGGGAGGGCGGAGATGATGCAGACATTTTTCACTAACGCTAAATATACAGTTCACGTAAATTTAATTATAAAGTAATATAATGATCAAATGAATAATAACTAAACAAGTACGGCAAACAAAGACTCGTTAACGATTTCAAAAACATCCCCTGGTTCAACTCATAATGAGTCAAAGACCTTTGATTCTTCTCAGCATTCTCTTTGTTGTTTTTGACTCCATCCAGCACGTAACTGAAGCGATAGCCCTTATTGTTTGTTATCGTTCCGCGTACGAGCTGACAATTCCTTGCTCCGATAGATATATATATATATATATATATATATATATATATATATATATATATATATATAAACGAGTATATATTTGGTGGAGGAATTAGCATTAGCATTTGCTGAATATTGAATGAAGGGTTGTATGTTGGATTGTCACATGAGTCCCAATTTTCCCGTTTTCAAATTATATGGCTGCAAAGGGTGCAACACTTGCTGAATATCATGTATAAGTTTGTATGCTGGATCATCACACGAGTCTTTTTTCCGCTGTTTCCACGTAATAATGCTGTACTGGATGTAACATGGTGGATTGACGGTTTTTAGACGGCAATTTTAGTTGTTCCTTCTCCGGGATTGTCACTGGTGAATATACTTTGCCCTAGCCGAATCGCGATTACGATATGGGATAATCGTCTGGGGTACCTTATCTTAGGCCACACAAGTATTCATAACTCAAAAGCGAGCAGTAAGATGCATTGAAGGGCTACATAACCGACAATCTTGTGAAGCTGTGTTTAAACAACAAATCCTTACATTACCCTATTTTTATATCTTAGAAATATGTAAATATGTCCATAATAACAAATTTAAATTTACCTTAAATAGAGACCACCACGCTTTTAACACGAGAGCAAAAGACCAGTTTAGAATTTAGGAATTTTCAATGCATTACCAAAGGAACTTAGTGCAATATCATCCTATAATTCCGTCAAATACAAACTAAAATACTATCTCTTAGATATATGTTTTTATAGTATTGAGGAGTACTTTAAACATTCCCTTTCTCTAGCAGGACCAAGTTTACGTTCCTCCAACTAATACAAATTAAACAAATGTCTTGTTTTATGTATTTACTTTTATCCCTTGACTTATTTGACGCTCTCTATGTACAGTTTTGTATAAAAAGATTAAGAATAAATGTTATATTATTATATTATTACTCCCGGTAGTCCCGGTTGAAAGGTGTTGAAGTTGGAGCTAAATGAAGCCATGGCTGCTCTGAATAGAATAGCAAGACACTCTATACTGAAAGATTTTTTTCAGAACAGGTAGTCTGAAACAGGAACGTATTTGGAATCTGCGTAATCTCCGTTAAGGCGGTTTTTACAAGGTGATAGGCAAAATTGAAAACAAATCAATAGCCGAAACGTCTTTCCACGTACTTCTTAATAATATTCAACAGTAATACCTTACTGTAACTATATTTCAAAATATGTAATCCAGATAATAATTTTAAAACTAGGTAAATTAAAAATTTCCCCTACGCATATATCAAAATAAACTGATAACAATTCCTGTACAATACCATATTTACAACTGATCGACGTTTATTCGACGAAAACCCTAAATAAATGATTCATGGATTGATATTTGGTGTAATAAAGTATCGGTTTATTTCAGCGAACTCCGGATAAACTATAACAATTACAGAGTTTGTTTTATCAGAACAGGATCCACAAGTCTTATAGCAGCTGAGAAACTTATTAATATACTGTGATTTTAATGAATACTTAACTTTCATTCCATTTCGATTCAAACCTGAAATATTTGTAAATCGGGGAAAATGATTATTTAAAAATAAAATAATTTGATAACATATATTTATTTAAATAATAAAAATATATAAACTAAGAAAACATACATTATGCTATAATTAAGAAATGCCGTCAACAATAATGAAGATATACAATGTTTTTTTTTTATTATAATTTGTGAAATGTTATTTACATACGTGTTTTTGGACTAATTATTTCTGTGTTATTGGTTTCTGTTGGGAATAAAATTATTATTATTAAGTATTTTTATTATAAAAAATAAAAAAGAATTTACAATGAAAATACCTAAATAAATAAATTAATTAACTAATCTAATAATAACATATATTTATTTAATTAATAAAATAATTTAAAACTAAGAAAACATACATTATGCTACAATTAAGAAATAAAACAAATAAATAATCAAATACCTAAATAAATACATAAACTAGTCTAATTTAATCTTTCTTACTCCGTAGGGTACTCTGTTTATATCATATATTAATCTAAGTTTCATGAACTTAATACTAAATGTCTTTTTTCTTTTTTTGTTACTACACTATGTTCGAGGTACATTTTACACTATTAAATTGCAGAACGGCATGTTGTTCTTTATTATTAAATATTAAATTTTTTAAACAATTAAATTTTATCTTCGAATTTTGTTAATTTAAAGTAAAACCTTTTACTTTACAAACCTCGTTTACATCACCCGTTACCGTAGAAAGACTTTGTATGCATAATTTTTGGGACCCCCGCAGACAAATTCTGTTATAAAACTGTTTGGACCATAACTCTCCAATTCATCTGTGAGATCACCTAGGTAATTTCCCGTAGGTGGTTTATACCCGCCAGGGAATGAGAGTAATTAATTTAATATGTGTCGTAATTGAGAACCCTACGACCCAGGGGTTCCAAAAATTCATGCAAACGTAAACGAGCTTAAGCAGTTGTATACGCCGCTATTACAACATTTACAGTTTTCAGCTGGTCCATCGCCTCTTCTTGGTGCACCCAGTTTACGTACATCATTTCATCTACAGTTGATGTACGCGATCTGTTCTCGGCCTGTGCGAATTTACCTGCATGCAAAATAAAAATTAATATTCTCTATGTAACAAAACCTATACTTTTGGATACCCCAAAATGAATTAAGCACAAGTTTCGCATTTGAGCGTCGGCCAATGCATTCGTCTCTATCTGTGTTGGATCCAGCTCAATACCCCCGTTTATCTCGTACAACTGAATGTATTCTCCTTTAGCTACGTCGTCAGAGCAGCCTGCGGGATAACCGCTTCTTGCTTCATTTAAAAAAAGTATTTATTTAGTCCACAAAGAAATCACCTGTTTTAGTATCTCTATTATAAACAGTCACTTTTTATAGCCATACCTCGTAGATTTTTAAAATTTTATATCCGACTGAAACTCTCCGACGCACTTCATCAACAACCCAAGTCCCTCCATATTGTCTCTCTGCATTACTTTGGCAACAATCAGTTTGTTGTAACTCATCGCAACATGTCCGACATAAAACAAACATTTTACCATGAGCCTTTCGCGGTAGTACAGGATGAAAAATATTACAGGGTGGTAAAGCAGTACATTTAATTAGACCTTCAACTTGATCAATATTATTGTTAAGACACAATATGTCACATTCTGAACCTACAAAAAAATTTGGATGGCCTACCGAATATTTACCATATTTACAAACATATGGGTAAAGAGAGCAAACATCTACATGTCTAATTTTTTCATTAACTTCAGCTTTTTATATAAGACTGTATTGCTTGTCCGTCCGCCGTATAATGCATCGCGAGATTGCAGAGGTAAATTATTTTAAATTTCATGGCCACCAAACATTTTTTCTAAATCTTTATCATATTTTAATTGTTACCGAAATCCACACTCCTAAATTGTAATTACTGTATATCCCAAATTTTGATTTTTTTGTAATTTTTCATTTGTACTTTGGTATCTATCCTCCAATGTTTCTTTTGTTGTATTAAAAATTGGTTCATTTCTATTTGTTTTATAACATAATGCCAAAAACAACCCAAAATTCGAATACTATCTTATCCGCTGCATAATAACCAACAATTTTAAATATATTACCAATTACTGCTTCTGTACCATTCTCTGCATGTTGAATTTGTATTCCTCGTATGTTTTCTTGGTGTATTAATGGCTTCAAGGCAATGCAATTTTTGATTTATTATCTTTCAACTGATAGCCTTTTTGTGGAATAATACCAAATGAATTGAGTTTTAAAAACAAACGACGAAAAATACGATTACAACTAAATGCGATGGTAATACACTCCGTGAAAGGACAAAGTTTGCAATTTTGCGTGAACACAATATTCAATGATCTCTTTCTCCAAATTAAATATGACATTCTTCTCTTTTTGTTTATAATACCATTTTAAAAATAATTGTCGTTTAGAAGTAGACACATTGTCTGGCCCAAAATATCCAGTAGTGGACCAATGTAATTTTTATTTTCTAATTTATTATAAAAATGAGGAAAGCAACCCTTTTTATCTGTGTGTGTGTGCGTGTGTGAGTGAGTCAGTGTGTGTGTATGTGTGTGTGTGCGTGTGTGAGAGTGTGTGTGCGTGCGTGCGTACGTGTGTGTGTGTGCGCGTGCGTGCGTACGTGTGTGTGTGCGTGCGTGTGTGTGCCCGTGTGCGTGCGTGTGTGTATGTGTATGTATGTGTGTGTATGTGTGTGTGTGTGTGTGTGCGCGCGCGCGCGTGTGTGTGCGTGCGTGGGTAATATTGGATAAAAGGAAGTGATACTTTACTTTAATGAAAAACTATATTAAAATATAACCCAAAACTTTTCAATTTTAGTATATAAGACTTTTATATCATGGGAGACAACATATTAGATTTGCGTTAAAATTAATCAACCAGAAGTGATACTTTACTTGAAGCTCTGAACAGATTCTCGTGAAAAATATAGTAGGATATATTCCAAAACTTGTCAAATTTAGTATTTACAACTTTTATATGAAGGAGAACAACATATTAGATTTTGGATACAAAAAAAACTTCTCAAATTTAGTATTTAAAACACGTGTATAATTTGAAACATTATATTTTGACTATAACTATATGATAAACCGGAAGTGGTACTTAATTTGGCGCACTAGCAGATTTTCGAGGAAAAACAATGAAATATAGTCCAAAATTTGGTATTACAGACTTTTATATTTATTGGAACAACAAATTAGAATTTGTTTACGAACGATCAACCGGAAGTGATACTTTACTTAAACTTCATTGCTATTTTAAACATGGAACTGACGGGAGGTCATATGTTGGCCACATCAGATTTTTATAATGCCGGCAAATCCATAGCTTTGGGTAAAGCAGATAAGGGCATAGGTAGATAATTATTTGAAACATTATTTTCGATACGTTCAAAATTAATTTAGGTTTATTTTTTATTCGTCTACTATATATTTTAAAATAAATTGACAATCAGAGCATTTGGCATGGTGTGCAATACATACAACTGACGTAATTTAAAAAAAATTAAGAGGACCATTCGTAAAAATGTGTTGCCGAATACCACATGTACTACAAAATTGTTTTATGTCGGGTATGTTACAGCACATAGAACAAGACTGTTGTACCATACGTAAATTAACTTCATGTTCTAAATGTTCACCCATAGTTTTTTCTTGACGTGTTTCAAAATCGCAATAAATAAATAAACTCTTTTCTTTAAATTTTGCATTGTCTGTCTGTATATAACACAAATATCCGGGTATTTTATAGTTTTCACATAATTTACAGTACCTTTCCCCACATACATGTTGACGTCTTTTTTTATTGCACTGATATAGTTTCAGACACTTAACACATTTTTCTTTTAGTTTTTTTACACACTGATTTTTTACGATTGTCAAAACATTGCTGCCCGCGGAACTTCTTTCACAAAGAGCGCATTTAATTAATTCAAGAGTGCGAGAGCAGTATGGCGAATATGTACAAAATGGCAAGTATTTTCACAAGAACGTCTGTTTCTTTCCTTGTATGGGACGAGACATTTTTCGCAAAAATATTCGCATGAAAATGCTGCCGTTAAACTTTTAATCACTAAATAGCGATTTTGATGGTACAAAAGATTCAGTCTTTGTAGATTTTTTTCTTTTGCACCTTCAAATATCACGTTTCCACGGGTATAATACTCATATACACATACGTTACACTGAGTAAAATAGCGATGAAATTCAGTGAGCTCAGGAATACCGGCACCATTTCCACTTATTTGCACATTTGTTTTTAACAATTAATCGCGTGCTCTAACACTGTATACCGCATTTATCATTAATTATATCTTTTAATTGGTGCTTTAATGAGATTATTTCACGTTTGATGTTAATTTGTGCATTTTTTAACGCATTCCTCTATCTGTTTATCTAGATTCGGCCACCATAAATAACTCCTTGCAACTGCTCTCATAGCAACAATACAGGATGATTAGCATGTAGTAACTTTAGAATTTCATTTCTTGCAACGTCTGGTATTATAACTCTACTTCCCCATAATACACAATCATTTTGCACAGAAAGATCATTTCTTCGCCTGAAATATGGAATAAATTTATCTTCAATTTTACCTTTTGGCCATCCGTGTAATAGCCAATGATGTACACGATATTTAAAACTGCATCTTTTCTGGTAAGTTTTATATCTTTCGCTTGAATTAGAATTTTATTTGTCTTCCAATAACAAAATATCACCTGGAGGATATGGTTTATCCACATTACCTTGTAATGGTAAACGACTTAAACAATCTGCATTGCTATTCTGTAATCCAGGACTGTACTCTATCATATGAGTAACTAGACAATAATAAACTTCATCTTAGCATTCTGGGTGACAAAATATGTGGAATTGGTTTCTCAGTATTAAAAATTGATAGTAAAGGTTTATGATCACTAATTATTGTAAAAGATCTGCCTGAAAGATATTGATAAAAATGCTTCGCAGCATAGATGATTGATAAAGCTTCTTTATCAATTTGAGCATATTTACGCTCAGCATTGCCTAAAGTTCTATACTTTATCCGTTTTAACTATAGACTATATGGCGTTTCGAGCGCTGCCGTTTTTACATGTATTAAATAAATAATTCAAATTTTGGCGCCATTCCTGGATTTAAAAAAATCTTTCTAATTGACATTTTTTCAGTAATTTTGTCTTGTACGTACATATGCTAATCTATTTTGCGTTTTTATGCATATACTTATAATCTTTGTACCTTTCTCTACATTTCGGCGAAAGGGGCATGCATAAATGAAAACCACAATATTTTAATTAAATTTTAAAGAAGACAACGTAAAATAAAAATATAATTCACCTTTGAAATATAAAGATTTACACTCTAAAATATATAGATCATATATATAAACTATATACACCGTTAAATATGAACAAAATAATGTTCTAAACAAATTTATTTGTTCCTGGGGTGATCCGAATGACCCTTTTTCCTCATATTCTTTTATAGCTATCCAAATATTACATCCTATGCCCAGTTCTGATGCCACAATTTGGACCCTGTCTAATTTGGAATATGCATTCGTGGCACGATATGTGCAGTATAAATTATACGCCACTTTTTTTGCGCTCTTCGGATGGTCTTTCCTTTTGGATATTTTAAAACATTGGCAGAGCCAGGTTCAGGATTTTTATCCATAATATTAACGACGATAACAATAACAAAATTAACGAACTACTAACTAAAAACTAAGAAAACGCTCACAATGAAAACTATGTAATATGAAACAGTAAGAAAATTATATAAACGAAAAAAACAAACAAACATAACTGAACAGAAATTGATAATATGTAATAAATCGTGTATTATTAACTTTGTTAATTTAAATTTCGCGTCAATTATTTTACTGTATAAACTCGGTTCACGTTTGCACCAATCAAGGAGCTAGAATCTTACGCCCTATCTTACTCAACGCTCTACAGGCTGTCTCAATAAGCTTGCTCACTATTAGTAACTTTTTTATTTGAAGAGATAAGAATTGGGTTAAATGAGCAAAATTGTGCCATTTTGAAATACAAATCTTATGATGTCAGCAAACATTAGTTTATATCAGCGGTTCTCAAAATATGGGACCTAACTTTTTTATTTTAAATAGGAACACATATTTTTTATTAGCTTATTTGCTAGAGAATTCAATTCTGAATTGAAAGATATAATCGTTTCATACCATTACATAACAAATTTTTTGGGAAAAATCTATAATAAATTTTATATTAATTTGATTTAAATATGACTATAATAAGTGTGCCATGAATGGAAACAATAGATACATGTTATTTTTTTACGTAAAATTAGAATGCCCTGAATGAAAAAAATGAGTATTTTATATGTGTTGACATGTAATAAAAAGTATGATCATGTCACAAAACAAAATATTCACTAATTTTATTCATGGCATTCTAATTCTACGTAACAAAAGTAACATGTATTTATTTTTTCCAGTCGTGGCACACTTATTATAGTCATATTTAAATAAAATTAATACAAAATTTATTATGGATTTTTCTAAAAAAATTTGTTATGTGATGGTATGAAACGATTATATCGTTGAATTCAGAATTAAATTCTCTAGCGAATAAGGAAATAAAAAATATATGTTCCTATTAAAAATTAAAAAAAATAGGTCCCATATTTTGAGAACCACTGATATAAATTAATGTTTGCTGATATCAGTAGTTTTGTAATTCAAAGTGGCACAATTTTGCTCATTTAACCAAATTCATATCTCTTCAAATAAAAAAGTTACTATTAGTGAGCAAGCTTATTGAGACATCCTGTATAGTTAAAACGGATAGAGTATAGAAGTGTAAGAAATAGAAGATTCCTTACCATTTTCTTCACGATGTGTTAGGACTGCACCTATTCTATAAGGTGATGCATCGCAGGATACAATTAACTTTTTATTTTCATCGTATTTTGTCAATCCGGCGTCTGATTTTAATAAAAAATTTAATTTGTCAAACGCCAGTTCATGTTGTTATATCCATTTCCATGGTTCCTGTTGTCAAGTAACCTGTGTAAAATTTCGGCTTCACTGGCTTTATTTCAAAAATTTATTATAAAAATTTATCATTCCTAAAAACGATTGTAATTCTTGTTTATTTTTAGGAGCGGGTGCATTGCGTATTACTTTAATTTTATTTTCTGAGGGATGTAAGCCTATTTCATTAATTTTATCACCTAAAAATTCTATTTCCGTGACACAAAATTGACATTTTTTCTTTTCAACTGACAAATTCATGTCATTTAAACGAGATAAAACTTGATGTAATCTATTTAAATGTTCTTCATTTTTAACGGAAAATATAATGTCATCTAAATATGCAGCTACCCCAGTCAATCCACTAAGTAATTGATACATACATTTTTGAAAAATATCTGGAGCTACTGATATTCCAAAAGGCATACGTTTAACTTTATATAATCCTTTATGAGTGTTTATTGTCAAAATTTCTGATGAATATTCATCAACAGGTATTTGTTGATAAGCTTGTGTCAAGTCCAATTTTGTAAAAATCTTACCTCCACATACTTCATTTAATACCTCGCTGACTTTAGGTAAAGGATACGTATTTCTCTTCACTGATGCATTCACAGTAAACCGATAATCACCACAAAGTTTTATATCACCATTTGCTTTTTTGACAACTACGACTGGTGTTGCCCATTCGGACTATTGTACATGCTCTAAAATACCTTGTTTAACTAATTTATTAATTTCATCTTCTACATTTAGTTTTAATGCATATGGTACAGGCCTATATTAGAAAAATTTTGATGAAATGTTTTCCTTTAATTGAATATGAATGGCATATCCAAGATATTGCCCCATTTTATTAGAAAACACATTTTTGTATTTATTAAATATAGCTGATAAATTATAAGATTGCACATTATTGATACCTACAATATTAACGTTTAAATGATCAAACCAATCACGGCCTTATAAACATATACCTTTTCCTGCAATTACTATTATTGGTATACTCTTCTGCATCCCTTATATTTAACATTTATATTAGCAGTTCCTAAAACCGTTAGTTTCTGTTTTGTCCAAGTCTGCAACAAAATTTTATTATTATTTAGTTATTAAACTGCATGGCGAACCAGAATCAATTTGCCACGCATAGCGAGGCAAAAGTGATCGACTGCAAAAATGTTGCCTAAGCACGACAAAAATCACATATATATTTGTCGGCATTTAGTTTAACGTTAGTGTATCCTTCGTGTACCCATTGATGACATTTTCCGCAAATAATTCGGTCTTCAACAGATGTACTGTATTTTTCTTTACAACAAATACAAATACAGTCGTCTTCATTAACAGTTGTCGTGTTATTACTATTGTTTTGCTTGACTATTTCTGTAATCCAGAAGTAGATGCCTGCGATAGATCCCTTTTAATCTTTTTTGCTTCCTTTAATCGTTTTCCTTTTAAAATTTGCTCCAATTCTTCTTTATATGGGGAAATTCTTATAATTTCAGGGCAACAGTAAACACTATGTTTACTCTTACCCCGTTTAAGATTATCACAGAAATTGTTTTTATCCCGTGTTCTACGCCACTGTTTAAACTTTCTGTCGGCAAACTTTGTAGAGGATGGTACACACTTTAATGCAATATTCACTATTTTATTGGTTTTTTTTTTTTATTTCACGTGCAATATAATAATACTTTGACTTTAATCTTGTATCAAAATGATGCAATATACAAACTTACCTGTAATTTTGTTTTCATAAACTTGACAATGTTCTTCTATTTCACGTATGAATGACAGTATAGTACCATGTTTTACCGCTAGGGTTGGTAAGCCGAACTGTATAAATTAGCGGGATATTTGAATTGTTTACTCTTGCCTCGCGTACACTCTTGCCCCACTCTCCCCTACTGTTAATTTCTACTGTCGTACTAATTTTATTATTCAAAATATGGTTGACATTGACATTATTCAATTCAAAAACTTGATTTATCTGATTTTCCTCATCGTTCTTTAAATTGTGACATTTATTGTTTTGTTTTTTATAACTTACTTTACCTTGATTTATATTATTACTAGATTTCTTTTTAATAATACATGCTCTGTCTATATGATCAAGCTTTATACGAAAATTACATTTTGCTCCTTTAAAATTACATGAATCTGAATGGTGTGCACCAGAACATCGAATACATGGTTTAAGAAATGGATTATTTAATGATTTCTTAATTTGTAAAGTATTTTCTTTAGTACTTATCTGATGTTCCCTTAAATTCTGCACATTCTTCATTGCAGTCTCAGAGGCCAAAGCTATATCCAATGTCCGTTTTAATATTAAATTTAGTTGTGAAAATAATTTCTTTTTTTGTCATAAACAATTCGGTCGCGTAACATAATATCCAATTCCCGAAAATTGTAGTATTCACTTAAATTCCGAAGGTCTGCAACAAAGTCAACTATAGATTCATCCTTTCTTTGAAATAATTATTTCATTTGGAGCTGGATCAAAATGTGACGATAATTTCTCTATAATTTCTTTAAATTTTAACTCTCTTGGTGTTGCTAAAGATCTCACTACATCGTATGTTGCTTCACCAACACAATGTAAAAATACAGCTCGCTTCTTTGTATCGTCAGTTACATCATTTGCTTCAAAAAAGGATTCCATTCTCTCTTGATAACTCTTCCATTAAGATCCAATTATGTATGAACTTTATGTTCCGAAACATGTATTTTCTTGCATTTAAATTTAATCAATGATATATTTCCTTATTTAATATTAGCTACATAGGTTTATCCTCGTCGCCAGAAAATCTGTTACATATTATACTTAAAATAACAGACACACCATTGTGACACGTTTATTTAATTCAAGCATTTTTTTATATCTCTACAACATTTTCATATATGTTTATTTACATTCATGTAAAACTTGATTTTACAGAAATACTGTTAATAAGTAACTTGATTATATAAATTTAAATACATAACAGTTTTTTTATCGATATTTAATATTTATATTTTTATATATTTATCTAACCAAACGAATAAATCTGGTACACTTTAGTTTAGTGTTACCTGACAAAATATATATTTTAACACTTCCAAACCAATTTTCCACCTGTGCATTACTTTGTCTTACGCAAGTTGTATTTTTGCTCATTAGGAGAGAATATTGACTATATTTTTTAAAGGTAATTTTAAAATTTCATGGCAGTAAAATTCATTGTCAGGTGCATTATTATCACACATTTCTATTTCTTCAGAACACTCGTCTCGAATGTTTAAAAATTTAGTACAAAAGAGACTGCTTTTATATGTACGTTGGTATATCGTTAGCCAGATTATAAAACATATCTGAATAAATTGTTATCGCATTAATAATTGCGAAACTAAAATCAGTAACAGCTATCTGAAATGGTGGCCATATATGATTTTTTTTATATAGGCTGTCCGGATTTCGAAGGCCACCATTAGGATCTCGGAAACTATAAGAGATACGACTTCGGTTAAATGAAATATGTAGTGCACCTTTAGGAGGCCATCTCAGAAGTGCTTTTATTTTGACAAAAATTCTCATGGGTTACTAGAAAATGGCTGATAACTGAATTTGGTTGATATTTTCATTTCAAAATAATTTCGAAACTATCAGTAATCGAGAAAAATGTTTTAAATAAAAAAAAAATTAATTTTTAAAGTATATCCAGTGACGTACGAAAATATTTTTTTATCGGCATATTTTCGAGATATAACACAAACTTACATTTTTTATAAGGAGCCCATATTTGATTTTTAGTCTATAAAAATACTTTTTTTCTCTTTCGACTAGTATAAGAGTTTATATTTTAATTTTGTTTTACCCTTAAAATCTTTTCGCAACATAAGATCAGAATCTTTGGCCTTAAATGATAGATATAGAGAAGATACAATACACAGCGTAGTACACGTATTTGTCTCTCCACATATATCTTTGTTTTTGTGCAGTTAATTATTGTCTACAAAAGTTTTTTTGTGCATTACTATACTCAGTTTCATCGTGTTCTTCAAGTGTTTTATAAAACCTGTAAACTTTCATCGTTTAACTAGAGTTTTGTGATAATTTCATCTTTTTAGTGCATATTCTAAAACGAAATATTTTTGCTACTTAATTAAACAAGTTTTTTCTCTCGTGTTTACTCATCTTTCTGAATTGGCAGTGTTCCAAAATTTATTTAGTGTTTATAATGTCTGTTGAGTGCATCATATGTAAATCTATATTAAATGATAAATCGCCGATTGAGTGCGATACATGTAAAGGGCTCCTTCACTCGACCTGCAGTCTACTTAGTCGCGCTGAAATCCAGTGCCTCACAGCTCGCAATCGCACCATATCATTCAGCTGTACACCATGTAAGTCCAAAGATCCACTTACACTGATTCTTGAACTTCATCGTACTGTTGGTCTTTTAAAAGAAGAAATTCATCAGTTACGCACTTCTCAAACTTCATCGCCTTCTAATATTGTTGACACTGAAACTATTATTTCTGAAATTCAAGAGCGGCAACGTCATGAAAATAATTTTATTGCTTTTAATGTTCGCGAGGCTGATTCAACTAACTCTACAGAGGCAAAAGAGCATGATCGCAGAGAAGTTAACAAAATTGTTACGGAACTAGCTCCCTCTGTTAGTTTCACCGGATTGCGATTTTTTCGTCTTGGTCGTCGTAATGATGTAAATAAAACCCGCCCAATAAAAGTAGTGTGCAATAATCGATCTGAAGCTTTAACTATATTGAAAAATAAAAGCAAATTATCAAACAATCAAATAAAGTTAAACTCTGACCGTACTCGTTTACAAATGGAACATTTAAATAAAATTAATACCGAACTACGCGACCGGAAAAATAAAGGCGAGACTGACATTATAATTAAATATGTTAATGGTACTCCACGAATAATTAAAAACACTCATGTTTTAAAAAACCTTCAATAAATAAACCATCTCCACATTTAAACATTTACTTTATTCTTTTTTAGACGAGTGTGTGCCACTTGGAAAATCACGGGTAAGTACTTACCCCAGCTGGTATTCTTTTGAAATTATAAATAATATAAAAGAAAGGACAAAACTACTCAAAATGCATAATAAGAACCCATCCAATAGTTATTATTTTGATCGCTACAAATGTCTTCGTTCCCAAATAAAATTAAAAATAAAAAAGGCTTATAAGGAATATGTCACTCAAGCTCAAAATTCTCTCTTATCTGATCCAAATAAATTTTGGGGATTTATCAATAGTAAAACTAACAAATCTAGAATTCCACCTTGTATGACTTTAAATGATTGTATATTAAAAACTCCTTCTGAAATTGTGAACGGTTTTGCATCTTACTTCAAGAGTGTTTATTCCTCTTCCATGCCCTCCTCTCTTCCTACAATAAGCTTTCTTACCAACCAAACAATATCTATAAGCAATATTAGCCATGAACAAATTGGCAACGCTATAAAACAAATCAAAAATAATAAATCCACTGGTCCTGATTTAGTTCCTAATTTTATCATCAAAGATTGTTCTATCCCATTATCAAATGCTTTTTATCATATTTTCAACTTATGCGTAAAAACTTGTTCATTTCCAAATTTTTGGAAACTAGCGCGCATTGTACCAGTTTTTAAAAGTGGTAATAACAACAATATAATGAATTACAGACCAATAGCTATACTCTCTAATATAAGTAAAAATTTTGAAATGATATTTATCAATCTATATACCCAAATATTAAAAACTTAATATCTATTTACCAACATGGTTTTATAGCGAAAAGGTCTACATCTACAAATCTTTTTTCTTTTACTCAGTTTATTTCATCTGAATTGGACGGAAACAATCAAATCGATGTTGCATATACAGATTTCTCCAAGGCGTTCGATTGTATAAATCATAATATTATTATTCATAAACTGGACGCTTTTGGATTTTCTTCTTCCTTAAAACGCCTCATGTCATCTTACTTAGATAATAGATTATTGTATGTTAATTATATGGGGCATAACTCTAACCCTATTTCTGCCACTTCAGGAGTCCCCCAAGGCTCTAACCTTGGTCCTTTGCTTTTCCTTATTTCTATTAATGACATTACCACAGTTATCAAAAATAAAAAACTTCTCTTTGCTGATGATTTGAAAATATTTAGCTCAATATTGAATCCCTCAGATTGTTTGTCGTTGCAGGATGATTTAAATAACATAAATAATTGGTGTATTTCAAATAAACTATTTCTTAATGTGTCGAAATGTAAAACAATTTCTTACTCAAGGAAAACACCTTTTATATATCCCTATTCAATAGATAACACTATCCTAGAACGTGTTACTACTATTAAAGATTTAGGTGTAACATTCGATGTAAAATTAACATTTTCTCCACATATCACTAACGTTGTCTCTTCTCCTTAAAAATGCTAGGTTTCATAAAAAGAAACACTAGATCCTTCACTAACCTCGATTCAATTATTTCTCTTTATAATGCTTTTGTTAGCTCCAAACTGAAATATTGTAGTACTATTTGGAATCCGTTTTACGACAAATATGATAATATAATAGAATCAGTGCAACGTAAATTTATTAAATTTTTGTACTTCAAACAAAATCGACATTATCCGTCCATCGATTATTCCTATAATAGTTTACTTCAGTCTTTCAATTTTGTTAAGCTCTCCCTTCGACGACAATGTGCCTACTTAATTTATCTATATAAAATTGTTCATAATTTGGTTGATGACCCTGAAACACTTTCTCTCCTTTCCTTCCATGCTCCTTCAAACACAACTAGACAAAATAAATGCTTTTACCTGCCTAGAGCTTCAACAAACATGCTTTTGAAATCTCCGCTATTCTCTATGTGCACGCTTTTTAATTCTATATGTAATCAGGTTGATATTTTCAATATTTCAGTTTCCGCTTTAAGGAACCAATGTTGAAAAATTCTGACTGACTCATATATGTAATTTGTAATTCTTTTCTTACTCTTATATTATATTATTATTGTTATTATTATTATTATTTAGCAGTATCTTCGTTATGTTTTTGTGTATATTTTTTTTTATCTGTTTGGGTCCTGGACCTGTTGATCTGTATTAAATAAATAAATAAATAAATACCAAGACGATATATTTGATATAATTTTGATGCGGCGAGATCACATTAATGATTCTTATATACTATGTATAACGGAGCCATTGAATGTCCAGATTTATAGTACCGAATAATTAGATATAATTAAACTTTGTTCTAAAAACGATATTCTTCCAAATATTCACCTGGATGCAACTGGGTACAAATCGCACAAAAATGAACGAATATGTCCTGTTCTTGAAATGATAAGCGGCCAGCATTATGCAACATCAATAGGGATGTGGTTATCAAAATTCAAAGGATTTTTATACAGGATGTCCGGATTTCGACGGCCATCATTGGGATCTTGGGAACTATAAGAGATACGACTTCGGTTAAATGGGACATGTAGTGCACCTTTGGGGGGCCATCTCAGATGTGCTTTTGTTTTGACAAAAATTCTCATAGGTTACTAGAAAATGGCGGAAAACTGAACTTGATCGATTTTTTCATTTTCAAATAACTTCTAAACTATCACTAATCGAGATTTTTTTCTGTTGATAAATTTTTAAATTTTTTAAATGGAACCCATATTTGATTTTTACCTCAAAAAAATACTTATTTTTTCTATAAGGGCTTTTGTGTTTTAAATATTTTTTTAGATCAAACCTAAATAAATATATCATCACAGTGTATTACCCATTGCTGGGCTCGTTGCTGGGTGCCAATCTGCTTGGTACACAGATTTCGGCAATGATGACATATTTGTAACGTGCGGGCGTTTACCAGGCGTCACCTCACGGGCACTCATTGCTGGCGTGAAGAATGCACCACAGGGGTCAATTTTGTGCCATTTAAAATTCAAAATATTTGGCGTCGGTCGGGATCGAACCCAGTTCCTCAGATTCGCGACCAGACACTCAGGCACGCGTCCACGAGCCCCATACCTGGTTTACCTATACTTACATGAATTTGAAAATATAGTTAAAATTAAATTATAGAACAGGGTAGTTTGAAATAAGTTATTTAAGTCAAATAAAATATTATTTAAAAAAAACTAATTCAATTACTGACAAAATATAAGAAATGTAATGAAAAAATGAAATATCTAAGATTTTAAGGGTAAAATAAAATTAAAACATAAAAACTCTTATACCAGTCGAAAGATAAAAATAGTATATTATGTGGCAAGTGTGTGAAGCTGAAGTTTCGGCTCGTGTCGCAAACCACCCGAATGTAAAATAGGCTTCACACACGTGTTACATACTATACTTTTTCTACGACCTCGCAATAAAATATAATTTTTCCTTCACATTGTCATTCTTTTAACGTAAAGCCTCTGCATTATCGACTTGTGTAACCATGTTTACCAACAATACGGGGGTTTAACAGCTTTGATTTATTAAAACACAAGTCATTTTGTAATATTTAAAATAATGAACACAATTTTTCATTTCAGAACGTGGTTTAATAACAAGATTGAGGTTACAATTTAAATAATTCACAATATATTATATTTCATTTCTGTAATAATTATTTGTTATACTAATAGTACAATTTGTTACATTTTTGAATTTAATTCCTGAGGTTGCGCCTAAGGAATTGTCAAGTAAATTATTTGTGGTTAAATTATTCTGGGTCTCAGCAGACAAAATTTTTTCAGAAATATTAATTTTTTTATTTAAGGAGTCTTCCACATACCCTTCAGCAACTGCTGAGGATTTCCACCCTCCGTGCTTCTTTAAATTTAATAAATCTCCTCCTGCTTCGACTAGCAGAGAGGCAGATGACCGCCTGAAACAGTGGCCAGTGTATTCTTCTGTGTGTGCTAATTTTAAATATTTTGCTATTTCATAAGGCACTCTTCCTATTTTGTTAATGCCAACAACTTGACGTGTACATTTTTCTTTTTGAAAATTAATGAAGAACTTTGTTTCTGGATAATTTTTTGGTCGAAGAGCTGCATATTTTCTGTTCAATTCCAAATGCTCTGTTATTGTAAATTTCCTCGAAATTCTTGTTTTAGTATCATTAACAGAAACAATAAGAACTGTTCCCCTGTCTTCAATATCGCCTGTTTGTAATTTATATATTTCGTCCCTTCTCAAAGCCCCCGCAATTCCAAATAATAAAATAACCTTAAATAAAAGAAGGATCATTATTTTGTAATTGGTAATTGAATTATGGACTTACCTTGTTTAATAAAAACTGGTCATCAGGAGCTTCTTTTATATATTTAAATACATGTTCCTTTTCCAAAACGCGGGATTTCTTGGCAACATGATTTTGGTTTTTTCGTTTCAAATATGCACGAACTTTTGGATAAGTACTAATATCTATATTATGTTTAATGTTTATTGTGGTTTTTAACATGGAATAGTGACTCCAAAGTGTTGACGGTTTAAAATTCTTCTTCAGTTCGGACAAATATGTTAATATCACATTTTCCGAAAAGGAATTAATGTTCATTTCGTTCCGCCAGTCCATAAATTTATTGTATGTTTTTTCATAAATTTCTAGAGATTTCTGGGGTAGCAGTGATAAGCTTTCTTTATCAGCTATTGCTCTAATTTCTGGTGGCGTATCAGGGAGTCTTGAATTTGTATTCATAGTTCTGCATTACCGTCTTACTCACAGGCGAGAACGCAGCAGTTGCAGTTACCGACATTTATCTTT